>CM017442.1:31097058-31154325 GCA_007726485.1 Eragrostis curvula
GCCGTGTCACGAGGAAGGTGGCCGGCAAGTCATTATGATGCTCGGCAGCGGGCTGTTCCTTGCCGGTTCCATCATCAATGTCTGCGCCGTAAACATTTCCATGCTCATCATCGGCCGGATGCTACTCGGCTTGGTATTGGATTCACCTTCCAGGTACGTACCACCATGTATATACAACAAACAGAAACATTTCAAATTGTCTTTTAGTGGAAAAATGACTTGGAGTAATAGTACTGAATTTATATTTTGATTACTACAGTCTGCTCCATTGTGTCTATCTGAGACAGCACCGGCAAAGTGGAGGGGCGCATTTGCCTCGGCCTACACTGCCTTCAGTGTCACCGGCCACCTCTTCGCAACTGTCACCAACATATCACTAACGGATCCCTGGCTGGGGCTGGCGCGTCTCCCTCGGCCTGGCGGCCATCCCAAGCGCCGTCCTTGTAGCAGGGGCTTTCTTCGTGTCCGACACACCCAGCAGCCTCGTCCTGCGAGGCCATCCTGACAAGGCTCGAGCCGCGCTTCGGCGTTTCCGAGGGCCGGACGCCGATGTCGACGGCGAGCTCAAGGACATCATCCGCGCCGTCGACGAGGCGAACCGGAACGAGGACGGCGCGTTTCGGAGGCTGTTCAGCAAGGAGTACCGGCACTGCATGGTCATCGGGGTAGCCATACCCGTGTTCTACGAGCTCACGGGTATCAGCGCCATCTCCATTTTCTTGCCGGTGCTATTCCGGACAGTTGGGTTTGGCAGCCAGAAAGCCATCCTTGGCTCTGTGATAAACAGCACCGTGAGCTTGGTCGCTACGTTGCTGGCTTCGTCGGTCATGGACCTTACCGGTCGCAGGATTCTCTACATTGTTGGCGGTTTTGGTATAGTGCTTGGCGAGGTAATTGTCTCCGAAACCTGCCCTTGTTTGTCTGCAGTTCTATCTAGTGCGTAGTTAAATTTGATCAAAACTGATCCTCTTCTATATATCTGAAAACAAACAAGGTGATCATTTCATGGATAATGGCTGCTCATCTCGGGACCCACGCGGCCGTGGTGGTGATGCCGCTGAACTATGCGACCGCCGTGCTGGTTCTTATCTTGCTATGCACTTTCTTCTTGGGCGTGTCGTGGGCACCGCTGAGGTGGGTGGTGCAGGGCGAGATCTACCCGTGGAGGTCAGGTCGGCCGGGCAGGCGATGAGCATGTCCATCTGGCTCTGCCTCCTCTTCTTGGAGCTCCAGGTGTTCATCAAGATGCTCTGCGTCATGAAGTACGGTTTGTTTCTCTTCCACACGGGCTTTCTTCTCGTGGGCACGATTTTCCTAGCTCTATTCCTGCCGGAGACGAAAGGCGTCCCGCTTGAGCTCATGCGGTCGGTATGGATGAAGCATTGGTACTGGAGGAAGTTCATCAAGGACGACAAGCAGGACAATCAAGACAATTGATTGTAACATGCCTTTTTTTACTAGTTCATAATTCTGTCAACTCAAACAACCCGTGCATCAGAGCTTACACTCAACAGCACCCAAAAATTCTGAAATTGATTGCATCGATTTGTGACTATGAATCAACTAGTCTCGTATGTGAAAGTATACACGTCCGCACATGTGTTTCAAATTTGTACATGATTTTGTATTCTTAGTGATGGACAATTTATTGTATATTGACGTCACACATGCAGGTTCGCATGCTGGTCGCAGAGGCGCACTCCTTGCGGGCATGTCTGCGATAACCACCCTATGACGAAACACCTCAAGAGTGTCAAGATTGTAAACACCAGGTTCTTATTAGCAACCAATAAAAAATAGGTGGGAGGTGAATCGGCAAGACAAATGAACGTAGAAAATGGTCAGGTCTGAACTACATTGATTGTATATTTGTTACGCTAGGCGGGGGCAGCAGCCTGGCGGTGCGGCTAGGGTTTTGGGGCGCAGCTAGGGCAGCTACAGGCAGGCGTGCCGCGGCTAGGACATGGAGAGAGAGAGAGAGAGAGAGAGAGAGAGAGAGAGAGAGACTCCTTTTTCTTTCTTGATTAAATATATTTACATGCCCCTTTAAATATTTATAGAGGTGAATTGACGTGTTGTGCAAGCAGACTTCTAATAGATCTAATCTCAACTCTATCTCTAATTTCCTAGTTTAAATCTACTTCTTAGATTTAATCTATTATTTCCTAATTTAATTTGGTCTTGACCTAGCCATCTAGGGTCCTTAGGGAAGTGGAGGCAGCATGGGCCCCATGGACTGCCGTTGCTGTGTCGCAGTCCATCTCCTCCTCCTCCTCCTCCTCCTCCTCCTCATCGATGCATTGGGCCTCCATTGCTGTGTCACGTCCCATCTCCTCCTTGTTGGTTTTGATGGTAGATTGGTCCATGATATCTCCCACTCCAGCTCGTCCTTACGCTAAAGTGCTATCCTTCCTGGTTTTGAAGGTGATATTTGATGTTTGAAGATCTAACATGATGGTGATGCAAACAAGGATGTAGACGGGGATGGGGTTGCTGAAGCTATTGTTTACGATGCACATCTTATTGTTGAAGCAGGCGCTCAGTAACTTCCATGTTGCATCACCGCCCTGCATGCCACCCTTTGTGTTCAAGAAGAAGTTGGAGAGTATCTCCCACCCATGTGCAGGATTGACAAAAAGCAGACAAAAAGCTTACTATTGTTGATTGTGTCCACAGTGATGGCCTCTTTGGCACCAAATATATGTATGACTTGTCATTCTTCATATGTGAAGCGAGGATGTTAGGGTTGCCATGGCATACGCCTTTCACCCTGTAGATGTGTATCTATTGCCATTGGAGGCTTGGTGATGAACTCCATGGCATCATCAATGGTGAACTCCTTAGAATCATGGCAGTAGTTGTTGTTGATGCATGCCAAAGAGTTTATGCCCTTGGCACACAGATGATCAGAGGGAGGCAAGTCAATATCATCTAGATCGGATGTCTTCACTTCCTCTATAGCAACAACGTCAAGTATAGTGTTGTCGATGTCAGTTGTGGTGTTATTGAAGTCCTGGGGAGCATTAACTCCCTTGTTGATGAATTTTGTGAGGATAGCGGCCAGATGGAACACTACCTCCTCTTTTGCATCCAAATCAGTCGTGTAAATAGTATTACTATTTAACCCAGGAACAACATATCAGAAGTTGTTCTCAGGGTTGTTGACACTTAATGTCGCTGGTAGATTTGGAACATGGCATGTAGGCAAAGAAAGGGAGTGAGTTGTCCATATAGAGCCCCTTGTAGAGTTCACCATAGCCTCCTGAGAAGCCCTCACCCCATAGATTTGGAAAGAGGGCTTGATGAAGCGCAGCCCCTCTGCAGTGGTTTCCTTTTGCAATCAATGACCGCAGGTGCAGTTCTGGTAGTAGGAGCATGCCAAGGGGGGGAGGGGGTGGGGATCTCATCGAAGATGACAAGATGAGCAGCCAGATGGCACGCCGCCTCCAAATCGCGTGTCTACTCCACGTTAATTTTACCGACAACTCGATCTGTCGTGGTAGCATCATCATTTTCCGCCTTGAGAGGAAGCCAGGTGGTGATGTTTTCGACAACGATGGCTGTAGCGCGAGCAGACATGGCCGTAACAACGATGGCCGTAACAACGACGGCCGTAGCATCTATGACTTGAGAGGTTGCTGGTGCTGGATTTGCCATATGAATAGTATTCTAGATACTATTCATCTTGTGAACCTTGTATTGCAGGTTAGATGTATGGCGATGGCCTGAGTAGATCCAATCATTAAGTCTGCGGCTAGAGCAAAGAAGGATGCTAGATCGGCAACCGGAGGCGAGGAATTGTATCTCGATGGAGAACAACCGGGTGTGCTGCGTGAATAGTAGCACCACTAATAGCGCTGCTATTGCTGTCCTGCTGAAATTTCTTCGCTTTTGCTAGAAAGACCTCGTGATACCACGTGTTATACTCATGGATGGATTCAAGTGAGGATTTGGGGGCACACCTAAGGCAGTGGGAGGTGGGCACAGCACTGCTAGGGCAAGGGGAGGGAGCAGCGGCTTGAGGGGGGTTTGGGGGGGGGGGGAGTTGGGGTGATAGACTCATTTTTCTTTGTTGATTAAATCTAGTTACATAGTGCCCCATTGTTTATTGGGGTGACTTGACTTGTGGTGCAAGGAAGCTCCTAATAGATCTAATTATTTCAACTCTATCCCTAATTTTTTTAATTTAAATCTACCTTTTAGATTTAATCTATTATTTCCCAATTTGATTGGGGCTTGACATAGCCACCTTGGGCCCTGAGGGTGGTGGAAGTGGCATGGGTCCATCTCCTCCTGTTCATCAGTGTGCTTGGCCACCATCACCGCGACTCGGGCCATGTCCTCCTCGTTGTCCTCGATGGTAGGTTGTCCCATGAAAATCTTATTGCCTTTATGACATTAATAGAGTAAGTTTTAATTTACTGACAAATACCAAACAGTCAGAAGGTAAAAATTTGGGAGTGGAAGGACAATGGGAATAAGGTTAATATAAAGTAGTGGCAGATTCACGGAAGCGGTAGAAGACTTCAACACAGTTGGGACAGGAAGACACTAGCGTGAACAGTGGGGACGCTAATTTAGCAGTTGTGAGTGCGGATGCACCCGGGCCAATGTGAAAAATCATCTTTGGCCCTCAGATTTTCATCATATTTCCACCCCCTTGAAGCTAAATTTATGCATCCAGAGGGCAAAAAACTAAGAAAAAGAACATTGTAGTTAGCAAAGAGATAATGATTGTGCCCTTCTTCATTTATCTCTAGCTTCTCCACTGAGCATGGTTGGGGTCACACGAAAATGGCGGCCGACGATGGACTGTTATGGCGGCCGATGGCAATGCAAAGGTGGTGGTGTTATCCATGACCATGGGTACAACTTTGCCCGCGCTTGTACTTGACCACGACCATGGGCAGCCCTGGTCTAGCGAGCTTTGTTCACTAGGCAATCCTAGAGTAGTCATATCAATTGCCCCCCCCCCCCCCCCCCATCCCACACGCTAGCTAGTCAGTGAGTCATACGTGATGGGGCCCATGTTCTGACCAGATATGCAAGGTGAATCCTCACGGGAGGCATGAAAACATGCTTTGCATGAGAGTGAATAACAAAGATATAAAAAGCCATCTCGGGCAAGGAACGTACACCCTGTTAGCCTCTAAGGAACCCTCCTTTGTTTCAACAACGGATTCAAGAATGACATAGGGCTCTAATCACTACTCTCTTGATAGAGAGGCCCGAAGCTTGGTAGATTGAATGTCTCCTTTTTCGTTCTCCATTCTTTCATATCCGCGATCTTGTCATCCCAAAAAAAATCGCCTACACAATCAGTTCCAACCCAAGGCCATCAATGATAAAAGAAACCAGGTTATCAGCACTTCCATCTTTAGCAGCTACTTCTAAAAATTCTCATTTATCTCTCAATAGAACCAGAAAATATCTTCAGTCTAAAGAAGACTTGGCCAATAGTATCTATCTATTATATATATATATTTGATCACGAAACGGAGCCACCACGTTCGCTCTAAAATGCTAGAAATTCCCACGTTAATCCAAGAAAATAAGAAGAGAAAATTACCCACCACTGCCATTATGAGAAAAATAATCACAAACCCCCCTACAAATATTTATAAAAATACTAAATTCGGAATAATGAAAAATAGCCAAAAATACCCTCGCATATGTTTCTAAATTACCCACCATGCCATTTTGTGTAAAAAAAATCTAAATTCGGAATAATAAAAATTAGACAAAAGTACCCTTCACATCTATTTCTAAATTACCCATAATGCCATTATAAGCAAAAAAAAACTAAATTCGGAATAATAAAATATCCAAAAATACCCCTCACATCTATTTCTAAATTTCCCACCACTCCATTATGAGTCCAAAAAATAAATTTGGAATAATATAAAATAGCCAAAAATACCCTTAATTCATATTTCTAATTTACCCATCATACCAATATGAGTAAAAATAACTCAATTTGGAATAATAAAAATGGAAAAAATTCACCTAATTCTTATTTCTAAATTACTCACTTATTCAAATTTAGATTAATAAATAAATCTATTTTAATATTCTAAACACAAGTGAAACATAAAATTCAAATGAAAGTGAATATATTTTCTCTTTAAATTGCTAGGAAATACACCTTAAAAAACCACATGAAAAATTTAAGCAATATAATTTTTTAAATCACATCCTTAGCTAAAACTTTACATGCAATGCGCGTTTCGTTAGAATCCGAAGTCTTCCTTCACCGAGATAAAATTTAGCTGAAACATGAGTTGCAATGCATTATTTTCTAAATATGTAATGCCTTGGTTAAAGCTAAAAATATTTATCTTGAATAACTAAATAGGTAATAAACATGCATATGCTTGTCTATAAAAAAAGTAAACAAAGAAAATACTTGACAAAGTGCAAAGATCACTTTTAAGGTGACAATATTATAAAACGTTAAGATCATACACCCATAACTTTTGAAAAATAATCCCAATATATAATAATATATGATGGTTAAAGTTTGGATGACCTTAAGCAACCATAATGATCTTTGAGGATGCACATAAGCACCATCCATCTGCAAGTAGTACAACGATAATCGTTGACAGTGCTAAGTAGACCTCTTTAATGTAAAGTTATAGATGTACGAGAAGCATATATACTCCAGTCTTCAAGGGAACCTAGATATGTGTAACCGTGAGTGACATGGGGCTGGCTTGATCAAGACTGAGCTATTGAGCCATGGCCACTATATACTATACATCCATATGTGCACTTGAGGACTGTGATTGATGTTTGAACACAGAAACATCATATGAAAAATGCAATTAACAAAGTATCTTAATGGTGACATGAGAAGACAAATTAGATGCCGTGGTGAATGGATCCATATTATAAAGCAAGGAACAAGCATTTATTATTCACTTATATGCTTCACATCAATGGAAACAAAAGACAAGACTATCAACTTGAATACAGAAATAATTATAAAAAACTCAAAATATTCAACCAATGTCTCCGGTAGCAAATATGAATTGTTGCAAAGAGTTTAAAAGTGCAAGAGATGAGATATGTGAATCAAAGTTAAAGTTTGTCATTACCGACTAATGTAAGAAAATTAATAGGTATTGTTTGTTCCCTAAAAGTATATTGCATAACTTTTATTAGTGTCGTGTCTTTATTTTGTTGAAATCATGTTATGTGTCCTATTTTATAAAAAATAAAAAATAAAATAGGAGCATGTCCAAGATGAAAGAATGCTGATAGAAGAACAATTGATCAGAATAAGTAAAGGGAGCCTGATGAAACAAATTAAGAAAAAAAGGGAGTTTTTTATTATTAAAATTGCGTAGAAAAGCATCAATTTTGTTCAATTTTCTATGCTTAATAAAAGATACATATATGTTATGATTGAGTCCATATCGTATCTATTATTTTATATTTTTCACGTGATTCATCTTTTATTCTAGCCCTTACACAATACTTACACATTCACAATTTTTGACCATATATCTTTGTCGGCCAGTTGTCACAATGATGACCTTTACATGTATGGTAACTCTAAATATTGGTTACTTTAATATGACATTCAGATAAATGATGACTCATCACACATTCAAATTGATAGAGTCGGTGAGAAATTTCTCCAATCAATTTTAGCTACGTTGAAAATGTATTACTATAGTAATAATAATAATAATAAATCATGTTCAAACTCCTGCAAATGTAAAAATAATTTAAATATTTAAACAAATCTAGCCGCGCAAATGCGCGGGAAGCCATCCTAGTTCTCTATGGTTCTATTTGGAACACCATAAATTGTTTCAGCCTGCTATAATTGAATTGCTTCATCTAAAATTCTAATATTCAGACATGAGGTGTACAGTCTGTATATTCAAATTCGAGAAGCGTCCTCCATTGTTAAATTGGTACTTGAAGTCTCGATTGCGGTGAGTACAGGTCTCACGAAGAGCATCAGCAGACCATATGCAAAGGATCTCAGGTAACCTTATATGATTATGCATGCACGTGGGGTGACGAGGCATGGATCAAACAGATTAATTTTCTGCACTCTAACATCAGTGATTGGGACGGCAAATAAGGTTTACTTTAGACAAATATAATATCTGCTCCTACCCTGGGTCACATTATCTCCTTAATATTTTATCCGCAATGATGTAACAAATATCCTCATCACAGCCAGATTATATATGTATTGGTTTCGTCAACTTGGTAACATGGGCTGGCACAAACAATGCGCCAGTAGCGTATATGTAGTTCATCTTAATAATAGGTTAAATATTGTTGATGGTTTTTCTTAATGGATAAAAACATAATATGTTCCCTATGATGGATACAACTAATCTTTTCTGCAACATCACACTATATGCAAAATTTTTCAGTATTAAAATTTGTAGGCGCACGCTATGGATGCAATCAATGGTGTGTGATAATGTGATTTGCATATGTAGTGGTCTATATGCGTCACCTTAGAAATATAAAAAAAACTTCTGCCAACAAATTATGACTTGCCTGTCACTTTCCAATGATTTCATTAGTTAGATATTCCTTGTTTTTATTGCACACATCTCTACTGGTAAATAACAATGCTAATATAAAAAACCAAGATTAAAATAGGGTGACGTTTGCTACATATATTGTGTCATCTAGTGACACAAATGCTAAGAGCATCCCAAAGGTAGACTTATTATTGTTGACTCACCACCTCATCTAAGAGTTCACTTGTCTCTAAATTAATGTCTGACCCCGCATGTCAACAGCTCAGTAAATGCTAGAGATTGTCCCTTAAGAGTTATTAGCTCCTCTCTCTCTCTCTCTCTCTCTCTCTCTCTCTCTCTCTCTTCCATGTAGGACAAAATCCTACGCGAAATGACTCTTAGCTTCCCTTTGGGGACGTTGTAACTGAGGTACCTTTTACTTGGAGACTAGAATCTCGGACCTTGGAATTGCTTGAGTGACAGTATCATTTCACCTTGTTCTTAGGCTTGTCCCTCATGGAACATGTATAGCTTCAAAATAGTTTGCATAGGAGTTATCATGTATATAGTACATGTCGGTGATGGTAGATCTCTCTCTTGAGTCATAAATGGAAGGTTTTTTTTTTAACTTTTACCCTATATATGACATGTATGCTCTTAGACCTAATCTATGTTTAACCATGGGATATGGTATGGAAACTCATGGGGTTCCGGCCTTGACCGCATAAGAGGCTACAACCCATTATTACAAACTTTGCAGCGCATCCGACTGCATAAGACTCACACTTAAAATTTAACCAAAGCAACGACCACATCACAAAGTTTAGATGACAAGAATTAACTAGGACCATGGTGTTGCTGTTGGTCCGGTCCATCAGATGCCGATCTTCCTGCCAGTGCATCGGAGATTAATTGTCTGCTGCTGCTTCAGTACAGACGAAATTAATATGAGCAAACATATTAGATATATGACCAGGACGAAGACCTTGCTGCAGCTTGCAATGCCTTAATTTAGACACCAGGCGGAGATATATACAACAGCGCATGGCCTGTGGCCTTCTCCTTGCAAAGTGCCTTCCCTTGGAAGCTCGCGTCCCCCAGGATGGCTGGAGGAGGATTCATGGCGGCTGACTCCAGCGCGCGTGACTACGGCGGGCGAGTGACCTTCTCTGTCGTGATGACCTGCCTCATGGCAGCCTCCTGCGGCATCATCTATGGCTACGATAATGGCATCTCAGGTGCGTATATTGAATCCCGACGATATTGTACGTTGTTGTAGCACAACACAGCTCAATTCGTTTCTCTTGGTTACTATCCTGTGTTAGTTTTCTGGAGACGCTCTCCTGATGGCCCACTCAGATCAATTTGTTTCTCTGTTTGCTTGGTTTATTGGGGAAATGAAGACTCAAAAGAGTTTTCATGTTCTCTATCTGCGGGTCTTTATTAGAGCTTGTTGTTGTGGGGGCAGATCCAATTTCCGGGCTATCATAGGCAGTGGCGAAGCTGGCAAAAATTAGATGGTGACGCACACTGGATATTTATATACATGTCTAATTTGCAATTGTCCATTTTAGCTGGTCAATTGAACTACACTCTGGAGTACTTTTGTATTCCTATCATGGTGCTATGTGGTGCATCAGTGAAACAGAAAGGGTTTGTCTGACGTACTGCCTGTAACTGTCGGGATTCTGACACATGGCCTTTGGGGCCACCTGTCAGTGACCGTAAGAAGATCCCACTGTCAGTGCATCAGGATGGCTCACCATAGTATTATATATGTTGTTGCCTTCTTTTCAAATGAAAAGTACTCTTCCGGGCGAGTCGCTAGTAGATGCAAGACACGAAGAACAATGAGAGCAACTTTTTCTTACTAGTGCCAGCTCCCAAGCTGGAGCCATGTGAGAAAACCTATACAACCAGAACCATCAATTATCCCTCACCGTTCCAACAAGTCCAAATTTGCATTTTTATGCTTGCAGTAGACCGCCTTCGAAAGATCGTAATTATTTCAACCAAGCTGAGTGAAGACAGCTTTTATCTCAAAATTATAGTAACTCTATTATGACAACCTTTTCATTCAAAGACATCTGTTAAAAATTTGGTCAAATAAAAACCCAGAGACACAACATGCAACTAGTGTCATAACTTATTATTCTATATGAAGTTTCCAATCAAGAGTGCATGTTGGATATATAGTAGCGTAATTCTTACAACAGTTTGTTTAGACCAACTTAAATATTGGTGCTCTCTTCCTTCTTTAAAATAAAGAAATATAGGAAAAGAGGAGGAACTAGCTAGACATGCGTAGTTTTAGGCAGTAACTCACATAAGTTCTTAATTGTGGCATGAGACCATGTGTGCCGTTCAGCTAAGTTAGTGTGATCCTTTTTTACCATCTGAATATGATCTGATCCATTGATCCATGCCTGGTCATATTATTAGGTGGTGTGACTCAAATGGAGTCGTTCCTGAGTCTTTTCTTCCCGGAAGTGCTCCGCGGAATAAAGGATGCAAATTGCAACATCTACTGCAAATATGACAACCAATGGCTTACAGCGTTCACGTCATCACTCTTCCTTGCTGCCGCGGTGTCTTCGCTAGTGGCAAGCCGCATCACGAGGAGGGTGGGCCGCCAGGGAATTATGCTGTTCGGCAGCGCACTGTTCCTTGCTGGTTCCATTATCAATCTTGCCGCGATAAACATTTCCATGCTCATCATTGGTCGGATGCTACTCGGATTTGGTATTGGGTTCACCTTTCAGGTATGATTGACACAGCTAAATAACTCATAATAATTTTGAGTGAAGATGAAAGTTGAAGAGGTCAAGAGGTTAAACCTTTCTATTAATTTTCAAGGGTAAGTAATATGAAGTAAATTACCAATAGGGACGTGCCCATTCTATTGTCTCAAAATTAAAATTAGTTTTCCAAAAGGTGAAACCAATCTCTTTTTATATATGCATGTTCTCCCGAATTCTCACTAAGAACCGGTAATACTAATCTTTAAACATCGAGCAGCAGGTAATATTGATATTGTAGTTATGCCAACTTTCAATCACCAAAAGATATGTCAAAACTATTAATCATTACTCCATATATATATATACAGTCTGCTCCAGTGTACCTCTCCGAGACAGCACCTGCAAGATGGCGGGGAGCATTCACCTCAGGCTACAACGCCTTCTGCGTCACGGGCATCCTCATCGCCACGATCACCAACTACATCACCAACCGCATCCCCAGCTGGGGTTGGCGCGTCTCCCTCGGCTTGGCCGCCGTCCCGGGCGCCGCCATCATAGTCGGGGTCTTCTTTCTCTCCGACACGCCCAGCAGCCTCGTCCTGCGAGGCCAACCTGACAAGGCTCGCGCCGCACTGCGGCGCGTCCGGGGACCGGACGCCGACGTCGACGGCGAGTTCAAGGACATTGTGCACGCCGTCGATGAGGCGCACCGGAACGAGGACGGCGCGTTCCAGCGGCTGTTCAGCAAGGAGTACCGGCACTGCCTGGTTATTGGAATTGCCATACCTGTGTTCCACGAGCTCACGGGCTTGAGCGTCATCTCCATCTTCTCGCCAGTGCTGTTCCGGACGGTTGGATTCAGCAGCCAGAAAGCGATCCTTGGCTCGGTGATCAATAGCGCGGTGAACTTGGTCGCAACGTTGCTCGGCACATCGCTCATGGACCGTACGGGCCGCAGGATTCTGTTCATTGTTGGTGGCTCTGGCATAGTGTTAAGCGAGGTAAGTATACATCCAAAACTTGCCTTACATGTGTGGCAACATTTGTTTAATTAATTAATTGACTACTTTCCCTATCTGAACTTCTCCTGTCCGGACAAAAAAAAAAGGTAGCCATTGCTTGGATCATGGCGGCTCATCTCAGGACGCACGAAGCCGGGGTGATCATGTCACGGGGCTACGCTACCTGCGTGCTGGTTCTGATCTTACTATGCACGTTCAGCAACGGCGTGTCGTGGGCGGCGGTGCGGTGGGTGGTTCAGAGCGAGATCTACCCGGTAGAGGTCCGGTCGGCCGGGCAGGCCATGAGTGTCACCATCTGGCTCTGCCTCACGTTCATGGAGCTCCAGGTGTTCATCAGGATGCTGTGCACCATGAAGTACGGCGTGTTCTTGTTCCACGCCGGATGCGTGGTCGTGTCTACGGTCTTCATGGCCCTGTTACTCCCTGAGACGAAAGGCGTCCCGCTCGAGCTCATGCGGTCAGTATGGATGCGGCATTGGTACTGGAGGAGGTTCGTCAAGGATGACAAGCAGGACAACCAAGATAGTGTCTTGTAAGATGACCTATTTATAATTACCAGATCAAACTTCAACTCAAAAGACCGACTGCATCAACAACACATAAGTATTCTGCTTTCTTTTTTCTCTTTTAAAAATACCCTATGAGAGGTATGGTTTCTTCACTATGTCAGTGAAACTACTGTTTCATATGTTAAATGTGTGCCTCCACAATTGTGATTTGAATTAATGCATTATCTTGTATTCTTAGTGATGGACCATTTTACCAATCTCACATGGCATGCGTGAACCGTGGCCTCACAGCGCATCCAGCACCATCGCCCCACGACTAATCACCAAATCTAACCATGCGTCCATCTCTAACTTCTGTAGGAGTTTAACCTGTCAAGACCATTCGGGTCGAATCCCCAACGTCACGCTTCTGGAAAGCGCAACTTCGAAAACAAATGTTTAGATTGAAAGTTGATCAAATACGGGAAATATATGCACTATATAATTGGCTGCTATCAGTTACTGTTAGCTCATTGATAGCACTACAACTCGTGACTTAATTTAGGTATACACTACATTATCTATCAGCTCTAGAGTCAACTTTTTTTATATATCCTAATCGTAAGAATGTCTTTGGTTGGTCACCTTGTCTACACAAACAAGGTTAAATTGTCACACCCCAAAATTTCCTATTTTTGGATGTGAACCCTTTTTCAACTTTAAATGCCATTTTTCAATATTTTCAAAATTTTTTGTTTATTTTTGTTTAAATTGAATTTATTTTGTCTTATCAAATGTTTGCGTTAAGTGATTTATTTTATTTTAGTGTCTATTTTTTTTTAAAAAAAATGGTTTGATTATGAACAAGTTTAAATAAGAAAGTTTTAGCTGTCTCGAAACTTGAAAAATGCTTGTCTTGGATTTCTATTGTTTTGTTTAAAATGGTTTGAATCATTTCATTATTTTAGAAACCAAAAAAATTAAATAAACCAATTCTGGCCTTAATCCTTTTTCCCAACCTCTCTTTCACGTGACAACAACCACGCCTCCTCAGCTTAATCAAAGCCAACGCAAAACCCAGCCCGAAAGCACATAATTTCTTCTTCCCCTGCCCTGGTTCTTGCGTTCTCCATGGCTGAACGTCCAAGCTCACATTAAGAGGCAATTACACATCACACACGCTCCCACCAAGGAATAAAATGAGTTGCCATCTGTACTCCCCTTCAATTCCCGTCAAGAAGACGATGTTGTAATGGCCACAAACCGCCCCTTCATCATTGCTGTAGTTTCTCCTCGCCCCTGCCCTCTGCTCTACCTCTCTTGGACCTATAAAAGCACGCCTAGGCTCCCCTTCCCATGCCTGACAAACTCCCCTGCTCTCTCACATCCATCCCCGAGCTGTAGCTCACTTTTCCCCACCGTCTTCTCTGCTGCCAGCCTCGTCCTGCCGCGGCGCCCCTGATTGGCATCCCGGTTCTCGTTGATCTACCCAATGAAATGATGCCAAACTGTGCCAGGATGTGCTCCTTGTCGTCCTCTACAACATACCCAAAGCTCTCTTTCATAGGAGTCCCGATTCGGCCAGGATCCACATCGCCAGTCCTTCTGCTCCCTTTTCTGGACGTGCCCAGGGCGCCCGACGATAATTCCTCCTTTGTTCTGCCGAATACAGAGAGGCTTAGTTGATATAATGCCCATACCATTTTGTGACCCATCGAGTTATGCGTTTGGTCACAGGATTTCTTGCCGAGATAGACATCAGTGCATCCTGGAACACAATTCCTTCATCAACTGCCGCAGCACAACTTTGCTGTGTTTTGGCCGTTTGATCTCTCTTCCAGGTGAACAAATGCCCAATACATGTTGTCATTAACGTGATCCAGAGAACCACAAATCGTCTTGTTTAGAGTAATCCTTGAAAATCGCCGTTGATCAGCGGGAACACAAACCTACCATTCAGTCTCTGTGCGCGGCCACCAGCTGGCGTCGACGCTCCCGGCCATTGGTCCATCAACAATCTGATTCGCCCTCCCTGCTGAACCTTGTCTGTTCACGTACAGCACGCGCGACGGTAACTCCATTCATGTCTCTGCTCATTTCAGAGGCTATTCTATGATGTGACCTATTGAATCTATTCTGTATTATCAGGAGGATTTGCCGAGATCTGTCCTGACGCCTCGAGGAATGTGTAGGTGTCAAACTGCTGCTGCATGACCCCGTCATGATCAACTCAATGAATCTCCCTCTAAGCTGAACTCAGGTCAAAATAATCTTGTCTTAATCATGTCCCATGTCCTTATGCATTCTACTGTATATGCACTTCCCTAAAGGGTGCAGCAAAACATCGGGAACGCGTTTATCTTGTTTATGTTGTCTGTCCACAACTGTGGTAACCACCCAAGTGAATTGTAGCCTCTGAAAAACATGGTATTCAAACTGCAGCTCGTTCAGCCTTTTTGTCTAGCGCATAAGCCTTTGGAATTCAGTTTCTATCGCAGTTTAGCCCTCATAACCTTTGCTTAACCATATCTTTTTGCTCCGAACTCCAAATTGAGTGTTTCTTGTGCCCAAATTCTTGTTACAACCTAAGCTATGAATTAAACGTTAACCCTAGTTAAACCATTTTCTTATTCTTTTATCCCCTGCATTTTTATTTATTGTATGCTCGTTTTCATGTTTGCGCAAATAGGAATTAAACTCTCAGGAATCGCACGAATATCATGAAGACCAAGTGACAAGATCACTGAGCAACAACCTTCCAATAGTAAGTGTTCTTGACGCATTTTGATCCAAGTTTATAATTGTTTTGTTTGTAAAGTTGCATGCTTGAGTCAAATGAATGCGAACCTATGTATAAGGCTTACTAGATTGTTTCCATAACATTTCCTTGTCGTCTTAGTCTACCTTTGCTTGTTTATGGGTAGAATTGCTTAGCCTTACTCTGTGTTGGGTTGGGAAAATATAACATGATTAATTGAACTACGTTCACATGAGGGTTAAATGGTAATCTTTAGCAGCACATGGAGCTTAGGGATTTGGGTGATTATGGTTTGGTAGCTTTGCTGGGTTACTGACAGCTCACAGATTGTGCTGAGGTTACTGGTAGTCCCTTGGTTTGTTGATTAATGACCGGTTCGTGGAGCGACCACCATGAAAACCGTACATTCATGAGTCCAAGTATGGGTGTGGAAAAGCCATGTTGTGATCTCCTTGCCGCACACCTAATGAAGTGTGCATGTGCTTGGCCGACATCGGCATAAAGGAGACTTTAGCTCACCTTGCAATAGTGAATGAAATCACAACTCATGAGGAAATATGTACAGCCTCTGCAGAGTAAAAACTATCATGACGCGGTGCTGACGGTCAAGAGCGGCATGGACCCTCACATGATTAGTTGAGAATGGTGGTTATGGAAGAGTAACCTGTAGAAACGTACAGGGTGGTTAGAATCCTTGATCTTGGTAAGGTGGAGTAACCTTGGCCATCTAGAGATATATATCACCTAGTAAATAGGAGTTGCTTTTATAAAAAATTTTACTCAACCGCATTTATGCAAATAATTAAACCTTTGTAAGCCTTTCTTGTTATTAGCCCACATGTCATACTTTCCCCACTTGCTGAGTACTCTATGTACTCACGCAGACCCAAAACCACTTTTTATTTGTTGCTCAGTGAATGAAGACATCGAGGAGTATGTGGAGGTGGAGAAGCGTGTTCTAGGCATGCGGTCTTCCGGTCGACTTCCTGTGGAGTTGGAGTTACTTGGTCATTCTTGATAAAGTTATTGATTTAGTAAAGATATTGTTCTTTTATCATATTTATTGTCCTTGAAAACTAGATCATGGGCACGCATACAAATGCATTCAATTTTGATGTTGAAAACCGGGTGTGACATAAATGCTATTGGTTATATATTTATTTGCTGCATATGCTAAATAGATCGAACACCTGTATGATGCACAGATAGAACACCAGAGGCGCAAACATATTGGAGATATATTATTATTAATTTTTTTTGGAATTTAACAACTAATATGGGATTCTACATTCATATATAGGCCCTCCGGAATGACCTGTAAGAGGAAATTTGTAATGTGGGAACCTTTTTATTTTTCCTGGTCACATGGAGATGATGGAGGCATGAACACCACTCCACAAGCCAGTTGGCCGTTGACTCTTCATCATTGACGAAATGTATATCAAATATATAAGATAAATATAGACCTGCATCTACCATTAGTAACAAATGCACGCTGCAGGTTTCAAACGTTACTTCAACTTCAGGCTAAGGACGCAAACATCTGGCTGGGACATAAATACCGAGCAAGATCAGAAGCTCAAGATAATTTATTTACAAGTTCAAACTTTAACTGCAACTACCAATGCATCAAGAATACATTGGTGATTCAAATTTATACATGATTGAGATATTTGTTTGATTGTTGAAATAGCACGATTTCAGTTTTTATGTTTAGAAAATGTGAAGTAAGAACCAATGACATTGGAAACAGTGTAGACATGATTCATCTAGATGAAAACCCTCATCATTTCTCTCCTCATTAATTCTTTGCCACATCATTAAATTGTTGACATGGAACCTTATTCAATGAAAATGAAACACCCATTGGGAAGTGTCTCCCCGGGAACTAATTGGGGCCCAACCTCCAAGTCTAACACGCTACTGTGTTCTTCAAAAGTCAAATACGAGCAGGTACGTATGTAGATTTAAATGTTGTAATTTTCAGCCGACCGAATATGGGAAACCTATATGCTAATTGGCTGCCATCATCAGCACATTGATGTACATGAATACCATATTCTCCTTCTCTAACTTGTGACTTTGTTTTACATGAATACCATATTCTCCTTCCAGCCGAAGGGTCTTATTTTAGATTATCTCCTAACTATATCAAATTTTCAATAACATAATAAAGTACTAATACACCCATAAAGGCGAGCATATCTTCGTTTGGTCAACTTGCCAACATTAGCTAGCACAGGGCGCCTACTCCAACTTTGTAGTTAAATGCTATATATACTATATTTATTTAATGTATATCGTAAATGCAATACCTGTATGATGCACAGATAAGAACACCAGCAACAGCGCAAATATATTGGACTATTGGAGTTTTTTTAAACCATTCTAGAACACCTGTATTTCTTCATTTATACATCACCCTCTAGAAATGAGCCGTATATATGGAAGCAAGTTGTGTGGAAACCCTTTCTTATTCCTGGCCACATGGAGATATTCCCCGCTGTTGCACTACCAGCCAGACATATCAAGCCAGTTGGCTGCCGCCTGTTGTTGCTTTATCACTGACAAAGTGTATATCAAGTATATAAGATAAATATAGATCAGATCTATAATTAGTAATAATAAATGAATACTGCAGAGATAATTCTATTCGGAACACCATAATTTGTTTCAGGCCTGCTATAATTGAATTGTTTCTTATAAAATTCTAATATTCAATCATGAGGTATCCACAGTCTGTATATTCAAATTTGAGAAGCGTCCTCCATTCTTAAACTGGTACCTGAAGTCTCGGATTGCAGTGAGTTAAGGTCTAACGAAGAGCATAAGAAGACCATATGCAAAGGATCTCAGGGATACCTTATATGATTATGCATGCACGTGGAGTGACGAGGCATGGATCATATAGATTAATTTTCTGCACTCTACCATCCGTGATTGGGACAGCAATTATTGGTTTAGTTTAGACAAATATGAATATATCTTTTCCAAACCAGGCTCAAATTATGTCCTTACTATTTTATCCGCAATGACGTAACTAATATCCTCATCACAGCCAGATTATATATGTATTCGTTTCGTCAACTTGATAAAATGGGCTGGCACAATGCGCCCGTAGCGTGTAGTGTTCATCTTAATAATAGATTAAATATTGTTGATGGTTTTTCTTAATGGATAAAAACATAAAACCTTCCTTATGATGGATACAACAAATGTTTTCTGCAAGATCACACTATATGCAAAATCTTTCAGTATTAAAATTTGCAGGCGCATGCTACGCATGCAATCAATGGTGTGGGATATTGTGATCTGCATATGTAGTGGCCTATATGGGTCACCTTTAAAATATAAAAAAGCTTCTATCTGCCCGCAATTGTGTCTTGCATGTTCCTTTCCAGTGATTTCATTAGTTCGATATTCCTTGATTTCATTGCAAACATCGCTACTGGTAAATAATAATGCTAATATTATAAATCAAGAATAAAACAAGGTGTATACTGTTTCATCTAGTGACATTTGGTACATATACTGTGTCATTGTTGACTCTCGACTCATATAAGAGCTCAGTTGTCTCTATATTAATCACTGACCCTGCATGTCAACAACTCAATAAATGCTAGAGCTTGTCCCTTAAGGAAGAGTTAGTGTAACATCCTGGCCCAAGGCTTAATAGGATTGATATAATACTTATATCAACAAGTTGCAACTTCTTTTCCGGGAGCTCATCTCGAAAGAACTCCGGGGTTAAGTGTGCTTGGCCCGGAGCAATTTCGGGATGGGTGACCGACCGGGAAGTCCTTCCCGGATGCGCACGAATGAGGACAAAGTGCGCAGAAAAGACATGTGTTGGCCTGTGAGGATAGTCTTGATTCTTAGAGAGCTGCCAGGCGTGCGGGTCCGGCCTCAAGGAGGCTGGACGCCACAACTTTTAGCTTCCTTTGGGGACGCTCTAATTGAGGTACCTTTTACTTGGACACTAGAATCTTGGACCTTGGGATTGCTTGAATGGCAGTATCATTTCACCTTGTTCTGAGGCATGTCCCTCATGGAACGTGTATAGGTATAGCTTCAAAATAGTTTGCATAGGAGTTCTAAAGTATATAGCACATGTCGGTGATGGTAAACCTCTCTTTTCACTTGAGTCAAAAATGGCTGTTTTTTTTTTAACGTTTACCCTATAGATGACATGTATGCTCTTAGACTCCTGGTATAACCATGGGATATATGGTTTGGAGACTCCTGGTGTTGGTGTTCGTCCGGTCGATCACATGCATGCTGATGTTCCTGCCACCGCATCGGAGGTTAATTGTATGCTGCTGCTCCAGTACAGACGAAATTAATATCAGCACATTTTAGCTATAAGACAAGGACGAAGACCTTGTTGCAATAGCTTCATTAATTTAGACACCAGGCTGAGATATATAAAACAGCGCAGGGCCTGTGGCCTTGTCCTTGCAAAGTGTGCCTTCCCTGTTCCAGCACATCGTACAACACTGGGAGCTCGCGTTCCCCACGATGGCCGGAGGAGGATTCGTGGCAGCCGACTCAAGTGCGCGCGACTACGGCGAACGGGTGACCTTCTCTGTCGTGATGACCTGCCTCATGGCAGCCTCCTGCGGCATCATCTACGGCTACGACAACGGCATCTCGGGTGCGTACTCTGAATCCCGACGATATTGTAGCACAATACACAGCTCACTCAATTCGTTCCTCTTGGCTACTATCCTGCTTTTGTTTTTTGGAGACGCTCTCCTGATTGCTTTGTTAGTTTGCACACTCAGATCAATTTGTTTCTCTTTTTGTTTGGTTTATTTTGGAAATAAAGACTCAAAAGAGTTTTCATGTTCTCGATATGTACGGGTCTTTATTAGAGCTTGTTGTGATGGGGTAGATAAAATTTCCTGGCTATCCTAGGCAGTGGCGAAGCTGGCAAAAATTAGACGGTGACGCACACTAGGTATTTATACATGTCTAATTTGCAATTGTCCATTTTAGCTGGTCAATTGAACTACACTTTGGAGTTTCTATTCCTAACATGGTGCTATGTGTTGCATCAGTGGAACGGAAAGGGTTTATCTGACGTACTGCTCATCACTGTTGGGATAGACATCAGGGCTCTGGGGTCACCTGTCAGTGATTGTAAGAACAAGGCCAACACGGATGGGCACATAGCCTATCCACCTCACGCCGCTCCCACCACGAGGCTGCTCAACGCAGAGCTAATACGGCTACTAGCAGGCCACCTAATGGGTCCCAATTTTCTCAGCTTTCCTCCTCCTCTACAGCAACCAGCAGGCCCCACTTGCCTAGGAGCTTGTGTTGAGCCTGGCCCAAACTGTTGCGCCAAGCACACTGTCCCCTCTGCTTTCTCTTTCATCCAAGTAGGATTTTTTTGATGTGTCCAGCTATACGCTCTTGCATTGGGTTTGCTCTAAGAGGATCTCACTGTCAGTGCATCAAGGTGGCTCACCATAATATTATATATGTGCACTTTTTTCAAATGAAAAATACTCTGTCGGGCGAGTCCGCTAGCAGATGCAAGACACGGAGATCAATGAGAGCAACTTTTTATTACTAGTGCCAACTCACAAGCTGGAGCCGTGTGAGAAAACCTACACAACCAGAACCATCAAATTATCACTCACCCGTTCCAATAATGAACCGTGATAGTCAACAATCCATATTTACATTTTTATGCTTGCAGCATATCGTCGAAAGATCATAATTATTTCATACCAAGCTGAGTGAAGACACCTTTTATATCAAAATTACAGCGACTTTATTATGACAACCTTTTCATTCAAAGACATCTGTTAAACGTTTATCATTACAGGCTCTTCTAGATGTAGAGAGTTTTTCTTTAAACGTTTTGGTTTTCCTTTGTCAGTTACAGATGTAGTGGAGTCGGAAGCTCTGATTGGTCATGATCCTTCCGGTAGTAGTGGGTGCAATGAACTGGCTAATACACCTACTTATTGTAATTATGTTGTGCCTTAATTAATGGAGACACCTCTTACGTAAAAAAAAAAAAAGAGTTCTGTTAAATATTTGGCGAAACAAAAACCCAGAGAAATAACTTGCGACTGTTGTTATATATTATTACTCTAATGTGACCCATGCGGATGGCTCGTTATAATGTTTTCAAATTCCAATCATAAGTGCATGTTCGATCAGGTCCTAATTAAAGAAATAAGGGAAAGGAAAGGAACTAGCTACACATTGTCATACCCCAATTTCTGGAGCATGTTGTGCATCGTGTATCAGTCCCTGGATCAGTAGCTGATACGCACAAGGACACAGATATGGTAATCAAAAGCATACTTCGTATAGGTAAAAAGTATAGTACCTGATTTAAAACCCTTAGTGGCGGTACGACAAGGATTCTGAAGTGTCCTAGTCCTTCCGACCAACTAATGGCTGAGCAGACAAACAGCGGAAAACACGACCCAAGCCACAGGCAGACTTGAGATGCAGGAACGAAAACCCGACGTCGTCGCTTCCTACGTAAGCTTCTCTGACTAACCACAAATGCAAGAGCGTGAGCACATAAGGTACTCCGCAAGCCCTACACTACACAAGGGTAAATATACATGCGTATTTGGTCTTAGCAAGGAGAAGGCTGTATGGTTCATTTGCCGAAAATCCGCTTTGATGCAAGGTTCACTAAAGCAGTCAAGGATTTACAGATCAAAACAGGAGATTTTATTGTCAATATTTTAGTTGGTTGGCCCTGGGGGAGTATATACATTCCCGCCAGTTCCCAAGTTTTAATCGGCCTTCTGACCTCAAGGATCATACCGACCCGGCATCCATGCCAACACTTCCAAAACACGGGTTGTCTACAACCCACTCACACGTCAAGGATAGAGAGAGGTGGCTAATCTCAAAAGCGCATAACCATAATGTGCCATATGCCGTGGCAACGTCCATCCGGATGAATTGTTATCCTTTGCAGAGGTTGTACAGCTTTCCCCACGGGCTATGCACTCTTGTACGGAGAGTGACATAACGCTTAGTCCATCTTCTCTGAGCACTTTGCAAAACCACCACGGAATCACACTCAGGGGCCTGTGACAATGAATTGTCACACTACGGCACAACACACCTTTAACAGGTGCAATCGTGCTCCCGCAACGAGTTGCAGGATCCAAGTACAAACAAGGACAGGCGGCTTTCCCATGCACCGACAGTGGGTTCCGCGACCAGACCACGAGTACGTTTCCCGGATCTTCTCCTGAGCTCCCGTTGCTACTACCAGCCTCCGGTGGTGTTACAAGTGTACCCAAGAAGGTAGGATAAGTCCTGCCCATTCAGGTTCCGTGGTTGTATGGGAATCATTAGGTTTACGGTCAAGAGAACCGGTCCTTATGTGGCCGGGCAAGCACCATATCCCACACTGGTGGGCTATCACACTATCCACATCACCTCGTCAGTGGTCTTGCCCGCAGTCCAACCCATTCCCATCACCAGCTCCATCATCATCACCTAACACAGTTATGCTACTCCCAAACTCAAGAATTTACTCACACCACCAAACTCATTTAACACATTTTCAAAAGCAAGTGTGTGAGAGGTGTGGCAATGTAGAAACATTGCGAGGGGTCCTAAGCATTTCTATTAGCAAGGAAATTGTACCATCATAGAAATGATGGAACTGTCCTAGGGTTGTCAAGGAGAGGGGTAAACAAGGGTAATCAGGGATTCTGGTATTTATGCCTATATAGTGGCATCATTACCAGCAAACAAGTAGGTCATAGCTACACAAGCAGTAAAACAACAAGCAATGCATATTACTAGAACAGGCTCTATAGGTGCGATGCGAAAACAATAGGTTCAATCATGATCAAGGAGATGTAGAGCTTGCCTGACAAACGCTTTCCTAATCTTCGAGTTCTGGGTCTTCGAGCTCTGTTGTCGAAGTCGAGGTCTTCGAGTCTTTCCTTGGAGCTTGTATCTTCTGAATCTTTCTTGTAGCTTGGATTCTTTGGATTCTTCTAGATCTTCCTCGGTTCTCGCGTAAACTAGTGTATAAAGAATAAGCGTATAAACAAACTACCGCAAAAGAAAATAAAGATCGAAAAGAACAGATAAGATTCCGATTAAACTCCAATTAAGAATCAATAGAATTCCAGTAAAGAGCAGAGGCATGAATCACGCATGATGCAGCATGTTCAATGTAGGGCATGTTATGTGTCATAGGTGATATACCTGGCCTTGTAAGGGCCATATTCACCTAGACAAGTTATTAGTTTCTTATGTTCTCTAATGTATGAACATGGGTGTGTGGTTATGCATATGAGCTCTGCTAGTTGATCACCTTAGGGTGAAGATGATGAGATGCACATGATTGATTGATGGTGATTGCGTGCATATCTAATATGCAAGCTTCTATATTATTTCTATAAAAGAACATGCTTAAATGCAGGTGAAAGTGTATGCAGCGGGTGTACGTGATTATGCGTGATATGAATGCATGACTGCGGATAGAATGCCAAAATCGAATAAGGGCAAAAGGCAATTAAAATATGAACGAGCGTTAACTCCAATAAATCAATTGGAAGATCATTTATAAAAGAAGGTGATAAAACGATAAGACTTGATAAGGTATCGGTGGCAATATTGGAATAGGTGTTGGTGGCAGGGTTAGGTTCAAGCTTGATTGAGCGAGGATTGATCAAGGCTAGGTTTGGAGTCGAATTCGGAATATAGGAGGTTGCGGCATTTAGAAGCGATACCGCCTGAAAGAGTTACTGTTAACGGGTAAATAAATGAATGTGCAGTACAGGAAATGGAGAGGGATGCGTGTTGTCATTCGGGAGGTACTAGCCAGCTAGTACCACAGAATTGGTTGGGTCTCAGGTGAACATCAATCGTGACATGCGAGTTTGACCTCGCACGATTGCCGATAAAAGGAGTATATTAGGTCCGAGGGGTTTTTAGGACATTGATGATGTTTAGGTATGATGTGGGATTCCAGTAGTAGTACCATGATGTACTACGCGTTTCTACGAATCCGTGAGCGCAAGAATCGCTCAAAACGGAGTTATGGTTGAAAAGATATGGGTATTTAAAGATCTGGGGATTATTTGTAATTACAAAGGACTCTTTTGTAATTACAGAAAGGTTTTAAGGACTGATTTGCAAGGTCAGAAAGTTTTAGGGACCAATATGTAATTATGGAAAAGTCTGGGGCCTAGGTGTAAAAGATGAGGACCAAAACATAATTACAGAAAAGTTTAGGGACTTTTCTGTAAAAAGATAGGGCTTAAACATAATTACAGAAAAGCTTAAGGGCTTATCTGTAAAATATACAGGGCTGGGAAATTCCTGGGATTTACGGATTTATTTTTGTATTGGAAAACCCATGGACTCGGTCCACGGGCTCTGTGGACCGTGCTGGGGCGGCGGTTCACGGGTCCACGGTGGACCATGGGCGAGGTGCGCGGCGGCGGGTGGCCGGAGACCGCTCCGGCGCGCGTCCGAAGGGCTAGGGGTGGTGGGACCTCGTCGCGGAGACGGAGTGCACGACGGGGAAGCTGTGGGTGGTACGTATCGTCGACGGGGAGCAGTGGAGCGGCGGCGAGGGCTCGCCGGAAAGGGGCGGAGCGCCGGTGTGCGAGGGGGAAGGCTGTGCGCGTGCGAGGAGAAGAGGAAAGGGAGGTGCGCAAGAGAGAGGGCGCTGTGGTGAAGCTCACCTCGGGTGCGTCTTGGCCGGAGGGCAACGGAGGGCGGCCGGAGCCGGAGGGAAAGACGACGACGAGGAGCTCGTCGCGGATCTCCTCGCTCGGGCCTCGGCTGGACGAATGAGAGGTAGGCCGAGGGAGAGCAAGCCTCGGGGAGGCTCGAGGGCGTGGGAAGGAGAAGGGGGCGTGCTTCCGCGGCGGCCGGAGAGCTCGCCGGAGGGGGATCGACGGAGGAAGGAGGGAGAGGGAGAGAGAGGGGCGAGTGAGGGGGAAGAGAGGGGAGGAAGCAGGGGGTCGGGTGCCATTTATCGACGACGTAAGTCGGTTCGCCACAGTATGGCGGTGGAGTATTTTGCGGCGGCCGGTCGGCGGCTCCGGCGGAGGCGGGTCGGAGGTAGGGGCTGGCGGTGCGGCGGCGCGCCGCGCGGAGAAGAGACCCGACAGGGCGGGCCCGCTCGTCAGCGGCAGAGGAGGAAGACGGGCTGGGCTGCGCTGCGCGTTGGGCCAGGAGGGAAGGAGCGGCCCAGAAGAGAGGAGTGCGGCCCGTGCGCGGCGGGGAAAAAAAAATAGAAAAGGAAAAGAAAATGGGCTGGGCCGGAAGAAGGATTTCGGCCCGAAGGGAGAAAGGAAAAGGAAAAGGGCTTTCTTTTTCTGGAATTTGAATTTGAAGGAATTTCAAATTCAAACAAAAACAAAGGTTGATCAAATACTCAAAATAGAGCCAACAAAATCCAAAAATGCATATGATGAGATTTTGGGTGCAGATTTAAATTCAAGATTTTGAAAATCAATTTGGAATTTAATCCTACTTAATTTTTATTTGTTGTAAATTCAAAAGCTTCAATTTTTTAATATATTTTTAAATGAAACAAACACTTAGGCACATATTTTAATATTTGGAAAATTTTCAAATTCAAATCTAGGTTTGAATTACTTTAGTGAATTTTATTTTCAAAAATCATTGGAAGGTAAGAGATTGGACAAAGGTTTAAATTTGGAGTGATTTTTATTCCCTTTTTGATTTTTTTTTCTTTTCTTTTTCTTCTTGGCTCCAAAAGTAGGGTGTTACACACATCGTATTTATGTAATAACTAACATAATTTCTTAATTGAGGCATGAGACCAATGTGTGTGGTTCATATAAGTTAATGTCATCCTTTTCGCCATTCAAGTAGGGTCTGATCCGCGTTTGGTCATATTATTAGGTGGTGTGACTCAAATGGAGTCGTTCCTTAGTCTTTTCTTCCCGGAAATGCTCCATGGAACAAAGGACAACATCTACTGCAAATATGACAACCAATGGCTTACAGCGTTCACGTCATCATTGTTCCTCGCTGCCGCGGTATCTTCCCTAGTGTCAAGCCGCATCACGAGGAGGGTGGGTCGCAAGGGCATTATGCTGATTGGCAGCGCACTGTTCCTTGCTGGTTCCATTATCAATCTTCTGGCGATAAACATTTCCATGCTCATCATTGGTCGCATGCTACTTGGATTTGGTATTGGGTTCACCTTTCAGGTATGACACAGCTAAATAACTCATAATAATTTTCAAGATGAAAGTTGACGAAGTCAATAGATTAAACGTAGGGATTTGGTATTGGGTTCACCTTCTATTGATTTTCATGGGTAAATAATATAAAGTAAACTACCAGTAGGGATGTGCCGATCTGTTGTCTCAAAATTAAAAGTTGTTTTCCATAAGGAGAAACTCCCACTTTTTACATATGCATGTTCAAACAAATTTCCACAAAGAACCGGTAATACTAATGTTTGCACATCAAAACAGTGGTAATGTAGTTCTGCAAACTTTCAATCACCAAAAGATATGGTGAAACATTAATCATTACTCCATATACAGTCTGCTCCTTTGTATCTCTCTGAGGCAGCGCCGGCGAGATGGCGGGGGGCATTCACCTCAGGCTACAGTGCCTTCTTGGTCATAGGCATCCTCATCGCGACGATCACCAACTACATCACCAACTGCATCCCTAGCTGGGGTTGGCGCGCCTCCCTCGGCTTGGGCGCCGTCCCGAGCGCCGCCATCATAGTCGGGGTCTTCTTCCTCTCCGACACGCCCAGCAGCTTCGTCCTGCGGGGCCAACCCGACAAGGCTCGCGCCGCACTGCAGCGCATCCGGGGACCGGACGCCGATGTCGACGGTGAGCTCAAGGACATTGTGCACGCAGTGGACGAGGCGCACCGGAACGAGGATGGCGCGTTTCGGAGGCTGTTCAGCAAGGAGTACCGGCACTGCCTGGTGCTTGGTGTTGCCATACCCGTGTTCCACGAGCTCACTGGCTTGAGCGTCATCTCCATCTTCGCGCCATTGCTATTCCGGACGGTTGGATTTAGCAGCCAGAAAGCGATCCTTGGCTCAGTGATAAAAAGTGTGGTAAACTTGGTCGCGGCATTCCTCGGTGCATCTCTCATGGACCGTACGGGCCGCAGGATTCTGTTAATGGTTGGTGGCTCGAGTATCGTGCTCTGCGAGGTAACTATTTACCATAACATTGTTATAAATCTATTGTTCTAATAGATGCATAGCCAAACATCTTTTTAATTAATATCTTGCCCTATCTCAACTTCTCCTGCCGGGGACCAAAAAAAAAGGTGGCCATTGCATGGATCATGGCGGCTCATCTCGAGACCCATGAGGCTGGAGTGATCATGTCACGGGGCTACGCAACCAGCGTGCTGGTTCTCATCTTGCTATGCTTGTTCAGCAACGTTGTGTCGTGGGGGGCGGTACGGTGGGTGGTTCAGAGCGAGATCTACCCAGTTGAGGTCCGGTCGGCCGGGCAGGCCATGAGCGTCACCATCTGGCTTTGCCTCACGTTCATGGAGCTCCAGGTGTTCATCAGGATGCTATGCACCATGAAGTACGGCGTGTTCCTGTTCCACGCCGGATGCGTGGTCGTGGCTACGGTCTTCATGGCCCTGTTCCTGCCTGAGACGAAAGGCGTCCCGCTCGAGCTCATGAGAGATCGGTATGGATGCGGCATTGGTACTGGAGGAGGTTCGTCAAGGATGACAAGCAGGACAGCCAAGACAGTGCCTTGTAAGATGACCTATTTATACTTACCAGATCAAACTTCAACACAAACGACCGGCTGGATCAACAACACAAGTATTCTTTTTTTTTTTGTTTCAAAAATACCTCATGAGAGGTATCGATTTGTGACTATGTCAATGAAACTGTTGTCTGATATGTGAAATGTGTGCCTCCACAAATGTGATTTGAATTTATATATTATCTTGTATTCTTAGTGATGGACTATTTTACCAACCTTGAGAAGTAATCACTCTGCCATCACCCTCCCGTGATTCACGGCATGCAGCACCACGGAGGCCTCACAGCGCAACCAGCACTATCGCCTCACGACTAATCGCCAAATCTAACCAGGCGTTCATCTCTAACTTCTGTAGGGATTTAACATGTCAAGTACCGGCCGAATCCCCAACATCACGCTTATGGAAAGGGCACATACGAAAACATATGTTTAGTTTGAAAGTTGATCAAATATTGGCTGCTATCAGTTACTGTTAGCTCATTGATAGCACTGCAACTCGTGACTTAGTTTAGATACAAACTACATTATCTATCAGCTCTAGAGTCAACTTTTTTATATATATTCTGATCATTAAATTCTCAATGGCATAAATATAGAATTTCCATGTGTTGGGGTATCGAAGGTCCCGGTTGGATTCAGCGAAGCCCTCCAACCACTACAAGGAATCTGGCTTTCTATGACGAGTAATATTTGTCACAAAAGTTGCAAAATTCGTCACGAAACAAATTGTGTGACGCATCTATGACGTTTTTTCATTCGTCACCTATCATGCGTCTCTATTCATGTTTTGTGACGAATCTATCTTTTTTGTCATAATTTTTTAGTGACGAATCGAACTCCGTCACTAATTTATGACGATCATGTTCGTCACTAAGATGTTTAGAAAACGTCATGACTCATTTGCAGCCCATTATAATATTGGGCCTGGCCAGTTATAAATGCTTGTTGCTGGGCTGGATGTAGAGGCCCATTTTAGTCTCGATAGCAGGCTCAATCCATTTCAGTGCATAAGCCCAACCCATTACCAGCTTGGACTTTAAATGTATCTGACCCATTAAGTACCAAATTCAGCCCATATCGTATAACCCAATTGAAGCCCATTAACACAAAAACATTTAGCCCAACAGTAGAGAAAACAAATGGATCCAATAGAATATATAGCCCATTTAGCATCAGGTCCAACACATTACAAACAGCCCATATACCAGGCCCAACACATTACAAACAGCCCATATACCAGGTCCAACACATCACAAACAGCCCATATACCAGGTCCAACACATCACAAACAGCCCATATACCAGGTCCACACATCACATACAACCCATATACCAGGTCCACACATCACATACAGCCTACAGTTAAAAGACCTAAATTGTCTTAGGTCCAAAATAAGTCTGACACTACAGGTTCATGAACCACTGCCATAACATCATGAACCAGCAAAAGCATCCTACTAAGATGACACCCATTTCATCTTGATCCAGCAAGTTAGGTAAAGTTATGGATAGAGCTAAACCTTGTTGAGCATTAGCAGCTTACGAAGAATGATATCGGTCTCTGCTGCTTGCTTCTTCAAAGCTTCAATCTGTGCATCTGAATCCTGAACATGTTTCTTCAAGTCACCCATCTCAAGCTGCTGAGCATCAAGTTGATCTCTAAGAGCTGCTGCTCCTCGCTTTTCTGCCTCAAGTTCAGACTCAAGCTCCTGCACACGTGAAGAAACAGCAGCTTTGCCATTTCTCTTCGGTGCCGCTGCCACAATGCCAGCAGTTTGGAGAAATTTTGATCTTGGCAAGACTTCAGAAAAGATCTCATTTGGAGACTTCGGATCTTGTCCTTCTGGATGTTCAGTCATCATGGCTTCCATATCAGCCTATAATGAAGATGCATGCGTAATAAAGTGTTATTTAAACTCAGTGTAGGCTTTAATGCATGATAAAGCAAATAAGCATATTTGTCATACAAACATATATTAAGCTTTGGTCATGTTAAAAAGAAATGTGTCCAGACGGTATGCATGATTGGTACTACACGCTTAGAGGAAGCGATCAAATATTTAAACCAGACTTTATCACATACATGTACATACAAACACCAAAAGATTCCATCCAATAGAAGCATACCAAAAATGATTCACTGAGATTTCACTTTATAAGGACAAAGAAAACTTACAATTGCTTTCTTGACAGGCTCAGTGAAACCAGTCTTGCTGCTGCAATAGCATTCCTTGAATAGATCTATCGGAGTGGCTGGCACATCTTTATATTTATCTTGCTTCTGAAAATGCATGCAAAAAAATATATAAAGGTTAGCTTGGAACATGGGGAATAGATTTAAGACCGGTGAACATGTTATGCTTCACTCACCACAGCATGGCAATGTGCGACAAAGCAGCGGGATCCTGTCCTCTGCTGCATCACAACTTTCTCCCGATTACTTTTGTTTTTTGCACACTTCTCCTAAAGAAAGGCACATTATTGTAAGACAAGAAAAAATGACTACAAAGCAATCAGAAAATACATAGACAGCAGGACATGTACAGCCGCAACAAAAATTCAATTGCATCACCATTTATTTCAAGTATGCTCCAAACTAATTGTATGAATCTAGTACAGAATTGACAGCCAGTTTACTTGTATGTGAAGTACACAAAATAAGCAATCGACTATTTCAATTTTTTTTTATCAATATCTCGAAGTACACTAGCAAGCACTAAGGCAAACCACAAAAAAAATGTATAACAAGCAAATTATCTAGAGCCCTAACACATCAATCAATTTTGAAGACCATACAAGTCCATACCTTGTGTTTAGGGTTTGACCACATCTCAACTAAAGCCCACCATTGTTCATCAGTCATGCTATCCAAAGGCGATGTTGTTCTCACTTCATTTGCAGGTTTGACATCAAAGTAAGCCTTCTTCAGCCTGTATCTCAATTGCCTTAGCCCACCCTTGAACAAATCAGTGCATGCATTCTTGACTGCCTTACTGTTGGAGTCAATAGCGAATCGCCCCTAATTAAGAGGATGAACATCAGAAAAAGACATGCAAAGCATATATGGTGAACATCAGAAAAAGACCCTGCCTGGGAAAGACTTACAGCAATTTTGCCCATATAGTTGTCAAAATGACTGTCATCCTTCTTGTAGTCCTTCCAGTGTGGAAGAATCGGGATGTGTTGCCTCAGAATTATCCCAGTTTCTGATGCTAGTTTTGCAGCTTGCATGTGTGCCTCCGGCCGTTTCATTCCTTCAGAAACATTGACCGGAATCTTAGCGCACAAACCATGGCTTATCCTATCCAAGTCCTTGCCCATAGTTCGGCCTCTATTCCATCGATCTATCATGCGACTTGTTTGACCTGACAATAATGGATATGTTCACATTAATGGGAATCAAAATCATTTGCCATGCAGATGTACAAATCATATTGCATGAGAGACAGTAGATAAAATAACTTGCCTTCATTGCCAATCTGAATCTGATTCTCATTCTCTGGTTCAGCAGAACCATTGATGGTAAACAGTTCATCATCGGCTGAACCTTCATGGCAGCTTTCATTTGTTATAGATAGCTCCCTTGTCCTCTGCCTTGTCCTTTTAGCAGGTCGGTCATGTTCATCTGGTGCCATAACTCTCTTTGAAACACCTGGTCCTCCACGACATGTGCCAGCATTCCTAGTAGAACCCAAGCTAGGTGCATCAATGGAAACCTACATAGCCTCGTGCACAATATAATAAAAAAAATATAAGTCAATGTCATTGCACATTGAGCACAGATGAGTAGATATGCTTGATCATTGCCAATACCTTATCAACTACGCCTTGTTCAGTGTCCTCATCATCTTCGTTCTCATCATCTTCTGGTTCGTATGAAGGATCCAAGTGTTCACAAGCACTAACTTTCCTAGCCTTGCTCTTCGGCATATTTGCAATTGAATTGTTAATAAGTGAAGCTGCTGCAGAGACACCTAGGCGTTGCAAGGCCAGACTGTTCCTCAGTATATTCCGAGCCTGGACCTTCTCATATTCACTTAACGAAGCCTCTGTTCATGCATAGAAGAAATTACCCATTAGCTCATATTAACCATATGTAGAGCCGCTATAAACTGATTTAACAATTTTTATCAGAGGAAAAAAACAGTATGAAAGTAATTAAGTAACAACATTTTATCAAAGGAAACGGTGTGAAAGTAACAAGCATTAGCAACTCGGATAGATATAACAATAGATACAGTGGCTTGGCAGGATTGAAATATTCAGTGTCTTGATCAGTGCTTACTCTCATCTCTAGTTCTGATGTGTGTATGTAAACGTGTAGCTACAAGCAAAGCAACTATCTGTTGTGCTTACAGTGCTATGAATGCAGATGGATAAATGGCATGCATGTTTCAGTCTACTATTATGGATTGATAGACAAGGGGAATTCGTTTATTTCACTATACTCTCAGTGCAAGGGGAACTAGCTACAAGTTTGATGAACTTTATATAATGCAAGTGTCATCAGTTTGTTCCAAACATAGGCAATGCTCTGCTCTGGTCAGATGTCTTTTCTAACCATACATACTAAATAAAATGCTAACTGATTGAGCTCATACATGCTTCGGCAAGAAGAGAGACCAGAACATAGATAGACGACAACAGCTAGAGAAAACAGTCATGACAAGCATCTAGAAATCATGCTGCTAGTTTTAATCTGATTTACACAAACTCTAATCCGAGGCAAATTAGAACCCAAATAGCTAACTTAAACCTACAATACAACCGACATGTTGGGTAACAGAGGAGTATCAAGTGGAACATTGCACTGTGGATGTACCTGCTGGGGTCCGTTTGCTTGTTCCCATCTTCCGGCCAGGAGCCATCTTTCTGTTGTTCTCGGTCGCCGGCGAGTCGTACGAGTCGTCGGCGAGCGAGCGGACGGCAGCGGAGGTCGTTGAGCACTTGTCCACAGCCGAGGTCGTTGAGGACGTCTTGTACTCGTTGGTGGTCGAAAGGGCACCCGAGAGCCGGCATCGTCGGTGAGTCCGCGGCGGCAGATGCGGAAGCGAGGCTCCTAGGGTTGGCTGCGGCGGAGGGGAAGGCTGTCGTGCAGTGGATCTGGAAGCGGCGCGTCGTGGAGTGGGCCGTGGGCGGCGGTGAGGGGAGCGGTGGTGGTCTCTGTGCCGGCGGTGAGGGGAACCGTGGTGGTCTATGTCTTGGCGGAGGAGGCAGTAATTGGGGAATTGGTCTAGGTCTTGGGGAAGCACACGGATATGATGCAGCAGGGGCTCTCATGGCATTTACCAAAATGGACAAGGTGCGGAGGTAACCTTTCTAGAACATTTCTGGACACAAATGTCATTTGACCTTAAAATTGGGAGGAGGCGGGCTCGGAGGCGCCAGTTTTTTCGTCCAAGTTTTGGCTTCTGGCGCCCGCAACAGAATTGTTTTGCTATTTGGCGCCCGTGCTCTGGCGCCCGCAACATAATTATTTTGCTATTTGGCGCCCACGCCTGGTCTTTGCGCCTACAGCCGGGATCTCAAATCTTTTTCCTTAAAAAAAATAGTTTTAATCTGATAAAACATATTATTGAAGCAAACATTTAAAAGGTCAAAAAAGTGTATAGTAATTATACATGGATAATTTAAAAGACTATCATACTTAGGCTTGGCTGTCTCTAGGATGATCATCACATGAACAAATACAATTAGGAAGCAATCATTTTCATTGAGATTAAAAATTGTTAATTGAGGTGTGACAATCACCATTCACCAATCATGTCATCAAACGCTAGATCGTTTGGCTTACGATTTTGAGCTTCACACTTTAGCTCGCACTCCAATAGTTTCTCCTTGTCTTTGGCTCAGTATCCACGACGACGGCGAGGCATCCCAGCAAGCAAGGTGGTGAGGCGTTCTAGCAATGTCAACGGCGAGATCACCACCTCCCAATACGTCGAGATTGTCATCACGCCTCCCAATACATCGCCCCGACCTGCTTGTACATATCTTCTCACCCAGCCAATTTCGCCATGGAAGCGGATGAGCTCTCGCCACTGAGGACGCAGGACAAGTCGCCCGCGGCCACAGAGGCCCTCATCTCGCTGGCCACTCCCGCGTGATTGTACGCTTGCTTCGTGTCGCGACTTTCACTTCTGCAAGAACTTCTATACACACAGTAGGGTCGCGACATTGTTCACGGATGAATACACCCCGCCATATAGTTTCATATAACTTAAGTAAAAAATTGAAGTTTGCATACCTTATGTTCAATCTCGTATGCACCACAAATTTATACACAATCTTATGCTTACAATATGATGAAAATAATATGAAGTTACATTTCCCTTTTTCAAGAAAAAACATATATTTTTTATATTATATTTGGTGGAAGAAAACATTCCGAATGAAAAGGATGTAAAAATAGCAATTACATCCAATAAAATGCCGTAAAAGGAATGATCATGATTTTAGAAAAAAATGGAAACAAAATAAACTCATTTGGACAAGATATGATGAATCCATACATGTTTGAAGTTTTAATTGTGAATCAAAAGAATAAAATTGTGAGCGCAGCAAAAACTCGTCCTCACAGTCGGCAGCGGGACCCACATGGCCACATGTCAGCAACATAGGCCACCGACAGATGGGCTCCACCAATCAGTCGAGAGGTAAAAAATGTTGACATAGGCCACCGACAGATGGGCTCCACTACAAAAATGGAAGCTTACTAACGCAACTGATTCGAACCTGAGTCCAACGCTATCAGGATTGGGGAAGTAACCAGTATGCCATTAGGATATTTTTTATTAGATTACAAAAGTAACCAGTATTACCCATTTATCTCAGCCGCAGTTAACACACCTAAGTGGCCGACGACGATCGTTTCCCCAATCCCAGTCTCGCATCGCCGCCCGTGCCAAAAAAAAAAAAAAAAACACTCTGTGCCGCCAGATCGCCGCCGCCGACGAGACCCGCCGTGGAGAGTCCTCCGCTACTGGGAGCCGCTGCCGCAGGAGACGCCGCCGCCGTGGAGACTCCCCTCCGCCGTCGTGGACTCGCAGGAGGCGCCGCCGCCGTGGAGACTCCCCTCCGCCGTCGTGGACTCGCAGGAGGCGCTGCCGCCGTGGAGACTCCCCTCCGCCTTCGTGGACCCGCAGGAGGCGCCGCCGCCGTGGAGAGTCCTTCACCGAGACCCACAATCGGGGAGCTGCAGCTGGAAATTGCTGGCTTCACTATCCGGGATCGAGCAGCTGAGGGCCACAAGCATTTGCTGGTACAGTCGGAGCCCAGCAGCAGCGAGATGGTCAATTCAGCTCTAGTAGAAAAACCGTAGTAGTTCTGAATGTAGTAGAATCAGTTTGTTATAACATTGCCATTGTTGTGTGCTTTGGTGTCATGGTTTTTAGCAAATAAGAAACAAATATAGCCTGCAGGTGCCAGGAAGGAGCTCTGCTAGGATTGTAGTAGAATTAATCTGTGGTTGCAACATGTAATGCTCTGGTTACCTATATATGTACTCAATCTGTTATTTTGCTATGGAAATATAGGGGAAAATTTCAGAGCTAAGTTGGTGAATCCTTTACAGAATGAACAATTTGACAGCATGTACATATAAACTAGATGAAGTAGAACCAAATGAAAACAGAAATATTGTGCCTGACACCATGTAACCATACAATAAACTGGATTGCAAGAACTCTAAAGTTTAGTGCATCACAAGAAAGATATCAGTTTACACGCATGTCACTGGAATTAATTGAAACACAAAGTGCTACATCCAGAATGGCTAAAGCTATTCGCTGTCACTATCGTCAACATCAGGGAATGATGGACCATCATTATCACTGAAGTATTGGTGCACAGTCTCATCTTCATCATCGCTAGATTCGTCTTCTTCCACCCCTTCATCCCTTTGTTTGCGAATCTCATCAACTATACTTGCATCAACATTAACAAATTCTTCAGCGTCCGGATGTTCACTCACCAAACTTTCTTCATTAACAATCACCTGGAACTCTTCACAAATATCATCTTGGTATGTCAGTCCCATGCCACTTGGTCTTTCATCATTGTGGTTTTCAGCCACACTCCACAAGTGCCTATGCGTGAATTTTTGAACAACACTCCAGCTGCCACCATGCTTGGTGTCTTCCAAGTAAAAAACCTTGGTTGCCTGTGTTGCTAGAATAAAAGGATCATCCTTGTACCATAACCTTCCACGGTGAATACTCCTCAAAAAACCATCATCTTTCATTCTACCTTTCTTGGCATTAGTGTCAAACCAATCACACCGGAATAGAACCACTGTCCGGCGGTCACTAAAATCTGAGTTGTACTGCAGCTCAACAATTTCTCTCAAGCAACCATAAAAATCAATATACTCTCCATTGTGTGTACCCTCAACCATGATTCCGCTGTTTTGTGTTCTTCTATTTCTGATCCAGAAATAATTATGCATCCTGCGAACCTTAGTTAATTCAAACATCAGATCTAGAAATAATTATGTGAAAGGAGAAACATAGAAGTGTACAAGGGACGACATACTGTATATATGGCTCAACCTCCGGACAATTGTTTAGCACATACCAAACCATTTTGTGATAAGCATGTTCAAGATATGTAACCCTCGAGGCTCCCAGTAAATCAACTCCATGCTGGAAAACAGATAGATCACCTTTTCTCAAATCAACTCGCTCTCTATTCCTTCCCTCTCGATTGTGTCTTGTCTCAACATCGTCAAAGTACCTTGAGCAATAGCTCAAACACTCTTGAGCAACATATGCTTCTGCAATAGATCCTTCAGGTCTGGCCTTGTTCCTCACAAAACGCTTCAATGTACACAACATTCTTTCGATTGGGTACATCCATCCATATTGTACAGGCCCTCTAAGGATTGCCTCATCAGGTAAATGAACAGCCAAGTGCAAGCAAATATCAAAGAAACGAGGAGGAAATATTTTCTCAAGTTTGCACAGAATGAGTGGGATTTCAGTTTTCATTCTTTTCAGGACATCTAACTTTAGAGTTTTAGCACATAACTGCTGAAAGAAAATACCTAATTCAGCAAGTACTTCATATATGTCCTTACTCATGATTCCTCTAACACCAGCAAATAACAATCTTTGGAGTATGATATGGCAATCATGAGTTTTCAGTCGTTGTAGGTTGCATCCATCAACATTAATACAACTTCCCAAATTAGAAGCATAACCATCAGGAAATTTTACACCTTTTATAAATTCACAGAAAGCATGCTTTTGGGAACTATTCATTGTATAGTAGGCATGTGGCATAGTGTATGAATCTCCATCACGCTGCAAGTGTAAATTTCTTCTTATACCCATGTCTTCCAAATCGACCCTAGCACTGATAGTGTCCTTTGATTTTCCAAGAATACCAAGGAATGTACCAAGAATGTAGTCACAAATATTTTTTTCGATGTGCATGACATCAAGATTGTGCCTTACCTTCAAACTTGCCCAATAAGGCAAATCAAACAAAATCGACCTTCGCTTCCAACACTGACCATCTGCCCGCTTTCTTTTTTTGCTTTGAGGATGCTTTCCTGGTCTAACATCCTTAACCCTCTCCAATTGCTCCATCAGCTCGTCTGTAGTAAATTTCCCGGGATGGTCACGTGTCTCAACCTTGCCATTAAAATCTTTCCTTTTCCTCCATGGATGACCCTTTGGAAGGAAACGCCGATGGCCGATATAACATATCTTATTTCTTATTCTGACAGAGCAAGGATCTTTGTCACAATGCACACAAGCAAAGTAACCTTTTGTGACTCTTCCTGACAGTACGCCAAGAGCTGGATAATCATGAATGCACCATATAACTGCAGCATGTAGATCAAACATTGTTCCACTAGACGCATCAAATGTACGAACACCCTTCCAAAGCTCTAGCAACTCTTCTACAAGCGGCTCAAGGAAAACATCAAAATCTTTTGCTGGACATTGGTTCGGACCAGGGATGAGTAGGGTCATCATGAAGTTGGATTGATCCATACATACCCATGGAGGGAAGTTGTAAGGCATAACAAAAACTGGCCACATGCTATAAGAGGAGTTCATGTTACCATATGGGTTGAAACCATCCGTAGCAAGGCCAAGTCTGATGTTTCTTGCGTCAGCTGCAAACCACCCATATGTTCTATCAAAGTCTTTCCATGCCTCACCATCAGCTGCATGGCTTAGTTCATTCTTCACCGGCTTCCTCTTCAACTTGTGCCATTGTGCCTCCTCTGCTGTCTGTTTAGAGGAAAATATCCTCTTCAGCCTTGGAATCAATGGAAAATGCCGCAATACCTTTTGAGGAACCTTCTTTTTTCCATCTGCATCTCTCCATCTTGATGCACCACATATTGGACATTGATTATGTTTTGCATACTCCTTCCGAAACAACACACAATTATTTGGGCACACATGAATGGAATCATATCCAAGTCCCAAGGCACGAATAAATTTCTTTGCTTCATCATAAGAAGCGGGGAGAGCGCAAGCCGGGAACGCTGTTGATAACAACTTCAATAATGCAGTGAATGCCACATTGCTGATTCGATAAAATGATTTGATATGAAGTAACTTCACCACAAATGAAAATCTTGAAAAAGATGCACATCCAGGGTAAAGTTGACGCTTCAACTCTTCTAGTATAGATGCAAACATAGATGTCCCTCCATCTTGACCTTTAGCTGTGTACAAATCACTTATCAAATCAGGAATTCTATCATCATGGTCTGCTTCATCATCATGATCATCATCCACACCAGCATTATCACTGAAACCAATTTGTTCATCCACATGTACAACATTTTCAGTTATTTCGATATGTGATGATTCTCCATGATATAACCACTTGTCGTATGTGCTAGACATCCCATAAATATATAAGTGATCCTCCACAACTCCTTTATTCCTATGAATGTGGTTCAAACACCTACGACATGGACAAAGTATCTCTGCATTCTCAGGAAATCTCTCTGAAACAAATGCCATGAACTCACTGACCCCGTCCAGATGTGCCTTGCTAAATAGCCTAGCATTGATCCAACTTCGGTTCATCTGCGGCACCTTGAAATAACAAGTTAAAAATTAGCAAATAATTGTAGTGGCAAAACAAAAACCTACTGTTGCCTAAAAACCAATCAAAAATAAGCAATGGCCTATTGAATCATAAAGTCCACATATACCGTCTAAAATATAAATTGTGTGCCATTCAGTATTTTACCTCTACCATCTATATGTAGTCCCTAAAAGCATTATCTTGGATAAATGAATTCATCTAAATAAATGGTGCATTGGTACCTTCCTCTGCAGAGCAGAACACTTAGTAGAAAAAGCACTGCCACGAAAGCCAAATCCGCCTGCGAGGAACACCCATCGCCGACGGGATGGGCACGGCAATACCGGCGGCGTGGACGACGGCGGGAGCTGAATCGGAGCACCAGCAGGGAAGGGCTGGCTTCACTGTCCGGGATTGAGCAGCTGACGAAGGGGCTGGCCTTGGCTCCCGGTAGCAGCTGCTTGGAGCTAAGGGATGGCCTTGGCTCCCGGTAGCAAATGCTTGGAGCTGAGGGCCGGGAGCAGTTGCTAGGAGGGGCGGGGAGCAGATGCACGACGGAGGTCGCCGGTCGGCACCAGCAGCAGCGAGATTTAGATTCAGGCGGCGAGATTTGGTCAGCGTCAATAAGGACCGTATCTCCTAAGTCTCAAATTATAACAATTCTTATGCCTTTGTCAAACAAGACAAGCTAAATGGCCCGGTGGTAGTGACTTCGATTCCCAGGCGAAAGAACGCTGGTTCGATTCCTTGCTCTCGCAGCTGGTTGTTTTATTTTTTCAAATAAAACTGACTAGCGGGCCCCACTAGGAAATCACAGTTACTTGCTGACATGCGTGATTATTTTTTAGATAAGGTAGGAAAAAATATGTTATGACGGTTAACTACTGTGACAGCCTTGTGACGTTTGGTTTCAGGAAATTGTGACGTGTAGAGTTCGTCACAATATAGCATGGGTATGGTTTATGACGTTTTGAGAAATGATTTTGTGACGCATATTGAATTTTTGTCATTAAATAATGAAATCGTCACAAAACATAGATACTTTATGACGAATATATCTTTCGTCACCAGAAAATCGTCATAGAATGTCAGATTTCTTGTAGTGAACGAAGTGTGTTCAATTATCTTGCTGTTATGAGGTTCCCGAAGGGTCTTGGCGTCCAGTAGTCTCCAGCAAAGCCCTCCTTATGTCCAAACGTTCAGTGCTTTCCCTGCGAAGCCCTCCGATTATGTTTGTGGCGAGGGATTGAGTTGCCCAGGCTGCTCCTTGGGTCTTCCGCTATTGGTATCTCCGAAGACCTCTGTCATCCACGATGCTGGGCAAAGGGATGAGAGACGGCGATGAGACACCGACAAAATAAATGAGGTGTCTTTAGCTCGCAGCCCCAAAAAACAGATGTCATTACAAGGTCTTCTTCCTCTATATTTATAGGGGGGAGGCAAGATCGTTATTACAATAAAGTTCTTGGTCAATTTCGTTACGTCTCTCTACTGTAGGTCTTGATTATTCCAGCCGGCTTTGCGTATCTTTACAGCGAACACCCTTCACGGTTGGTCCTTATACCTTCGGATGAATCAGGGAGCCTTGTCATCATCTCCAACATTAGCCCTCAATTGTTGATGTGTTTGGTGGGACCACAGCCAGAAACAATTTTTTTCTTTTATTTTATAAAAGTGATTGTGTCGTGTGCTCTTCTGATTCATCCACGTGTTTTGTCATTTTCGATCGTTTTATCTTTCTCGACTCCCGATGACCGTCTTGGTTCTATATATACATTTCGTGATCGTCTTATTCCTTCCACGCCTTCTTCAAGTTTTGCTGTACTCTTTCCTCTCTGCTTCTATTTTTGATATTCCCATTGCACCACGGGAGATTCCTTTCTTTCGGCTTTTTCAAGATGTCTAGCAACCGAAGATCTAATGAGGAGAATATTAGGCAGAAAATGAAGACCAATAAGTCGTCTTCAAAGGACAACTCTGAGAAGGCGGCTAGTGACGCCAATCCTCGCGTACACTACACCATGTCCCACTTTTCCCCACAGTCAAGTGTTGGGAAAGGTTGTACAACCTTGTCTTATAATCTGTTAGCAAATTTAGATAACTTCGTTGTCTAATAAACTGTCGGCATTGGATAGATTGACCAACCAATAAAGTGTCGGCGTTGCCTAGCAACACATTATACGTCGGCAATAGAATCAGACCACTCACCATGTGTCGGCACATCTCCTGGGCCAGAACCCACCATGCGCCGGCCCACACCCACATCCACGATAGAAGACCAAAACGCATCGTTGCCAACCCTATCTTCATCCTCTCCAGCCAGCCACCGCTCCTCTCCTACGCTCCAGCAGCCGTCGCCCCCCTGCAGATCTCGCCGCATCGCCCCTTCCTCGACTTCTCCTCCTCCTTCCCCCGCATCGCCGGGCAGCCAGGGACGATTGAGCTTGCCGTGCAGGTTAGAACCGAGGTCCCCATGGCCGTGGCATCCTCCTCCTTCCACAACATCTCATCGATTGGGTTCGGTCGGCGTCGGGGCCGAGATCGGCAAGCAGGCAGTCTGACTTTTGCTAAGGCACAGGCGGATCCGGGGGTGGGGGAGGATCGATCCAGCGGCGGATGAGCTCCGTGCCTCCAGCAGGCTGGGCCGAGCTCCATGGTCCTCTCTCTCTCTCTCTCTCTCACCACATTCTATCTCCAGATCCACGCACTTCTTCAGATCGAGCTGGGTTGAACCTGAAGTGGATTTGATCTGATGGAGTAGATCTCTTCAAGATCGAGTTCAATATGCTGCAGCTTTCTCAAGATTGTTATCCGAGATTCATTTATGGTCAGTGTAGTTTTCCATTCGGAACAAATAATTCTGTAGTTTGTGATGTTAGGAAATGCTAATATATGTAGATTGATTAATGCGATATATGATGCTCTGTCTCTTTCTTGTAGCAATTGATACTATACTGCCCTGCATAATATAATATACAGCTATTCATGGCAGTGAAAATTGGTAGTTGCTCCTGTTTTTGTTTGGAATTTGCCCAGAATTTATTTGCTGGCTGAAAGCTGTGATACATTCTAGCACCTAAAAATGTTTCTTTTTTATGTCTTGTTATTCTGTCAATGCACAAGCAGTATGGTACATGTCTTTTAAATATTTCTGAGCTAAATTTGTTTATACTTTACCAGCAGGGACATTGTTGGGACATGGGAAAGGAAATGCTAGGTTTATCACCACAATGGTTATCGGCTTCTTATGCAGTTGTGAGTATATACCTCTCAGTACTACTACACTCTTTTGCGGTCTGCATTTTTTGGGATGCTCGTGACTAATTACTCATGCGTGCTTGAGATCGTTGCTTGTGAACCTTGGGTACAGCCAAAGTAGATATAGATATTTTGTTTTCTTGCCATAGAATGAGGCTTTCCTGCTAAATCAAGTTAAATGTGTCATTCATCCATACAGTTTTGAACCCAATAATCACAGCTTATGGCTGTTCTCTTATAAATTTCAAGATGTTTATCCTGCATAGTAGAAGCTTCATTTATGATGTTGCACCTGCCATGAAAGTTTTTATGTAGTGGCAACTGTTAGCTTACACATGGCTGTTCTCTTATAAATTTCAAGATGTTTATCCTGTATAGTCAAATAATGCTCGTGGTTTCAGATTGTTGCCTTGTGATCTAACCAAACCACCACATGAATTACTAGTGTATGTGATTTAACTAAACCACCACATGGATTACTAGTGTATCTGTTCAGATTTAATTTTTACGATGGGAAATCTACATGTAAATGAAGAGCTTTCAGAATCAAATGTTGCTTGTAGCTCCTCTGTTTACTTTTGCTAAACCAGTGCGTGCTGACTTTTAATTTACTTATCAGTTGATGCTTCAGAAAATTGGAAGTGAAATGGGTTTGCTGCTAAAGTGCTCGAAGTGGAGTTTGAAGCATTATTGCTTGGCAATTCTTCTGTACAGTACAGGAATAGGCTTGAAGTTATATGGGGGTTTATATCTTTTCTCAGCTACTAGAGCATGTGAATTGAGATTGCATTCCTTGATTAGTTAGGATTTGACCTGAAGCTTCACTTTTATGTTATTAACATTGTGAGTTGTGATTGATGGTTATGATCCTTGTAAGATCGGCAATTTATCTGTGTTTAATGGTTGTATGTGAATATTTGTGTTTAATGGTTATGATCCATCAAGTGATTGTTGCTGGACTGTGGTTGTATTAAGCTCATAAATTTTGCCTTTTTTGGATGCATGTCTTTCTACTCCATTTGAATATCAAAATTACATTTAAATATATTTGCCTCAAGTACCTATGCCGACAGTTATAATGTGACACATGGACATGCAGCAGCCCATGGCTCTAATGTCCTTTTGCTGCAGGATAACTGTTGGCAAAAGCAGATAACTGTCGGCAAAGGCTAACTGTCGGGGTAGGTCAGCCTGTCGGCATAGGTAATAACTGTCGGCGTAGGTGACTTAATTGGCTACACAGTAACTGTTGGCGTAGATGTTAACTGTCGGGAAAGGCTTTCCCGACTGCTTCAAGCCCGACTATTTTGGATCTGTCGGCAAAACGTGTGACTACAGTCAAAGTGTCGGTAAAGGTACCTTTTGCCTACAGTTGGGTGTGTTGCCATAGCTCTGCCATGGTGTAGTGGTATCTAGCGTTGCTGCTCCTTCAGCTCCTCCGAAGCCTCCAGCTCCTCCTTCAAAGGTTCGAGCTCCTCAGGCGGTTTCAACTAAGCCGCCCATTTCTATCAAGGCTCCTGCTATGTATTCTTTGTTGAATATGATCACTGATCCGAAGTGGGGAAGCCAAGGTTCTTCTTCCGCTAAGGCCTCAGTGGCTTCTAAAGATATTCCTTCAAAGAGCTCAGCTATTCCCTGCGAAGAATACCTCTTCTTCTTTGGTCGATGCCAGCAAATCTATTGCCTCTGAGAAGGTTAAGATCGAGGACAAGAATGCGGAGGCTGCTACTACTGCGCCTGTTGCCCCTGGGTCAAAGGCTAAGATCCAGGACAAGACCCAAGACAAGGGTCTTGAATCTTCTTCTGAGGCCCGGATCCAGGACAAGGATTTGGGTGAAGCTGCTACTTCAGGTTGTTTATTATTGCTTACTATGTCTGAGCTTTGCCAGATGGCTGACAATTTGGGGCCTCTTTCAGATCATTCTCGGATTCAACTCCCGCCCGAGCCTCATGTTCAACCTCGTGACACTCTCAGCCCTTCGGCAGGTGGTGAACTTTATCTTCATTCTATCTTTGAGATGATGCAGGAGGAATTTCTCCCTTTTGACGTAACTTTTGATTCAGCTGAGGTTGCCAAAGTCCCTTCGCTTGCTTGCGATGAGGTGCCTTCGAACACCTTTGTCATGAGCGCTCAGGCTGCTGAGCCTTTTGTTGCTTCTGCTGACAGGGTTCATCTTCCAAAAGTGGAAGATGAGTTTGTGTTATAGGGTGGAGATATCCTGTATAAATCTTTACTATCTTCACAAGTTAAGGTAAGTTTTTTGATTTTTGTTACTATCTTTTGAGTTTTACCATCTGATTAATCTTTTTCCTCTTGTCCCAGACTCTTGCTATTACCCATGCTTCCCTTCGCCAGTATAGGGAGTTATCTCGGATAAGAGTTGATAGGGATAAGCTTCGTCAAGACCTTAGCGTCCTGGAGATGAAGGTCAAAGATAAGGAGGAGGCGCTCACTCTTAGTGAGAAGCGCGTGGCCGACCTCACTTCAGAGAAGGAAGTGCTTAATAAGTCTGCCGAAGTCTTTAAGACGAAGGTGGCTTCTCTGGAGAAGCAGGTTGAAGAGCTGGATGCTTCTCTTGCGAAGGCTTTGGAAACTAATAAGGACCTTCGCAAAAAAGTCGATGTCGCTGACCGAGAAGTCGCTGCACTTGTTGAGGCTGAAAAGCTTCGCCTGTCAGACCTTTGCGACTGGATTAGAGATGCCCTTGTTTCTGTGGGTACGGTCCCCGATCAGCTTGCTGAAGTTGCTTCGGTTGAACATCGTCAAGCTTGGCTTACTGCCAACATTCCCTATGTGGTTGAAGCTTGCAAGACTTTTTCTTCTAACGCCGTTCATCTTGCTGTTCGGGACCTTCTCTACTCTCTTGAGGTTGGAGGAAGCGATGCTCTGATGAAGGCGGTTAGTGATTCCTTCAGCTTCATTTCTGTCGACACTACTCCTTCCTCTGTGGTCGAAGCTCTTGTCAAATTCATCGATCATATCGATGAATCTTTTTGGAGCATGGTTCTGGCGATTGGTCGGCCACCTCAGAGCGAGGTATAAACTTTTCTTTGTTTGCTTTGTATGGGATACTTCTACCCCTTCAAACTTGTAATTGATGAGTGTGCTGCAAAGACATGTGTTGTAAGCTTATTTTTTTCATCTTTAACTTTTTACTTTTTCTTTGATTTTGAAATTTAGGATTCATCTGATGTTTCTTTGAGCGAGTTTGCAACTCCGGAACCATTGCTTGGATGATTTTACCAGTGAACCCAACTAGTGGAATCCCTGCTGGCTGTAAGGTTTCGTTTTCCAATTTCATCTTCCTGAAAGTTGATGCGAAAAGGATGTCTGCTGAGCTTCCTCCGCAATGAGTATTCTCATTACGTTGAAGCCCTTAATATTTGCATGAATGACCAGTGGATCTGAATGGGGTTGATCCAAGTCTCTTGCGTCTTCCTTTCTGAAGGTTACTTCGACATGGGACCATTTGGTTTTAATGAATGAGGCTCCTGATGATACGTGATGTACCATTCGCAGATATTCTTTTCTTGCTCTTCTTGAGTCCAGCTGCTGGGTTGACCCTCCAGTGATAGCATTTATTGTTTGTCTCTGTATTCCACTGTTGGATTCTGACTATCTTCCACTGTTGTGGTGATTAACTTTTGGCGGAGGTGGTAGTGCAACCAGACTTTGAGGCTGAGAACAAGTGTACTGTTGCATTTGTTGCGTAGCGTCTCTTGGGTAGCTAACCACATGATTGACTGAGTGTGAAGGATAGGCTGGATGAGGATTGCTTTGTGATCAATCTTCGCGGTAGTTACTGTTCTTCGCCTCCCTGTTTGCGAGCCAGCTTTGCTTGTATGATTGTATATCACGACATTGTTTTATTGTGTGACATTTTCCTTCTCCATGCAGTTCGCAGAATACAGCACGATAATTGTTCTTCTGGTTGCTATCCCTGTTCCTATCCTCATGGTCCTTGTCGTGATTGCTTCGCTCCTTTCCTTTTTCATCTTCTCTTGTTCTTTTTTCATCTCCTCTTTCTTCTCTGTTCTCTAGGTTATTGACCCTTCGGCTACTATGATCTCTTGAGTTTTCTTTGTTTTCATCATGCCTTCGACTTCGACTTGCTACTTTGTCTTCTTTAGCCCTCTTTTCGTCTCTGAGCTGCTGCGATTGTCTCTTTTCATCATCCTTCTTCCTTCTGAACTCGTCGTCAGATCTTGCGTACTTTTAGAAGGTGTCGAGAAGTCCGAAGATTGTTACCGGCTTCTTTCTTGCGAGCGAAGAGTGAAAAGGACCAGACCTCAGACCTTCCATTAAAGCGTCGATAACTGTGGAAGCTCCAACACCTCTAGCTTTGGACTTGATTTCCATGAATCTTTGCATGTACTCTCGAAGACTTTCATCATTTCTTTGCTTACATGAGAATAACTTACCTTGATGAACCTCTTCGGCTTGGAATCCTTGAAAATTATTTATGAACTCTTTCCAAAGCTCTGACCATGAGTTGATCGATCCAAGTTCTAAAGTGGAGAACCAAGTTTTAGCTGTTCCTTCTACTGCCATTACCAGCGCCTTCGCGTACATTGAGTTTGTGCCACCACCGGACTCGACTGCCGCTTCGAAGGACATTAAGAATTCTCTTGGGTTGGATTTTCCCTGGTATGCTTTTATCTTGGGCATCTTGAAGTTGATTGGCCAGGGCTTGTTTTGCAATTCTTCGCTCAGTGGTGAATTTTCGTTGAACTTCAGGTTTGGTTGAGCGTCTTTTCCGGAGCTGCTTACTTCATATACAACCCTACCTTCGTTCTGTCTTTGTGGTTTCTTCTGGTTGTCCTGGTTTAGCTTCTTTAGGTTGTTTATTTCTTCGTCGAATTGGTTTAGTCTTTAATCCATTTCATTGATCTCTTTCTGTGTTTGCCTTATCTTATGTAGCATGTCAATCTTTAACTTCGTCTTCTTTTCGATGATGACCAGCTATTTTTCCCTTTCAAGCCTTTCCTATTCCAGGATGCGAAGTCGTTCTGCTATTCGATTTGCCTCATCATCAGCTACTTCTTCATCTTCTGGAGGAACACTTCCCATCTGCGAAGCGCCTCCGTTGTTGGCTTGTATTGCTTTCAGGGCTTCCTCCCTTTTCGCAGCTTCCTCTTCTTCCAGCCTAGCAGCTTCGGCTCGCTCCTCTTTCTCTTTATCGATTCTGGCTTGTTCTTCTTTCGCAAGCCTCTCTTTCTCTGCCTCAATCTCGCCTTGTTTTGCCTCGGTGTTTGTCACCTTTGATGATCTTCCTCTAGCCATCTTACTTGGTTAAACGTGGTCGTGGGTTCGCCCCGCGTGTCGGCGCCAAATGTTGGGGTATCGAAGGTCCCGGTTGGACTCAGCGAAGCCCTCCAACGAAGTGTGTTCAATTATCTTGCTGTTGTGAGGTTCCCGAAGGGTCTTGGCATCCAGTAGTCTCCAGCGAAGCCCTCCTGATGTCCAGACGTTCAGTGCTTTCTCTGGGAAGCCCTCCGGTTATGTTTGTGGCGAGGGATGGAGGTTGGGTTGCCCAGGCTGCTCCTTGGGTCTTCCGCTATTGGTATATCCGAAGCCCTCTGTCGCCCGCGATGCCGGGCGAAGGGACGAGAGATGGCGATGAGACGCGGACAGAATAAATGATGTGTCTTTAGCTCGCGGCTTAAAAATAGATGTCATTACGCGGACAGAATAAACCCATCTTTGCCGAGTGTTTTTTTTTACACCCGGCAAAGAAATCTTTGCCGAGTGTTTTTTTAGGCACTCGGCAAAGATCTTGTTTGCCGAGTGCCCGAAAAAATATACTCGGCAAAGACCTCGACACTCGGCAAATGTTGAGTTTCCCGTAGTGACGCGTGAGGGAGCGACGTGAACCAGCCCCCTCATTCTCCCTCCGCCGAGGACCTCCAAGGGAAGCGCCTCCATCATGCTCTGCCTCTCGTAGGTATGTCATTCACCTGCTGCTCCTCTCTCTGAGCAGCCAGTAGCGGACTTGCTTGCTTGATCTCGTGTACTTGACTGCAGCCTAATCTCTAGTCTGAATAGTTAGATTTGGGAGTACAATAATAGATACGTAATAAACACTTCAAATGGATTGTAGCTGTTAAATTGCCAATGACTTGCTGCTCTACTGCAATCGATTCAGTGGCTGAACAAGCTAATTTTAACTTATTAGTTAGATTCGTGAGTGGAACCTCTTACTAGGCAAGTTTGGTGAGTTTATTTCCCTCAAAATTGGTACCCTCATGATGTGTTTGCTGAGGTGCCTGTGAGGTCAAATTGCTCAGGTGCTGAATACAATTAATTTTGCATACACACTTACATTTTTTACACACTTTATCTTACCGTACTAATCTTTACAATATGAAGGTGGCTTTATTAAATGGGGAAACATTTTCTGTAGAACTTTTCTCTGTATCTGTGTAGCATCTGCTAAAGAACTAATCTGTGTGCAATATTTTCACACTTATCTGCTATAGAATCAATCGCTATGCAATATTTTTCACACACTTATCTGCTATAGAACATCTTTTTTTGTTCTCTAAGCAGCCATCTAGCTTATCTTTGTAGCGTCTAATTTTTCAGTTCACTTGTCATTTTGATTTGCTAATCTGGCAACTAAGTTAAAGAATACTTTGGAGGTTTCCTTATTATCACATAATTCAAAACAACATTGCATTGCTGTCTGTGTGATGTGCTTCAATGCTTAATATCTTATGCCTGTGTTTTGTTTCAGGTGTTCATCTACAAAGGATGCTTTGACCGGTATTCTAATGTACCAGGCATAATTCCTTTCTCACTAATGAGAGGTATGCGACTCAGAGCTAGCCTTGTTAATATCATATTTTGAAAATCTTGTTCCCATATCAGTCAAATGTGGTCTGGTTAGGTGTTTATGAACATTGGTTATCATTTTTTACAACAGCCTTACATTGTGCTACGCATTTGGGAAGTAAAATGTGTACCATATCTGCAACTTCACCTGTTATATAGATGATTTTGCATGTCTGTAATCTCTTAATTATGACATTTTCTCCAGAACTAGATGAATTTTAGGGCAATGTTATCCTGAAAGCAAACTGTTTTTTATGTATGTACTGATGCATGGTGTATAGATAAAGAAACCTAAGCTGGGAGACTCATGTCAAGAATGGCATCTTTAATAGTGAGTTTTGAGCATAACCTGGTTGAGGTTGATCACAAGACCTAATAGTGTAGGTATACGCAGTATTATTGTTGTATAAGAAAGTAGCACGTAGGCACTTGATTGGCATATATGTACTGATGGATGGATATGGTTTTGTAAAGCTAAATGCTTGTGGGAAAATATTATCCTCTGTCTTGTTGGATTTACATTATTGGATGTAACAGCTTTAGGGGGAAAAAGAGGCTCATCTGGAGATTTTTTTTTAATTTTTTTAGTAACTATCAGCGACGGGAAATGGTACATGTTACTGTAGCGTACCAGTGACGGATTTTGGCAGACGTTACTTTAGCCACAATAGCGACAGGGTTTTGGACTTGTCACTGTAGCTGCAGCGACGGGTTTTTTAGGTTGCGTCACTGTAGCTTGTAGCGACGGGTTTTCAAAACCCGTCATTAGAAGTATTAGTGACGGGGAAAAATACGTCCCTGCAGTTCACCCTTTAGCGATGGGACCGTTTTCTGCGCTAAAGGCCCAAAAACCCCGTCGCTAAAGCCCATTTCAGTAGCAGTAAAATTGCACAAGATATGAACATATGAGCATATATGACAAGAGTAAAATTGCACAAGATATTATAGTTATATTCTCACGCATTGTAACGGAGCCATAATTTAGCTCATCTAACAACCAACAATCCCTTAACAAAATACATAAATAACGTCATGGTGTTTATCACAGCTTCGGAAAAATTGTAGAAGTGAGGAACATATATTTTAGTGAAACAGTATTTTGTGAATTTGTTTTACCATAATCCAATGTATGTAGCGCACTATTTATTAGAAGTGGTTTCATATTTTTCTGAGCACGCATGAATTTCTATGAATTTACAGATTTTCACATGAGTTAAGAAAAAATTATGGAAGCGAGGTACATAAATTTTATTAAAAAGATATTTTGCAAATTTGTTATTCCATAACTCAATGTAAGTAGTGCACCATTTACAGATTTTCATATGAGGTAAGAAAACACTAATTAAAGAAGCCAATAGAAACCCGGCCACGCAGAGGGCCACACCATTGGGGTGCACCAGATCCGTCTTGAAGCATGTCGGATCCAGTATGGAGCTAGAGCTGAAAAAAAAAAGAAGAAAAACATGTGCTGGAACAGAGATTCGAACCTGGACGCATAGATGGAAGGCTAGTAAACTTACTACCACTGCACCACATGTTGGTTTGTGACCATAAGCGATTGTATTTTATAGAAGGCGTAATTGTCAAGTTCATCCTTGAACTGTCGCCACAAGCTCAATTTCGTCCCTCAACTATGAAAAAGTCCACTTCAGTCCCTGAACTATAGGTAACCGATTCAATCTAGTCCCTCCTCCCATCTGGCCGTCCATGTTGGCAAACTTGGCTATGTAAATGTCCCTTTTACTCTTTTCTTTTTCTCCCACATTTCGGCATTGCAAGAGTATTGGTCACCATTCGGTGTTGGAAGAGTACAAGACATGCTTTGCCAATGGTGTTTATTTCGTTTTAACCTTTTTCTTGTTGTAATTGTTTTTATTTACTCACTGACATCATTGAAAAAACTGAATGTGGGGGAAAAGGAAAAAAAAACTACCTAACATCTGCCAAAAAAAAAAAACTGAATGTTGCAGTAAGTGGTGTGTGTGTGGTGGTGGTTGGGGGGGGGGGGGGGGGGTAAAAAGAACATTTCCATAGACAAGTTTGCCAATGTGGATGGCCAGATGGGAGAAAGGACTAGTTTGAACCGGTTAGCCATAGTTCAGGGACTAAACTGGACCCTTTCATAGTTGAGGGACGAAATTGAGCTTTTGGCGATAATTCAAGGATGAAGTTGACTATTACGCCTTTATAGAATATCAAAATAAACTCGGACATTTGAATTTGAATCGAACTCAGTTTTGAGGTGAACTCGGATCACAGGTCTGAAAACTGAAAAATCCGTCTGAAAATTATGGCTGACGACCTCTCTTTGAAACTTATTAAGTAGTAGAGAAGGTCTTGACTCAACACCAATGTGTATTGTTCGTACGTGTGGATTTGTTTGCAATCCTTTATACTCTCTCGGTCTAGAAATATAGTGTACATCTAGTTTTGTCTTACGTCATTTTTTTTAACTTTGACAAAAAATATTAAAAAATATATATTATTCAAAGTAACATATTTATATATTATAAAAGTTCATTTCATGATGAATCTATTAAAAGTATATTAAGCGGTCAATCTCTACGGTTTTTGGGATGTGAGCATTTTCAACACTAAAAAGTTCATTTTTCTCCATTTGTTTAAATATTTCCTTTATTTGAATTATTTAAATATTTTTATTTCAAATAATTAACTTATATTTCATTTAAGATTGTGTCTGTAAAATATTTGTTTTAGTTTTTCTTTATTCTTAAGATTTTACTTTTCTTTCAGAAGGACTTCATTTGTGAATACGTCTAAAATAAAGTCATTTTAGTTTGTCTCCAAACTTTGATTTATAAAGGTTTTGGTGTTTTAAATAAAATGAAACCCCTTACTAAAAGGACCCCAAACCGATATCTTAAACACAACTCATCTCTTCTGCGGAAAATGTCATTCCGGAAAATGCCTTTGCTCTTTCTTATTTCTCGGCGTGTTTCCCTTTTCACCTTCTATAGTTCACCATGAATGAACCACTCCAGGTCAAGGTGGATCAATCATACGCTGTCTATGATTCAAATGAATTCGAGATGAAATTGCCAACCATTGTGGTCACTACTTGAATGCCACAACAGCCGGCTATTCTCCTCCCCTCCCTGCCTATTGACCTCTCCTGCCTCTTCCTCTTCATCTCCATTCATTATCCACGAATCCAACTTGTTCTCTCTGTTGCGTCCAGCCATGGCGACTTCGGTTGGCATCAACGTTCCCGGAGATCCAGCGAACCGAATGCCTCCAATTTTCGCCAGCAGATGTGCCATGAGTTACTCTATAACATATCCACACGCCAACAGAAGGCTTGAATCAACGGGGATCTGCGTCACAATCATCACTGCTCCCTGTTCTGGAATTTCCCTGCGCACAAGATGGTAAACACATCAATGTTTTCTTCTTTATTCTCATCGATATGATGCAACAACCATTCCACACTGTGTTCCATCAAATTTTCTACTGTTCCTAGGCTATCCCTTTGAGACATGGGTCCATTTGTCCAGGAACGTGATTTATCTGGCAACTGTCGCAGCACAACCATTCTGTATTCCGGTGGCTCGATCTCTAGTTTAATTGCACTTCTGTCCAAATCATCATGCGTCCATCATGTTGCACATAACTATGATTATTCCTGTGTAATCCTTTTCTTGAATAATGCAGCCAATCAGCAGGAACGTGCAAGGCTTGTTCATGCTGTCTGTGCGCAGCCACCATAGAAACTGCGAGCAATGATCTCTGTTTTCCCATTGCATCATATGACCTCATCAAAGATCAACTAGATGTGTGAACACGTCATGCCGCGTTTTACGCCCTGCTCCTTTTTATCACTCAAAAACACAACCTACACCAACATCACATCTTGATGTCATGACCGTTGTCCGCCACTCAACGTCACTACCTTTGTTCAAGGTTCCCCGCTGTTGCATAATCGTTGGTGAGCTCATTGTATCCTGATTCACACCTTCCTTTGAGCTCTAGTTGTTGAATGTTTTTCTTAGCCATGTGTGTTTGTGTTTGTTGTTTGTTTGTGTGAATAGGAGGATATGCGTTTTGGAGTCAATCACCTGATCATGTAATCTTCATTAATGTTATACTTCAACTAAATGTTAACTTGCTAATTTGTTTAGCAATATGGAAGCTAGGGTCTGAGCAAGGGGATGATTTGGATGGTTCCTTGTGAACATTTGGTTTGTGATTTGTTCTTGCTCGGATCAGCTAAGGACCGGTTCGTGGAATGTGTAACCATGACAATAGTGCCACCACAAGACTGATAATGTGTAGGCTAGCCAAATATTTAGAGTGCTCTCTTTTTTGTACTAACATGGTGGAGTGGGGAATGGATGCTTCGTGATCCTGGGAAGCGCATGGCACAAGAGGGGGCAGCTGGGGTGGTGACTCTATGTGAGATATGGTCCTGTGTGAACCATAGTTCTGTGTGAACTGTCACTTATGTATGGCTGTGGAACTATAGTGCGTGAAATACAATTTTTGAGAGTATTCTTTGTAAAGGCTAGTAGAGAAACCCCGATCATCAACCTCACAAGTGCAATGACAACACGGGAATCTTTAACTTGTGGGTAAAGTGGTGCCACCTCTGCAGAGTGAAAACTTTCATGAAAGCCCTGCTCACGGTTATGAGCGGCATGGCCCTTTCACACGATTAGATGGTGCTGGGATGGTTGGGAGGTTTCTGGGTGAAACATATGTGATCTTAGTGATATTTTCACTTACAGTTCTGTGTAAGCTGTAGTCCTTTGTGGATTGTGTCCTTTGTGGGCTTTGGCTTAATTTACTTAATTGAAATGACGGGTTGTCTGAACACACCTAGTAATGTTGGTTGCTATGGAAAATGTGTCTTAAGTTATAGTTGGCATTTATTCAATTAAATATTTGTTAGCCTTTCATGTGTTTAGCCATCATGTCATACTTTCCCCCACTTGCTGAGTACTCTATGTAATCACGCAGACTAAAACTACCTTTTATTTTGCTACTCAATGAACGAAGACATCAAGAAGTACTTGAAGACAGAGAAATGGATATCTAGGCCTGCGAGTCTTCTGGTAGATTGCCTGTGGAGTTGAAGGACGCCAACGCTTAGTTTTCGCTGCAATATAATCCTTTTCTTTTGACCTTTCAGTCTTTCTTGTAATAATGTTATTGATTTAATATAGATATTGTTCTTTTATCACATAATTTGTCCTCTGTGCGTGAAAACTTGATCCTGAGCACGCATACAATAGCATTCGGTTTGGGCCTTAAAACCGGGTGTGACAAAGTGGTATCAGAGCCATATCGACCGAAGGATGCAGGCCTAGATAGAATTGATCGGTTTTGAAATGATATTTTGAAAACTAACTTATAAAACCCTTGTTCATTTTTTCCCTTTTGTTTGAATACTTCCTTGATGATTTATTTTTTTCATTTGTTTTCAAATAATTTGTTTTTGTGATGACTCCAGCCTTAGCTTTTATGTTTAGCCTATTTCCTATGCCTCACACAAACTTTATTTTAGAAGCTATCCTAAAATAGTTTTAGTATTCAATGTCATAGTTTCGCTAGCTACTTTGTTGTTTGTGGTGTAATGTTTTGAATTGTTTTTTTTTTATGTGTGCTAATGAAACCTTTTCTTTTACACCTTGCCTTTAGCCCCATCGATCCTATCTTTGTGTATCCCTTTGAATTTTTGAAGGCCTCTTTTGTGATCGGGAAGATGGCCAAGATGAAGTGAATCACCATCCATCAAAATCATCAACTCTAGAATCAAGATCTACCGAATGAAGATGTCTCCATTCAAAACGTAAAAGCCTTTATCCACAAGATGCAAGCTGCAGAAGATGCCCCTAGCGTAATTGTTATTTGTGTCTTATGTTTGTTTTCTTGTTTGTGATATAGGTTGTTCTGAGCCTATTTTTCTTTGACCACAATATCATCTTTTGAATCATACCCATCACCTTGATGCATATAGTATGATTGCTTTCCCTAGTTGTCAATCTCGTTGAATCTCCATCATCTCTGGTCTTTCTAATCCCGACCAAATCGTTGTAATCTAACCAATCTCCTCTACACCAATCTTCCTGAATCTCGGGACGAGATTCCTTTCAAAGGGGGCAATTTTATCACAACCCAAAATTTCCTATTTTGGGATATGAGCATTTTCAACACTAAAAAGTTCATTTTTCTCCATTTGTTTAAATATTTCCTTTATTTGATTGATTTAAATATTTTTATTTCAAATAATTAACTTATATTTCATTTAAGATTGTGTGTGTAAAATAATTGTTTTAGTTTTTCTTAATTCTTAATTCTGAAGATTTAACTTTTCTTTCATAAGGGCTTCATTTGTGAATATGTCTAAAATAAAGTCATTTTAGTTTGTCTCCAAACTTTGATTTATAAAGGTTTTGGTATTTTAAATAAAATGAAACCCCTTACTAAATGGACCCCAAACCAATATCTTAAACACAACTCATCTCTTCTGCGGAAAACATCATACAGGAAAATGCCTTTGCTCTTTCTAATTTCTTGACGTGTTTCCCTTTTCACCTTCTGTAGTTCACCATGAATGAACCACTCCAGGTCAAGGTGGATCAATCATACGCTGTCTATGATTCAAACGAACTCGAGATCAAATTGCCAACCATTGTGGTCACAACTTGAATTCCACAACAGCCGGCTATTCTCCTCCCCTCCCTTACCTTCGCTCTTTCTATAGGCCTATTAAACCACACCTAGATGCCCCTTTCCCTGCCTGTTGACCTCTCCTGCCTCTTCCTCTTCATCTCCATTCATTATCCACGAATCCAACTTGTTCTCTCTGTTGCGTCCAGCCATGGCGACCTCGGTTGGCATCAACATTCCCGGAGATCCAGCAAACCGAATGCCTCCAATTTTCGCCAGCAGATGTGCCATGAGTTACTCTATAACATATCAACACGCCAACAGAAGGCTTGAATCAACGGGGATCTGCGTCACAATCATCACTGCTCCCTGTTCTGGAATTTCCCTTCACGCAAGATGGTAAACAAGTCAATGTTTTCTTCTTTATTCTCGTCGATATGATGCAACAACCATTCCACACTGTGTTCCATCAAATTTTCTTTTGTTCCTAGGATATCCCTTTGAGATATGGGTCCATTTGTCCAGGAACGTGATTTATCTGGCAACTGTCGCAGCACAACCGTTCTGTATTCCGGTGGCTCAATCTCTAGTTTAATTGAACTTCTGTCCAAATCATCATGCGTCCATCATGTTGCACATAACTATGATTATTCCTGTGTAATCCTTTTCTTGAATAATGCAGCCAATCAGCAGGAACGTGCAAGGCTTGTTCATGCTGTCTGTGCGCAGCCACCATAGAAACTACGAGCAATGATCTCTGTTTTCCCATTGCACCATATGACTTCATCGAAGATCAACCAGATGTGTGAACACGTCATGCCGCGTTTTACGCCCTGCTCCTTTTTATCACTCAAAAACACAACCTACACCAACATCGCATCTTGATGTCATGACCGTTGTCCGCCACTCAACGTCACTTCCTTTGTTCAAGGTTCCCCGCTGTTGCATAACCGTTGGTGAGCTCATTGTATCCTGATTCACACCTTCCTTTGAGCTCCTGTTGTTGAATGTTTTTCTTAGCCATGTGTGTTTGTGTTTGTGTTCGTTGTTTGTTTGTGTGAATAGGAGGATATGAGTTATGGAAGTCACACGAAGATCTTCAAGACCAAGAATTGAGACATCATTGAGCAGCAACATTAAAAGGCAAGTGTCCTTGATGCATTCTGAACCTATGTTTTAAATGAGTCATTTATAAACATGCATGTGTAACACCCTAAATTTCAC
>CM017442.1:31155325-31416239 GCA_007726485.1 Eragrostis curvula
TTATGACGATCTTGTGACGAAAATGATTTTGTCACCTATCATGTGTGTTTAAACATGTTCTATGACGAAATTGTATGCTTTCGTCATAGATATTTTGTGACGATCCATCAAAATTCGTCACAATACATGATAGCTCAGGAGTGCTTTTGTGGGCCAAAGCCCAATTTGTTGTGCAAGATACAACATTCAATGGTCCAACAAGGCCCATACGCAAGTAGCCCATTTTTGACTTTTTCAAGTATATAGCCCATCCTTATATTTCAGCCTACAAAACTTTTTTTTTGGGATTCCATGTTTTGTAGCCCACTCTAGCACAGAATTATACTTGTTGGCTCGGCCCAATTTCTTTTTTTCTTGTTTCTTTTTTCACTTTTTTTGCTACAATGAACAAGCCCATTTTCAAATGTATGTAAACACATCAGTACAGTTTCCCAATTTCAATCAAAAAATAATTAATATCACATATTACAATCAAGAATCAACAAAATAAATGATGTCATAATGTTCACATCGGATCACAATAACAACACAGAATAAACCACAACACACAGCCAGCCTCTAAAACAACACCACCACCCATCCAGTGTCTAAAACAACTTCAAAATATGCTTGTTCCTGTAGTCAAAACAAACCATGCTTACACCTGTATCCTGAAATTAAGAGAGAACTATGTCAGCAAAAACAACAAATGCTTCTCTTAACGTTGAAGATAGCAGCAGCTAAAGTGAGACAAGTTAGTTACACGGAAAGCTGAGAAGATTAAGCTAAGAAAATATTATGTGCTCTATGAATCGCAAACTGATACGTATGAAATCTGGAAGCTTCTGGGACCTAATTCACTGTTCAGTAAAACTGACATCATTAACAGATAAGCTTAGAACATGCATGTTGCACTACGAGCTACGACTAGTTCGTAAAGCATTGGCTGAGTGGATAAATCTAGATTAATAAATTGATTTTAAAGCAGCCTAGCCAATCATTAGTATATTGTGGCAAAAGATAATATCAGGTAGAGCAAATACAAACAGAGGTTATGAACAGCGAAAGAAAAATTCTTGCTACCACAGTCAAGCATGGAGGGAATGAACAAGCATATGAAGCTCCAAGGACTAGTCCACTTGGCATGCAACAGAGGAATCAAAATGCTTGACAGCTTCCATGCCAGTTTTCAATTAGCCCAAATACTTTTTTTTAATCTCTACAAGAGCAACAACAAGCTACAAGCTGAAGCAAAGGACTGAACCTGTCATGTGAATCTTAGCACTGGAGGCCAGGAACCAGAGCTCGCCGACCTTTCTTCAGACCATCCAGTGCCCAAAGCATTCAGATCAAACAACTATACAAATATCAAGTAAATAAACAGAAGTGTACTATACCAAATGAACAGCACGAAGTAACTTTTATATAGGAATACTATTGCATCATTGAAAAAATATGCACTGAACAAGCAAACATTCACATATGCCTGGTTCAGGAACTGCAGTTCAGTCCTTATCATGACAAGCAAATGAATCATAGCATATAATTCTAGCTTGAGAAAGTCCCACTAAAACAGTTTACTGTTTCAAAGGACCGATGTAATGGTGCATTATGTGTGTACAGTTGTGCTGGAAAGCATTAAGCTACAGATAAGTGTTCTCGCCATGCCAATCTATTCAACTCTACTGCAATAACAAAGCTACACTGTCTGACGTGCACTATTATATTGACAATTCAGCAAACACTTGCATAGCCAGATAGAAGATACGAAAAGACAGGCTGATCCTAGGCAGAAACCATGACTAGAAGCTTCTAAGGCCATCACAACCGGTCATCCCAATCAGCCAACAAATCAAGCAACTAGTACCTGGGACCAGAATTAGTGCACGACGATGGTCCAGCGCCGATGACCTCCCAGTGTGACTGCATGTGCCAAAGACGTACATTCAGAACAGAACAAAGAAGGGATAATTAAGGGAGGATCGGAAGTGCAGGAAATTAGAGGATGGTCACTTTTACCTTCTTTTGGTATGCGTCGCTGAGGAGCCAAGGAGTCATGCAGGGCTCAAGAACGCCGGTAGTTCGCAAGGCGATGTCGGAGATCTCACATGCCGCTTGCTAGCCGGGATCTGAGGAACTTCGGATCTGAGGCGTCACCGGGAATGGATGCATGACAAATATGGCTGGCGAGCGGCACCCAGATCCGGAGAAGGTCCAGCCAGCCACATCGCCCAGCCAGCAAGCCACTTCTCCACCACGTCGCCCAGCCAACAAACCAGCCCCGTCGATCCCATCCGCGCATCGCGGAGAAGGTCGCCCGGAGGAGCCCACCCCCATTGGATTCCGACCGCGTCGCAATGGAGGAGCCTGCCGCGCGCCACCCTCGGAGACTGAGATCACGAGTGGAGAGGGGGGAGAGGTGCGGACAGAGGGGAAGAAAGATAGGGCGGATGCCAGAAGAGACGAGGCGGCGGGGACAGAGAAAGAGGTGCGGCGGCGGGGAAGGAGACTAGGGTTTGAGACATTAGAATTGCGGGGATATTTATATCGGATTGCACTACTGCTAGTTGATGCCCTCCGAACTGACAGGTGAGCCAACGATATCAGTGGCCCAGAGGAAAACACAATCTAGCAAATACGTATTTCCCCTCTGGAAAGCACCCTCAAATTTTATATTTTCGTCTTTTCTTTATCTTTGTCTTTTTTGTATCTTCAAAAATATGTTGAATTTTAGATTAATATTTGTTGTAAGGCTGTAGCAAGTCCGCTTCAACCTCTACTAATGTTTTGGAAATTTTTAACAAATGTTTGCCACGTCAGTGTATTGAAAGTTAACTTATTTGATAAGAAAGTTTTCAAGTTGACATAGATTGGTAGTTTCTAAAAATCCTACAAAATTTATTGTATCTACAAATAACTATCTTACATGTCGCTACAAATTTTAAGGTCCAATATCAACTTATGTTGCAAGGTATAAAAAAGACAAAGAAATTGACATTTTTCATTTATTTTAGTCTTTTTTACCGCGGCGTATATATTGAATTATCATCTCAAATTTGTTGTGAGTGTGTTCTATCTCCATTACAACCTTTATAATTATTTTGGGATTTTTTGAAACTTCTTTTACCGGTGTGCCTATTGGAACTGAAGTATCTCATGGATATCACATAGAGTTTAGAATCAAATTATTGCAAAAGTGAATACCCACACATCCATGAGCTTTATATATTTTAACCAAATATACTACATATGGATATCTATAAGATGTACGTGTTCACAAGATCTGATTCCCAAAATCAATTTCTTCGGAAAGTTACAAAAAAGCAAAGGAACTAGTGAATGATGACCATTAATGAATCAAACCGATGAGTGCAAAATTCATTTCAATTTACATGATGTAGATGACTCTACATGATAGATCAGGATTTTAGAAAAAAATTGAAACAAAAATCATCTCATTTGGACTTCATTTGAGGAATCTAGACATGTTTGAAGTTTTAATTGCGAATCAAAAGAAAATAATCGATTGCGCAGAAAGAACTGCAGATGAACTGACTCAGGCCCAGATGCTAGGTTTTTTTTTTTGAGCAAGCAAAAGGCCCAGATGCTAGTGGGGCTCAGCCGCTCAGGCCATCGGAAAAGGAAAAAAAATATCGGCCCCCACCGGCCACCGAGCTAGAACCGAATTGGTATGACTGGGCTTGCCGGGGGGGTGCGGCCTTGCGGGTGGGCACAAAGGCCCGCATGAGATGGGCTGGGTAGAAGTTAATTGCTGGCCGTGGCCTGTGTGGCAGCCATTTTTTTTTTGTTTTATTTGCCGATGGCCTAAACGTTAGCCTAATATTGGCCCAACGACAGGTTGTTTGTTTCAGTTTTTCTGTTTTAACAATAGATAAACTCTATGTTCGCAGCCTCTTCTGCCAGCTACACCATTGCAATCAATAAACTCGATGCTCCTCCGGTTAAAAAAAAAACTCATGCTCATGACATCTTGCAATTTTTTTTTGTTCAGCTATGGTCGTTTTTTTCCATACATAAAACAAATTCTAATAAATAATATTTTGTTTCACCCATGAGAGAAATGTTCTCTTTGTTTATGACGATTTCTAGCATCACCATGACAAACAAATGTTTGTCATAATATGGCTTTGACTTTGTTTATGACGATTTTTGGCTGGATTTTGTGACACATATCTAATTTTCGTCACTAAACTCACCGACCTCCTAAGAATCGTCATAAAACAATGTGGCTTAGTGACGTTTTGGCTAATCGTCACTCCAAAATCGTCACAGAAGGCTACATTTCTTGTAGTGTAGGCGTGAATCAACAATAGGACGTGCGGACGCACGTCACAATGCAACAGCAAGCCGACAATACTAGAGTTTTTTAATTATACAATAATAGGATTTGATGATATATACGTCACACATCATGCCTAACTCTATGGTGCCCAGATTTAGTACCAAGGACGTGTGCCATTTCAATTTTAAAGTACTTCAATGATTATTTTGAAAAATAATTAATTTTCTTGGTTCCCTTTCCCTTAAAGTGATACTAATTAAGCGATCTATTTCAACCAGTGACCCGCGGCGAAGCGCGGGCATGGTGGCTAGTAGTTTGTAATGTTCGCACAAAATACGCCCAGGATGAGGAAGAAGCTGAAAGAGGAGGCAAAGGCATTTTTATACTATTGGCACACAAAATCAATAGAGTTATAGTTCAATTTACTCCAGGTCACAATAGTTATAGAATTAACCACAAGTTACTATAAAATTTGTATTGTTGTATCGTACCTGAAAAGTGAATCCAATACCGAAACCAAGCAACATACGTCCTATGATAAGCATGGCAATGTTTATGGCAGCGGCATTGACGATGGCACCCATAAGGAACATTGCACCACCGAAAAGCATAAATCTCTGGCGACCAACCATCCTCGTGACCTGACTTGCAACAAGTGAAGACAGTGTAGCAGTGATGTACAACGATGAAGTGAACGTTGTAAGCCATTGGTTGTCATATTTGCAGTAATTATCGCGCTTTGTGTTCTTGGTCGCAATAAGCACTTCTGGAAAGATCTTGCTTAGGAATGACTCCATTTGAGTCACACCGCCTGACTTATCAAAAGATTGTGTCAGGGATCAGACCATTTTGCTTTGAATTAATCAATTTTTATTGGAACATAACTATTTTTAATGTAAGATGGTCCTGTAAGAATCATGGGTCCACCAGACCCTTGTATAGACACAAAAAAAGAACTTTAGATAATATTCTAAGCAGCCGCCACATTAAAGTCAAATACTTGCGAATAGTGATAGCAGAGTGGGCGCGGTGGGACAAAAGATATAAATTAATTGCCATAGATTAACCATGTATGAATATTCACTTCGATCCAAAATATAAGTTTTTATCCGGACAATGACATGGTCTTCAGTCTGAAACTGTGACTGGAATTTACTCAAATATATTCGATCTGTTCATGTAGATATGACGTTGGGACTTGGGAGGCTGAGTTTTAATTCTCGAGGGCCAACGTCATATAAATATGAACGGAGGGAGTATGAAGTTTCAAGTAGAAAGGACTGTACATTTTTCATAACATTGTCATTGTATATCTTTATTTATATATTAGATCTAATTATTGCCACAGAGTAGATGGTCCGCTTTGTATTATTTGTCGTGATAAGCACCTCGGGAAAGAACTTGCTAAGGAATGACTTTATCTGAGTCACATCACCTAACTTAACAAAAGCTTGTGTTAGGGACCATCAAATTATTCCTATATGAACACATCGGTTCAATGTAATGCGATCTTGTGAGATTCATGGTCCACCAGACCCTTGTATCGTACTCCCTCCGTTTTTAAATTGTTGTCGCCATTGACTTTTTTTACTATATTTGACCATTCGTCTTATTCAAAAAAGTTTTAAAAATATCATATATTTTGTGATGATTTGTTTTATCTTCAAAGTAAGTTTGAACCTAACTTATAATTTTGCATATTCGAACAACTATTTTGAATAAGACGAACGGTCAAACGTAAATAAAAAAGTCAATGGCGACAACAATTTAAAAACGGAGGGAGTATATGCCAAGAATATTTAGATGACCTAAGCAGCCGCCGCATTAAAGTCAAATGTTTGAACCGCAAGAGCAGATTGGGTGGGCTGGTATATATTAAAGATGTAAATTAATTAGCTGATTTCAATCATGGATATCTCTTCAATCCAAATTATAAGTTGTTTAAGACAGTGGCAATGTCTTCAGTGACACGTTACCATTACTAGGAATTAAATTACTACTAATATATGAAAAAGACTACATGTGGTGGAAGTAATTTTCATGATGATGCAAGTAACAGTGACCTTATATTATAATTTTATATAAATTAATGTTCATAGTTTACAAAGTTTGACTGACCAGAATCCTACACAGTGACTTTGATCAAAGAGGATATAGAGTTGCAGCGGTATGTATCCTTCAATTGAGCAGCACAATCTCTTGAAATGTTATAAGCTAGAATATAGAAAGGTAACCTTAAGTGTAGACGTCTCGATTTCAATTTTTGGTTTATTCTCTTTTTGGAGGAAGCTGTTCATTGCTACGGTAAAAATAGCAGTTCAATTTATGGAATTATAAAAATCCTCTACGATGTGGCATCCATATGTATCATTCTTTCACACACACACACACGCGCGCGCACACACACGCACACACGCACGCACAGGTATGTATGTCAATAAAATTATTACAATACTTTCAAATATGGATCAAAGCTCCCTCTCTTATACACTACTACAAAACATGCATTTTGTAACACATATTTGTAACACATGTAAGAATGTGTTACAAAAATATTTTATAGTAACATAAGGATTTGTGTTACTGAGTGTGTGTTACAGTTAATTATTCTAGTAACACAAAAATTGTGTTTCAAGTATTGTGTTACAAAGAAATCAATGTGTCTAAACATAGCAAGCCTAGAACTTACAGTAACACAAACAAATGTTACTGTTATGTGTTACTACAAGCCGTAGTAACACTTTTCTTGGGCTACAGTAACATATATTCAAATAATTATAAGTTAAAATCAATTAAGGATAACTTCTTATCAAATATGCATGTGTAGTGTAGTGGAAACTCAGCAACAAGATGAAGGTGAGGTCTTGGGATCAAATCCTAGTAGCCTCTAATTTTTTGAATTTTTTATATGTGTTACTACATTAATATTGTAACATATTTTATTAGACATAGTAACACATTCACATGTGTTGCTATATTATTATTGTAACATATTTTTTCACAAGTAGTAACACATATATGTGTTACACTAAAATTTGTTCTAGTAACACCAGCATATGCATCACTTATTTTTTGTGTTACTATAGGTCTCTGTAACACTTTTTTCTAACTTTAGTAACATATGTATGTGTTACTAAAGGCCTGACCTGACGTAGATCTTTTGGATGTTAAAAAAAAAAGATCTTGGATGTTAAAAAAATAAGAAAATATTGTGTCTAATCATTTATTTTAATGTGAAGTATATGTTGTTAGGCACAAGTGACTCTCTGGACAACACCAATCCGTTACAGGCTATCTCATCTAAAAATTAAGTTAAATTCATAACGGAATGAAACCATTTACTCTCTCTTCTGAATCCACAAGTAGAGCTATGGCTGGATATACTAATACTGATCAAGAGTCTCTCACGAACAATAGTAAAACATACACCATAATTGAGTAGGCACCTGAGATTCCAGTGTCATAGCCGTAGATCAGGCCACAAGAAGCGGCCATAAGGCAGGTGATCACGAGGGAAAACGTCAACCGGCCACCATAGTCTCGCACACTTGCACTGGTGGTGATGAATCCTTCTCCGGCCATCTTGCACACATGTAGCTCAAGAAACGGTTGGGTGTGAGCCGCAAGTGCTCTAAAACGCACTAGAACATGGAAGGCACTTGATTTGAAGTAATGAGAAGACCGCTGGTTTTGCGTTGTGTATATATCCTGAGATTGTAGATGTTGAAACCTTCATCATTATTTGTTATGATGACTAGCTAGCATCGTTGAAGGTCTAATGTTACATGTTGATTTATTTCGTCTGTGAAGAAGCCACGCCCATCTAATTAGCAATGTGAACGCCTGCGTGTTTCCATGAACATATAGCAGCAACGAATATTGGCATGTGGCACATGGAGCCTTATGTGTAAGCCACTATCACACGGCATACAAAAATTCTCACATTAAAAGAATCTCTTGTGTATAATATAGGTGCTAGGATTCATTATCAATAGTACAACCTCAAGCATATCAATAGTACAACCTCATATATATTAAACATATGTTTGTCCCTAATATTAATCTCATATAGCATAATTATTCATTGAGACCAATTATTAAAGAAGTAGCTAGTAAGTTGGAGAATCCACGATGATGCTTTTCAGACTGTGCCAGCTAATTAGCATGTTGACCAATACTCATTCTCATCTGGATGAGGATACACTATGTGAACTTTATAGTTAGGAGACAAACTAAAATGAGAGCCTAGAAATGGAATAATCACTACAACAATTTTGACATTCTATGACGATGTAATTTTGTCAATGAAGGTATGAAATTCATCACAAATCATCTTTCATGACACACCGGTGACGAAAATCGCTTCGTCATAGAAGGTGCACAGCTGATTACCTTCCGTGACGTTTCCGGCATTTTCATCTTAAATTTGTGATGTTCCATAAAAACATCATAAACATTTATGACGCTCTCAAAATCGTCACAAACTGTTTATGACGCCCGTGATTTTCGTCATGAACCATTGGACCGGAGCTGGCATGACAGGCCGGTTTTTTAGCTCATTATATTTGTGGGCCCATTAATTCGCAAATCTTTTAACTTTCAACCCACCAAATTCACATGCCTTTTTAAATTCGGCCCGATTAATCCGCAGGCCATTTTAGTTTATTTTCAGCCATGACTTCTGACCCATTGTTTTTTCTGTTGTTTATTTTTGGCCCATCTTTCTTTGGCCCATTATCGCAGGCCATTTTTTCCTTGCCAATTATTTTTTTCAGCCCACTAATTTCTAGCGGCCCATTATTTTTCTAGGCCAATCATTTTTTAGGCCCAATATTATATGGATTGTTTTTCAAGCATAGCTCATACATACCAGATCACATGGTGCCCACACGTTGTAAAAACATTCTAAAAATCAAACTATTCTCATTTGCGACCAAACATGTACCAACACCAAATTGTATACAAATCTCCCTACCAAATCTCATGCAGCAAAATACAAACAGGTTTGACCTGACAAATAATTTCTATGTCACAGATCCTAATCACACCAAACAGAAGACCACATCAGGTTCACCATGCATCAACCAATCACTTGACACCGAAGAACTTGAGCTGCAATCACAGAATAGTCAATTACTTAGTTATATATAGTTCAGCAACATCTAAGATATGAATATTGCTACAAATTAAATGTGAAATTTGGTCTTGACACAGAAAAATATTTAAAGACTAACTTTCCTGAACTGCCAATTGACAAGAGAGGATTGCAAGGCACTAAAGACCCTCCAACTTCTGACAAAAAATATACAAAGACTAATGGTAACAAAATTGTGATGGTCATAATTCTGGAAGAAAGCAGTCAGGAACCTACAAACTAAAACTGAGGCATGACAAGATCAACTAAACTTGTCGTTGGGTGATCCCAAATCCAGAATTAGATTTAGAGCATTCAAGTCATGTGAGAACCTATTTACTGAATCCTGAAACAAACTTACTATTTTTTAGCAGTATAATTCAACCATCAAATTTGCACGAAAGCTATAATTCATTCTGCATGAAGAACTCTGGAAATGAATCCTAGGAAACAGAGCATATACAAGCTCAGTTCAAAGAATACACAATGTTATCCCTATTAAAAAGCATCAATAGATAAGCGGAAACATGGCATGATTGAGGCATCACATTTCCTACCTTTCAAGAAAAATGCACAGGCTACTATAATGAGTTGGAACAGAAGTGTTATGATAATGCATTTCCATAGATGGTCAAATCTAGCTGTGTGCATAACTGAAATCAGCTGCATATGCCTATGCTAATCAGGCCATTTGTTGTATCTGAATATACTGCCTGAATATGTTCATCTGTGAACAGTCAAATTAATAGAGATCCTCTGAAGAAATACAGTATGCACAGGCAGATATAATTTGCATTTGTTTCCCAGGGGGAAAAACATGCATCATAAATAGAGGTTACGAACTGCAAAGGAAAAATTCTTGCTATCACAAAGTCAAGCATGCAGGGAGTGAACAAGCATGTAAAGCTCCAAGGACTAGTCGACAGAGGAATCAAAATGTTTTGTCAACTTCCATGCTGGTTTTCAATTAGCCCAAATACTAATTTTTCTTTTTTATTCCTACAAGAACAACAACAAGCTACAGGCTGAAGCAAATGACTGAACCTATCATGTGAATCTTCATAGCACTGCAAGCCGGGAACCAGAGCTCGCCACCCTTTCTTCAGACCTGCACAGGTAGCATCAACAGGAAAATCAAATGATGTGCAGAGATGAATACTCAATCAGTCAGCGCAACATGCAGGAAAGAAGGATCTGACTATAAGCCTTTGCTTGCCGAACTAAGCATCTAAGCCCCGCGAGGCAGCAATGGACAACACGAGCAGGCTGCGGGTCTCCAGTGCTTGCGAGTTGCGACTGCAGTTGAGTCGTTGAAGTGCAGACATAGGTTCATCGACGAGGTGCTCGGATGGCCTGGTTGGCCGTGAAGTGCGCGAACTTAAGGTACGGGCACGCCTCGTAGAAGTGGTGGTAGAGGAAGGCGTTGTCGGCGACGTCGGGCTGCGGCGGCGGGGACGCGGAGGGAGGGAACAGCCTCCGGTAGAGCGCGGCGGTGAAGTGGACGGCGACGCGGCCGATGGCGGAGGCCGCCGAGACGGCGGCGAGCGCGGCGTGCGCCTCGGCCAGGTGCGCGGACTCGAGTGCGGCGTCACCTACCTGGACAGCGTCGGCGCAGCTCATGAGGAGGTGGACCAGGCGGATGCCCGCGGCTTCCTCCTCCTCCCGCCGCCAGCGCCGCGAAGTCGGGATACAGTGTCGCCATGTCCTCGACCGCTGCGGCATAGTACGCGTTGGGAACGGCCGTGGGCAGAGGCGGCAGGTCGACGTTAGGCGAGGGCTCCACCACGGGCCACTGGAACGGGAAGGCGCCCATGGCCATGGCTGGCTCATCTCGCTCGACGTGTTCCGAGGGATCTCGCCCCTGTTGTGAGAGATAGATCTGAGAGAGAGAGAGAGAGAGAGAGAGAGAGAGAGAGAGAGAGAGAGAGAGAGAGAGAGGGGAATGGGATGGGTGGCGTCTGTGGAGACGGTGGTGAGGTGCGAAGTGGAGACGGTGGAGTGGACGCGGGGAAGGCGAAGACCTTAGACTGACTCCAACCTGGAGCAGACCCAAAACCTATATAGAGTGATTTGGGGTGTTTACAGGATTGAATATTTAGAACTAAAAATCATGTATCTCCAACTTAAAGACCAAAAAAGCAAATTCTTCTTTCTGCTTGGGTACATCGCGTCTTCTTCCTCCTTCCAGCGCTGCGCGGCCGCTGCCTCGCCGCCCATGCCGCCACTCCGCCGCGCCGCACCCGCGCGCCGTGGCCACCAAGGCGCAAGCACCCCACGGCTGCACCACAGGCCCCGGCCACCCCGCTGCCCGCCAAGGCCACCTACGCCGCCATGCTCGCCAATGGAGTCATTCTGGAGCGCGACGCACCCCGCCGTGCGGCTGCTGCCCGGCCGCCGTCCCCGCGTGCCGCGTCCCCACCAAGGCCGAACAGATTGGCCCTGCAATTCGAGGGAGATTGAGCAGATGAGCAGATGCGCCGTCGCCACCAAGCCCAAGCCCAACACCTGGAACGAGGCCTTCATCACCTCCCACACGGCCACCGGCTGCGCGCGGTCGACGAGGAGCGCGGGTCGGATGCGCGCGTCGGTGACGCCGCCGGCGTAGAGCCCGTCGTAGAACGAGTAGTGCGAGTCCAGGAAGATGAGGCGGTACATGGCGACCTCGGCGACGCGGGCGTGGTCAAAGGAGGAGGGCGGCGCGAGGCGGCAGTTGGCAGAGGACGCCGGCGAGGCGCACCTACTGCTGCCCGACACGGCGACGCGGGCCCCGGCGAGGGCGCGTTGAGGTGGCGCCGCCCCCCGGCGAGGTCGCGGTGGCGTCACGCGGCGACGTCGCGACGAGGCGGCGCGGTGGCATGGCCTCGGCAGCGTGTGGCCGCGACAAGGCGGCACGAGCCCCAGCGAGGCCGCGGTGGAGTGGGCGGGGAGCCCGGCGGGGGATCCCGGAGCTTCGTGCCCGCGGGGAGGGGGCGGGGAGCCTAGCAGGGGAGGGAGATCTGGGCGCGGCGGCGGCGGAGGAGGAGCGGGGGTGGCGGCGGCGGAGCTTCATGCCGGTGACGCGCGGCTGGCGCGAGAAGGAAGACAGGCGCGCCAGTGGAAGAGAATGGTTCGCGTCGCGTTTGTGCTTCATTTCTGGGTCATAGAGCGAGCGGCTCCTAAAAATAGGTAGGCCTATAGGTCTTCGGTTGGAGACAGTTTTTTCACATTTTTGAACCCATTTTTGGTTTAAGTGACTCTATGGGTCACCGGTTGGAGTCAGTCTTAGGTTTCGTTGCCGGTCGCTGACTTTATTCGAGTGAGAGGAGAAGAGAACCATCCGATTGAATCCGACGGCTATCAGACGTGTGTAGCGGGCCAAGAAACCCTAAAGGCCGGCTGGACTGGAGTTCGCTAGGCCCAGCCAGCCCAGATCTCCCAAGATTTCTAATTAAAAAATCATTTATGCTTTATGTTTATATTTTTTATAAATAGAAATAAAAATACTTATGGACTCAGATTTAGTGAATATTTGTAACATTTATGTTAGCATCGCACATAATGTTTTGGGATTTTTTGGAAACATTATATCATGGATATTGATGGAAAGTTGATTTATGTTGCAAAACCTTTTTTATGTGAACATGGATGAATAGTTTGTAAAAATATTTAAAAAATTACTATAGGAAGGTGTTGTTATGTTACATGTCTCCACAAAATTTCAGATCAAATATATTCTTACATTAAGATGAAACAAAAAACCACATAAATAGTGGTTTTTTCAATTATTTTGTCAAATTTTATCTCGCGAAATATAATGAATTTTGAGCTGATTTTTGGCTTGTGGCTGTTTCGTGTCAACCCAAACCCATGGGATTTTTCGTTAATTTTTTTGAAAAAAAAATCCACCAAAGTGTGTTCAAAATGCATAACTCTAGACACATCTTATGAGACTATCATCTAAGTTCAACTATAAGTGAACAATGTCTTCAATAAAAGTTTCAAAAAAATTGTAACATAATTTCCTTGTGTAGATGTGCTTTAGTTGTCCATCTTCACAAAAATTCATGTCCAAAAAACATTTTCTTTCGAGATTTACAAAAATAACAAAATTTTAATAAAAATGTCCAACAGTTATTTGGGATATGGCACAGTGATATCATATAAAGCAGTTCCATATATTTTATAGATGGATAGATAATATTTTTATCAAGGCAGAGGGAAAAAATGAAGTCATTTGGACTTCGTATGAGAAATATATACAACTTTCAAAATTCAACAATAAATAAAATTAAAAAAAAGGATTGGAGGGCTAAGAACTGAAGAAGAACACTGACACGTCACTGGGCTCACATATCAGCGAGAGACAGCGTTCATCCTTCACTTGGGCCGAAGCCCACCGCCTACTGCCCATGGACGCTCGGTGGAAGAAGGGTGGATGGCCTGCTCATCCTCCGCGTGGGCCTCGACCCATGGATGCTGGCTTTCAGGCTTTATCCAAATAGAGTTTGATAACTATTTTAGCAGCAAAGTGACCTGGCGTGTTGGTAAGGCTCTGGACTTCTTTCCAACAGGTCATAAGTTCGAACCTGCCCAAAGCTTGTTTGAATTTTTGTTTTTTTCATTGAAAACTAACCTGTGGGTAAAGCGACCCACGGAGCACAAACTCCATGACCCGGCCTTGTCTACGATCCGGATGACTCGGCGCGTCGTCATGCAAGAGCCACTACTCCTGGCGCACAACCTCCGTGCAGAACGCCACGCCAGTCAAACTACCTCCCAACGGCCTCCAGGAACCAGGATCTGTGTTTGGTGCAGGATGCCGTGAACGCGCGTGGCCTCCAGAATTTTTATTTGTGCTCTGACTTCGTTCCAACAGGCCCAAAGCTTGCTTGAGCTTTCTGCTGTGCTGAGGAGCCGATGGAGTTATGGGCCCAAGTTGCCCTTTTTCTCCTCTCTTTTCTTTCCGTTGCTAACCTGAGTAAATATGGCCCCGTAGCCATGGAGTCCAAGGGCCTTCCGTCATTTGCCTTTTTTTCCATTAGTGTAGATAAAACGTAGTCTCATGTTTTTCCATTATATTTTGCTTTTATGGGCTGCTGCTTTTCTAGTGCTTTTGGGGTTAATCTCTAGTACTATTTGCAATATTTTTATTTTTTTTAAAAAATATTACATGTGGGTCCCACTTGATATGTTGTGGGACCAAACCACAGGTGGGCCACGTGTGCATGATTTAAAAAAATTATTCAATAAAAACTCATATTTTATCAATTACATTTTGCTTTTATTTTTCAAATAAAAATTATATGTAGGTACTGCGTGACAGGTGGTTGACAAGTGGGCCATGTAATGTTTATTCATATCTGTCGTAAGTTTTGGTGTACAATAAAAAACAATTAATGACGATTCATATTTGTCATAACTATTTGTGATGTTTATTTTTACCAATTATGACGTTTTTGTTCGTCACAATGTAATGGCGTCTTGATTTATGACGATTTTGTGGCCAAATTTAATGACAGATATCGGTTTTCTTCATAAAACACCTGATTTCCTCAAAAACGTCATAAACCCACCCAACAAACTTTATGACGAAATGATATGTTGTCATGAGAAAAACGACATAGAAGGTCACATTTGTTGTAGTGAATGTAATATTATCTTTTCTTTTAAAGAAGGAATATATTTCAGTATTCTAGCCTCTCCATTGATCAGTGGACATATAGATCGATGTATGTGACACTTATCTATGGAAAAAGTTGGATTAAAATGATAGAAACCAACTAGTATGCTGGTTTTCATGTATCAAAAGACTAATTAAAAATAGCTCCTCGAGGGCAAGGCACTGGTGGAAGATTACCAATGATCCGTACAGGCACAATGCCAGAAAAGTGAATTTCCTTGTGTGCAGGAAGCACTCGGGAAAGCCCAAATTACACATGGGAAATTAAACACAACTGACACATGAGGGTGGACAGACGAGGGCCTTTACACGGGGAGCTAAATATCCCGTGCGTTTTCCTGTCAGCACATGAGAAAACTGAGTTTCCCCCCACTCCATTATTACAGACAGTTGCCTTGGCGGTAAACCCGCCGAACAAGAATTGGTTTCTTGTCTTGCAAACAATAGAAAAGAGGCACCACAGGAAGACACGCATGCAACTGTTCACCAATCTATTACAGACAGTGGAATTGGCGGCCCGGCTTGTGTTGTCCTTCCTTCACAAACCTCCTCCTGTAAGAAGATTGGTGCTTGCTATATATGGTCCAACACATCTTTTAAACAGTGTTAACGTGGTTGTCTTGCTTGTCATCCTTGGCAAACCTCCTCCAGTACCAATGATCCTTCCACACCGACCGCATGAGCTCCAACGGCACGCCCTTGGTCTCTGGCAGGAACAGGGCCACGAAAACGGCCTCGACGAGGAGGCATCCGGCGTGGAGCAGGAAGACGGCGTACCTGATGGCGCAGAGCATCTTGATGAACGCCTGCAGCTCGGCGAATGTTAGGCAGAGCCAGACGGAGATGCTCATGGCCTGCCCCGCTGACCTGACCTCCACCGGGTAGATCTCGCCAAGCACCGGCCACCGCACCGGCGACCACGACACGCAGAGGCAGAACGAGCACAGCAGGATCAGGACGAGCACACCGGTCGCGTAGTTCCGCGGCATCGCCTCCACTGTCGCGTGCATGCCGAGGTGTGCCGCCATGATCCATGAAATGGCCACCTCGCAAAACATCATGCCCATGGCGCCGGTTATCAGCAGGAACCTGTTGTCCATAGCCAAGGATGCCAAAACCGTGCCACCCAGAGTCACCACGTTGGATATCACGGAGCCAAGGATCGCTTTCTGGCTGCTGAATCCGACCGTCCGGAACAGCACCGGCAAGAAAACGGAGATGACGGTCATGCCCGTGAGCTCGTAGAAGAACGGTATGGCCACCCCGACAACCAAGTAGTGCCGGTACTCCTTGCTGAACAGCCTCCGGAACGCGCCCGTCTCGTTCCGCTGCGCCTCTTCCACTGCACTGACGATGTCTTTGAGCTCGCCATCGACGTCGGCGTCGGGTCCACGGATGCGCCGCAGCGCGTCTCGAGCCTGCTCGGGGCGGCCTCGTAGGACAAGGCTGCTGGGTGTGTCGGAAACGAACAAGGCGCCCACAGCGAGGACGGCACCCGGGACGGCTGCCAGGCCCAGGGAGACGCGCCAACCCCACCCGGGGATGCGGTCGGTGAAGTAGTTGGTCACGTTTGCAGCAAGCGATCCAACGACGAGGAAGAAATTGAAGCCTGAGGCGAATGCACCCCGCCATTTCGCTGGTGCTGTCTCGGATAGATACACTGGAGCAGACTGCAGCAAAACAAAAACAACTCAATATTACCATAGAATGCTACTCCATATCCACTTAAAAAAGAATCCCCAAAGCTTGCTCCTTCCCAACATGGGCCGCGTCGTCACCTTGGGCAGTCACAGGCACTCAGGGTCTGATTGGTAGCCTGGATGCTCTTAGCCTGCATCGTATTCTAGCATATGCAACATCTTTTTTACCGTAGTGTTTGGTTGACTTAGTGTGTTAGGACAAGCCATATCTAGACATTGATTGGTGGACTGTATCAGGTTGGTGCCGTTACCTTGCACTGGGAGGTAGGTACACTTACCATTCATCCATCCCACTTTGTAAAATGGGTGACCGCTGGCCCCAGAGAAAGTTGTGTAGACTTAAGTCATGGGGTGGTGACTGGAACCAGTCACGTGGGCTCATGCCTGTTCTTCGGGAGCTTGGCTCCAGAGAAACGCACTCGAATTTCGTTTCCCACGGTGCAGGCAAATCGGAGCTTTTTGCATCCCGAGAGCCAGCCCCGGACAACCATCCAAGCAACCAATCACGGTGAAACAAAAAGATGCTGCACCCACCCATGCGATGCAGGCAAGGTGCAGCCTTCCAATCGCGCCCTCAATGACCTGGGAGGGCTGGACCCACCACAACAGGCCGACGCCGAGCCCCGCAATAGGGGGCGCAAGGAGGGGATTTTTTTGTGAGAGCCAGAGATTGATCCCTAGTTTTATTTTTTTTGAAACACAATACAGATGCAGGCACTCACAAACTCGCACGAGTACTCACATTTATGAACACACGCACGTAACCCCTACCCCTATGAGCGCTCTGAAAGTCTGGGTTGGCTGGTCAGCCTCCCATACCGCCGCGCCAGTAGCACGTTCCCAACTTATTGAGAAGTAGAAGATAGTATACCTGAAACGTGAATCCGATACCGAAACCGAGCAGCATGCGGCCGATGATGAGCATGGCAATGTTGACAGCACCGGCGTTGACGATGGAACCGGCGAGGAACAGCACGCCACCTAGCAGCATGATGCCCTGGCGACCGACCCTCCTCGTGACGTGACTCGCCACATGGGAAGACAGTGTTGCGGCGATGAACAGTGATGATGTGAATGCGGTGAGTCTTTGGTCGTCGTACTTGCAGTAGACGTCGCGCTTTGTATTCTTCGTCCCTCTAAGCACTTCTGGGAAGAACATGCTCAGGAAGGACTCCATTTGAGTCACACCACCTATCACACACACCAAGAGCATGTGTTAGACGACCCTAACTGCCCGCAAGAATTTCTTCAATTCATACAGGAAATAGTAGTACCAACATCATTGTACTATGGCCGTTATAGTTTGCACCAGTCAACAGATTTAGGACGAATTCACATTCAAACATTGGGCAAAAAAGGCTCTAGTATGCCAATTGTCATTATGTATGTAGCTCAATGGTTGATTTCCTGCAACTATTCCAAGAGGTCCTGAGATTGGTTCTTTGCAGCGGCATTATACTTTTCCTAATTTGTTTCCTGACACGAGCCAGTGTTGAAATTTAATCCATCTCAGTAAATGTTGAAAAAAAAAAAACCTAACGAAGCCAAGAACAAGAATAAAGTGACTCCATTGTGCCGGAAACGAGATGTGATATTAGATTAATATTTTTTAACACTCAATAAGTAATTTGAATTTCAAATCTATTCAAACATCACATGGAAACACTGAGAGGCAGCCCATAAATTATTTGAAATTTTGTTGGTTCGTCTTCTTTTTTTGCCGGGATTTGTTGGTACGTCTTCAAAGGTGATAAAAGATATAAGCAAACAATCGATCCATCTGACGGTAACAAATAACTAAGCGAAGCGTAAAAAAAAAACAGTAATTGTGTTGCCCATGCATGGTTCAATGCGCACCTGAGATGCCGCTGTCGTAGCCGTAGATAAGTCCACAGGAGGCAGCCATGAGGCAGGTTACCACGACGGAGAATGTCACCCGCCCTCCATAGTCCTGCGCACCTTCATCGACCGCAGTGAATCCTTCTCCAGCCATTTTGTGTATGTGTGTGCTCTCAAAAGCTCTGGATGCGAGAGCTGTCTGATGTTCTAAAGTGCGTTACAACACTGATGGCACTCTGCAATGACAAGGCCTCTGGCCCTGCTGGTCTGTATTTATATATACCCCAGCCAGATTTTTGCGATGCGTCCAGATCTTGAAGGCACGTTGAAACTTGCAGCATTCAACTATAGATGCGATCTATAGTTATCTTATATACTTGATATACATTTCGCAGTGATAAAGCAATAACAACAGGCAGCCAACTGGCTTGCAATGTCAGTGGCTGCATGTTATCCTTCATCGGTAGTGCAACGGCGGGGAATATCTTCATGTGAGCTGGAATAAGAAGTGATAAAGCAATAACAACAGGCAGCCAACTGGCTTTGCAATGTCAGTGGCTGCATGTTATCCTTCATCGGTAGTGCAACGGCGGGGAATATCTTCATGTGAGCTGGAATAAGAAAGGGTTTCTACACCAGTTGTTTCCATATACAGCTCATTCTAGAGGGTCATGTACAAATGTAGAAATACTACAGATGTTCTAGAAAAGTTTAATAAAACTCCAATAGTCCAATATATTTGCGCCGTTGCTGGTGTTCTTATCTGTGCATCATACATGTATTGCATTTATCGTATACATTAAATAAATAATATAATAGCATTTAACTACAAAGTTGGAGTAGGCGCCCTGTGCTAGCTAATGTTGGCAAGTTGACCAAACGAAGACATGCTCGCCTTGATGGGCGTATTAGTACTTTAGTATGTTATTGAAAATTTGATACAGTTAGGAGATAAACTAAAAGACGACCCTTGAACTGGAAGAATAATATGGTATTCATGTAAACAAAGTCACAAGTTGCAGTACATCAATGTGCTGATGATGGCAGCCAAATAGCATATATGTTTCCCATATTCAGTCGGCTGAAAATTACAAACATTTCAATCTACATATGTACCTGCTCGTATTTGTCTTTTCAGGAACATAACAGTGTGTTAGACTTGGGGGTTGGGCCCCAATTAGTTCCCGGGGAGACACTTCCCAATGGGTGTTTCATTTTCATTGAATGAGGTTCCATGTCAACAATTTTAATGATGTGGCAAAGCATTAATGAGGAGAGAAATGATTAGGGTTTTCATCTAGATGAATCATGTCTACACTGTTTCCAATGTCCTTGGTTCTTACTTCACATTTTGAAAACATAAAAACTGAAATCGTGCTATTTCAACAATCAAACAAATATCTTGATCATGTATAAATTTGAATCACCAATGTATTCTTGATGCATTGGTAGTTGCAGTTAAAGTTTGAACTTGTAAATAAATTATCTTGAGCTTCTAATCTTGCTCTGTATTTACGTCCCAGCCAGATGTTTGCATCCTTAGCTTGAAGTTGAAGCAACGTTGAAACCTGCAGCGTGCATTTGTTACTAATTGTAGATGCAGGTCTATATTTAGCTTATATATTTGATATACATTTCGTCAATGATGAAGAGTCAACGGCCAACTGGCTTGTGGAGTGGTGTTCATGCCTCCATCATCTCCATGTGACCTGGAAAAAGAAAAAGTTTCCCACATTACAAATTTCCTTTTACAGGTCACTCCGGAGGGCCTATGTGTGACACCCCATGTCACTGAAGGCCAGCTTGTGCAAACATCTCAACTGAACAGAACACAAATTCAAACCCAATTCAAATTCAAAATCAATTAGTCAAATAAATGGCAAACTAAGGCTTGTAAATAAACTCAAAATTTCCAATGACGACTTGAGGAACCAAAAATACCACAGGATGCAGGTCAGAGATTGAAAATTTTGGAGAATTTCTCTGGATATTTGAAATTCCTTTGGATGCCAAGATAAATCCCCAAAGCTTCGAAAGTACCCCAGTTTGACCAGCTGTAGTTTGAATTCTGTTGGGAATCAAGATGTGCATGTTATACCACTGTGATCTCCATCCTGTGTTCTACCTTCCTGCGAAGTTTTGGAATTTGTGGAGCAAGTTTGCTATTTTATTTAGTGCGCACAATTTTGGGAATAAACAGTGATCGGAAATTCGGGAAAATGGAAAAGATGCCATGGGGCCCGCTCTTTTTTTTAAGAGAAAAGGTTGCCCCTGCTTTATTCAAAGCAAATGTTGGTTCACAGTTCAGTTGCCCCTGAGACATTCAGAGGACTTTGCATCGGATTAAATCCTACATTGTTCTGGCTCAAAGCCCCATTTCCCACTCTAAGCGGTATTGAGATACTCCCTACTCGCACACCAGATTCTGTATGGCCCCTTTGACATCTCCTCCTGGTGTATAGATCTCTAAATCAATAGCGATGGCGCTCTTGCATTCGACTCAATGGCATTTGCAATCTCCTCCAATCTCTTCTGATCGCCTTCCTTGTGCAGCAATTTCCATCTTCTTATTGCCCCGACGACTCTTTGCAGCAGCTCGCCTGCACTTGTCCATCCTTCTCCCTGAAAACAGATACCATTCCTTAGTTTCCAGATTGACCATAACACAGCTGTAAGGACCGTGCGACTGAGAGTGGGGGGGGGGGGGGGGGGGGGTTGAATCGGTGCACACTATAAACTTTTCTTCTAACACTAACACCCACTCAACTCCTAGCAAGTAGATCTATAGGATATGAAACAAGCACACTAAGGAATGTCCTTAACATAGAAAACTAGCATACGATAGATCCCAAGCACACCTCAAAGGATAGAACTAGTTTACTAGATAAAAGCATACTTAAGTTCTTCTACAAGCTAGACAAGCAAAACCAAGATACTAGATGATCAACTATGATAAGCACACTAAGTAAAGTCCTTAGATCAACTAGCAAGGAAGCTACACACAAGGTACACTATGCTAGCAAAGATAGAAGCAACTAGAGAGCATGTGAAGATATCAAGGAAACAACTAGAGCATATATCAAAGCAAGGCAATCTCGAGTACTAAAGCAATCAAGATAATAGCGATAAGTAAAATGCGAGTAGTAAAGGACAAGGGATAGAAAGTTCTCATGATATTTCCCTTGGTATCGGGAGGATGGCACCTCCCCCTAGTCCACGTTGGGTCACTTCCGGAGGAGTCTTGACCCCGTCCCTCCGCTTGATAACTGATCCCTTCTAGAGCACTCATCTTGGAGACGGTGAATAACATGCTACAAGACTTGGAGTATTTCTTGGTGGTTTAATTCATTGATGGCATACTCATCTTCTCCAAGAATGAGGAGCATGGGCAACATTTGAGGAGAGATCGTGAGACCCCACCGAGACATCAGTTCTACGCTAAATTGAAGAAATGTGAATTTTGGATTTCTGAAGTTGGCTTTCTAGGGCATGTAACTAACCAACACGATATCTTGGTTGATCTAGGCAAAGTCTCTTCGTTTGGTTGAATGGAAAAGTCCAACTAATGTCAAAGAGGTGAGAAGTTTCTTGGGTATGGTGGGGTACTATCGGCACTTTGTAAAGGATTTCTCTATCATTGCCAAACCTATGATGATGCTGACACAAAAGAATGTTAAGTTTGTTAGGACTGACGCATGTGAGTGTAGCTTTCAAGTGTTAAAGCAAGGATAGATTTGTGAGTACTCCTATTCTGACCCTTCCAAAGCCCGGGGAAATGATTCACTGTTTATTCAAATGCTTTTTGGGTAGGACTTGGGTGTGCCCTTATGCAAGATGGAAAGGTGATTGCCTATGCATCACGGGAATTGAAGAAACACAAGAATTACCCCACTCATGTTCTAGAACTTGCTGCAGTAGTTGGATGCTTATGGAGTTGTTCAGTTTTGCGGACGTTTATGTGTGCCACAGGCACAACCGCACAAGTCAAAGAGGATATTCTTCGAAAGACACATCGCACTCGGTACACCATTCATCTTGGTGAGAATAGGATGTATCAAGATTTAAAAGAAGACCTATTGGTGGAAGAGGATGAAAGTGCATAGCGAAGTATGTTGCTTCATGTGAAGCTTGCCAGCGTGTGAAAGCTGAGCATAAGAGTTCAACTCGAAAATTACATTCATTAGAGGTTCCTTTGTGGGCTTACGATGATACTGCAATGGACGTCATGGTTGTCTAACCACATTCCCCAAGGGAAGAGATACTATTTGGTCATGGTTGGTTGGTTGATTAAGGTGGCAAATTTATTTCTATTTGATCTACCAGTACAGTGGGTGATTTGGGACCAATGTACTTGCATGAGATAGTGTGATTGCATGGAGCACCTCGCTCCATCATTTGTGATAGAGATGCTAAATTTGTTTATAAGTTGTGGGACAGTTTGTAAGAAGCCACACAAGAGATTAGAGTATAGCTTTTGATGCCCAAACATATGGACAATCTGACCGTACAATTCAGATATTAGGATATGCTAAGATCACATGGAAAGAAAGTTGGGAGGATCATTTACCACTTGTGGAGTTTGCGTATAATAATAGTTATCATGCTAGCATCGATGTGCACCTTTTGAAGCTTTTTACGGAAGTGTAGATCACCACTGTGTTAGGATGCAGTAGGTGAGAAGGCTGTTTTAGGGCCTGATTGGGTTCAGCAAATGACGGATTGTGTTGCTGAAATTCAAGAGCATATTCTAGCAGCGCAGATTAGACAAAAAACTATGCTGATGTCGGGAGGCGAGACTTGGAGTTTTAGGATGGTGATCATATTCTTTGATCATGAAAGGACCAATGAGAGATTGGAGCTGCCAAAATCGATGAGAGTTGTGCATGACGTATTCCACGTCTTGATGTTGCAGAAGTATATGAGTGATTCAGAACATAGCGCTATCAAGCCAGTTACTATTAAGCAAGATTTGTCTTTTCAAGTATCGTCAGGTGAGAATTCTGGAGATGGATGAGAGGGTTCTTAGGCGTAAGACGATCAGGAACTATCAAGTATGTGAAGGTTCTTTGGACGGACCAGACCGAACATAAAGCAACTTGGGAGCTCAAGATTTGCAGGAGGCCTGCAATTTCTCGTAAGCATAAGCACAAGCACAACTGCACAAGGGAGAATCCTGTCTATGATCCAAACAAAGTATTTTGTTCAAGGGATCAAATAATGGCTTTGCGCTTCGCAAGGTGTAATTAGCCATTGCGAGCTATGAACCAATTAGGCCGGGAAAAAAATTCCATAATCGGAAAACAAAATCCATATAGTGATTGTGACTTGCAAGCCAATGTTCTTCTAGCTGCCTCTGCATTCTGCACCAAGGAAATGAACAGCACTCGATCGGCAATTACGAGCAGAGATATCCCGATGAGAAGATGAAAACTGGCGACGCAATGCTGGGAGAGGGATACTAACTTGACAGAGTGCTCAGTTCGTGTTAACCACAGGTTTAAATGGGGGTTCTGTCATTCTATATTGACCACAAGATGTGGATCCCACGGCTCTCGGCCATGGTAAATGAAATTGAAATAGGAACCACCCTCTGGTCTGCTCACGGCTTGCGGTGACTGATCGCCACTCGCCACGGAGGCGGAAGGGGCGAGAAAGGTGAGACTGTTCCGACAGCGAGAGAGCAGAGTAAGGGGGCGTGTGTGTATTGGAAAATGCCAGAAGAAAAGGATGGTGTCATGGTGAATGAAAAAGAGCAGTAGCCCATGCTGACTTAGGCATTGCCGGTGACCTTTCAGTAATGATGATAAGGTCATATCGATGGTGATTGATCTGTGTTGCATAATAGTTGTTGCATAATGGTGCTTGCATTATGCCTTGGTCATAACAGACACGCATTTTCTGGAGCTGCAAAGGCATGCTACAAAAAGTGCTATTTTCCAGAGCTTCTCCACCAGGAATTGGGAGGCCATTGCTGTTAGGACTAATGCACCATCAATTAACGCTAATCATCCTAGTCTGGCGGTAGAACATTTACTTCTCAACGTAGCATCGGTTACTGTCATTGGAAGAGGAAGAAGCCATGAGTGTGGGTGTAGGTCGTCAGTGCGGTGGCGATCAGGTGGTCCCGACATCATTTTCGGTGGCAACGGTCTTCCCATCATAGGAGCGCAACCCGCGATCAGGTGATGGGGGGTTTGTTGGGCCGAGCCTAACCTCACGGGAACATTGACCCCATGAGGTTAACACCCCCCCCCCCCCCCCCCCCCAAAAGAAACTTCTATCTTAGAAGACCGTAAGCAAATTGTTGGATAGGCGCCCCCGATCAACATCAACTTTCACCCCCTTGATTGTAAGGCTAATGTCATAAGCCCACTCCTTAGTAAAACAGCTCTTCCCGTGACCCTTCCAATCTTTGCCTAGGATTTGATTTCATTTCATGCTACTACTGCTTCATTTTTTATCACCTGATTAATCGGATTAACTACATCTTACCTTAATTGTACTCCATCATCCAGAAATATAGTGTACATCTAGTTTTATCTTAAGTGAAACTTTTTAAACTTCGACCAATAATGCCTAAAAAACTGTCATACCCGGTTTTAAGGCCAAAACTGAATGCTACTATATGCGTGCCCAGGATCAAGTTTTCACGCACACAGGACAAATTATGTGATAAAAGAACAATATCTATATTAAATCAATAACATTATTACAAGAAAGACCGAAAGGTCAAACAAAAAGGATTACATTGCAGCGAAAACTAAGCGTTGGCGTCCTTCTACTCCACAAGCAATCGACCAGACGACTCGTAGGCCTAGATACCAACTTCTCTGTCTTCAAGTACTTCTTGATGTCTTCATTCACTGAGCAGCAAAATAAAAGATGGTTTGGGTCCGCGTGAGTACATAAAGTACTCCATAAGTGGGGGAAAGTATGACATGATGGCTAAACACAAGAAAGGCTAACAAAGGTTTATTTGCATAAATGCCAACTATAACTTAAGACACATTTTACAAAGCAAACTACATTACTAGGTGTGTTGAGACAATTAAGTAAATTAAGCCAAAGTCCACAAAGGACACACTCTATAAAGGACTATAGCTCACACAGAACTGTAAGGGAAAAGATCACTAAGATCACATATGTTTCATCCAGAAACCCCCCAACCATCCCAGCACCATCTAATCGTGTGAAAGGGCCATGCCGTTCATAACCGTGAGCACGGCTTTCACGAAAGTTTTTCACTCTGCAGTGGTGGCACCACTTTACCCACAAGTTAGAGATTCCCGTGCTTGTCATTGCACATCCGAGGTCCATGACCGGGGTTTCTCTACTAGCCTTTAGAAAGAATACTCTCAAAAATTGTATTTCGCGCACTAAGGTTCCACAGCCATACATAAGTGACGGTTCACAAAGAACTATGGTTCACACATGACCATCTCACACGGAGTCGCCACCCCATCTGCCCCCTCTTGTGCCATGCGGTTAACAGTATCACGAAGCATTCATTCCCCACTCCACCATGCTAGTACAAAAAAGAGAGCACTCTAATTACTTGGCTAGCCTACCCATTATCAGTCTTGTGGTGGCACTGTTGTCATGGTTGCACGTTCCACGAACCGGTCCTTAGCTGATCTGAGCAAGAACAAATCACAAACCAAATGCTCACAAAGAACCATCCAAATCATCCCCTTGCTCAGGCCCTAGCTTCCATGTTGCTAAAAAAATTAGCAAGTTAACACTTAGTTGAAGTATAACATTAGTGAAGATTAACATGATCAGGTGACGACTCCAAAAGCAAAACTAAGAGACAACTACCCAAAGACAACCACCAAACGCTAGGGCGACAAGGAATGATATGGAACCGGTAAAGTAGACACATAGGATTCAATATTAAACAAGCATGCATGTTTATAAATGACTCATTTAAAACATAGGTTTAGAATGCATCAAGGACACTTGCCTTTTAATGTTGCTGCTCAATGATGTCTCAATTCTTGGTCTTGAAGATCTTCGTGTGACTTCCATAACGCATATCCTCCTATTCACACAAACAAACAACGAACACAAACATAAACACACATGGCTAAGAAAAACATTCAACAATAGGAGCTCAAAGGAAGGTGTGAATCAGGATACAATGAGCTCACCAACGGTTATGCAACAGCGGGGAACTTGAACAAAGGAAGTGACGTTGAGTGGCGGACAACGGTCATGACATCAAGATGCGATGTTGGTGTAGGTTGTGTTTTTGAGTGATAAAAAGGAGCAGGGCGTAAAACGTGGCATGACGTGTTCACACATCTAGTTGATCTTCGATGAAGTCATATGGTGCAATGGGAAAACAGAGATCATTGCTCGTAGTTTCTATGGTGGCTGCGCACAGACAGCATGAACAAGCCTTGCACGTTCCTGCTGATTGGCTGCATTATTCAAGAAAAGGATTACACAGGAATAATCATAGTTATGTGCAACATGATGGACGCATGATGATTTGTACAGAAGTGCAATTAAACTAGAGATCGAGCCACCGGAATACAGAACGGTTGTGCTGCGACAGTTGCCATATAAATCATGTTCCTTGACAAATGGACCCATATCTCAAAGGGATATCCTAGGAACAAAAGAATATTTGATGGAACACAGTGTGGAATGGCTGTTGCATCATATCGACGAGAATAAAGAAGAAAACATTGACTTGTTTACCATCTTGCGCGCAGGGAAACAGAACAGGGAGCAGTGATGATTGCGACGCAGATCCCTGTTGATTCAAGCCTTCTGTTGGCGTGTGGATATGTTATAGAGTAACTCATGGCACATTTGCTGGCGAAAAATTGGGGCATACGGTTCGTTGGATCTCCGAAAACGTTGATGCCAACCCAGGTCGCCATGGCTAGACGCAGCAGAGAGAACAAGTTGGATTCGTGGATAATGAATGGAGATGAAGAGGAAGAGGCAGGAGAGGTCAACAGGGACGGAAAGGGGCGCCCAGATGTGGTTTAATAGGCCTAGAGAAAGAGCAAAGGTCAGGGAGGAGAGGAGAATAGCCGGCTGTTGTGGAATTCAAGTTGTGACCACAATGGTTGGCAATTTCATCTCGAGTTCGTTTGAATCATAGACAGTGTATGATTGATCCACCTTGACCTGGAGTGGTTCATTCATGGTGAACTACAGAAGGTGAAAAGGGAAACACGCCGAGAAATAAGAAAGAGCAAAGGCATTTTTCGGAATGACATTTTCCGCAGAAGAGATGAGTTGTGCTTAAGATATCGGTTTGGGGTCCATTTAGTAAGGGGTTTCATTTTATTTAAAACACCAAAACCTTTATAAATCAAAATTTGGAGAAAAACTAAAATGACTTTATTTTAGATGTATTCACAAATGAAGTCCTTCTGAAAGAAAAGTAAAATCTTAGAATAAAGAAAAACTAAAACAATTATTTTACAGACACAATCTTAAATGAAATATAAGTTAATTATTTGAAATAAAAATATTTAAATCAATCAAATAAAGGAAATATTTAAACAAATGGAGAAAAATGAACTTTCTAGTGTTGAAAATGCTCATATCCCAAAATAGTAAATTTTGGGGTGTGACAAAACTACCCCCTTTAAAAGGAATCTCATCCCGAGATTCAGGAAGATTGGTGTATAGGAGATTGGTTTAGATTACAACAATTTGGTCGGGATTAGAAAGACCAGAGATGATGGAGATTCAACGAGATTGACAACTAGGGAAAGCAATCATACTATATGCATCAAGGTGATGGGTATGATTCAAAAGATGATATTGTGGTCAAGGAAAAATAGGCTCAGAACAACCTATATCACAAACAAGAAAACAAGCATAAGACACAAATAACAATTACGCTAGGGGCATCTTCTGCAGCTTGCATCTTGTGGATAAAGGCTTTTACGTTTTCATGGGAGGCATCTTCATTCGGTAGATCTTGATTCTAGAGTTGATGATTTTGATGGATGGTGATTCTCTTCATCTTGGCCATCTTCCCGATCACAAAAGAGGCCTTGAAAAATTCAAAGGGATACACAGAGATAGGATCGATGGGGCTAAAGGCAAGGTGTAAAACAAAAGGTTTCATTAGCACACACAGAAAAAAAATTCAAAACATTACACCACGAACAACAAAGTAGCTAGCGAACCTATGACGTTGAATACTAAAACTATTTTAGGATAGCTTCTAAAATAAAGTTTGTGTGAGGCATAGGAAATAGGCTAAACATAAAAGCTAAGGCTGGAGTCATCACAAAAACAAATTATTTGAAAACAAATGAAGAAAATAAATCATAAAAGAAGTATTCAAACAAAAGGGAAAAAAATGAACAAGGGTTTTATAAGTTAGTTTTCAAAATATCATTTCAAAACCGACCAATTCTATCTCGGCCTGCGTCCTTCGGTCGATATGGCTCTGATACCACTTTGTCACACCCAGTTTTAAGGCCCAAACCGAATGCTATTGTATGCGTGCTCAGGATCAAGTTTTCACGCACAGAGGACAAATTATGTGATAAAAGAACAATATCTATATTAAATAAATAACATTATTACAAGAAAGACCGAAAGGTCAAAAGAAAAGGATTATATTGCAACAAAAACTAAGCGTTGGCGTCCTTCAACTCCACAGGCAATCTACCAGAAGACTCGCAGGCCTAGATATCCACTTCTCTATCTTCAAGTACTTCATGATGTCTTCATTCACTGAGTAGCAAAATAAAAGGTAGTTTGGGTCCACGTGAGTACATAGAGTACTCAGCAAGTGGGGTAAAGTATGACATGATGGCTAAACACAAGAAAGCCTAACAAATATTTATTTGCATAAATGCCAACTATAACTTAAGACACATTTTACATAGCAACCTACATTACTAGGTGTGTTCAGACAACCCGTCAGTTCAATTAAGTAAATTAAGCCAAAGTCCACAAAGGACACAGTCCACAAAGGACTACAGCTCACACAGAACTGTAAGGGAAAAGATCACTAAGATCACATATGTTTCACCCAGAAACCCCCCAACCATCCCAGCACCATCTAATCGTGTGAAAGGGCCATGCCGTTCATAACCGTGAGCACGGCTTTCATGAAAGTTTTTCACTCTGCAGTGGTGGCACCACTTTACCCACAAGTTAGAGATTCCCGTGCTGTCATTGCACATCCGAGGTCCATGACCGGGGTTTCTCTACTAGCCTTTAGAAAGAATACTCTCAAAAATTGTATTTCGCGCACTAAGGTTCCACAGCCGTACATAAGTGACGGTTCACAAAGAACTATGGTTCACACATGACCATCTCACACGGAGTCGCCACCCCAGCTGCCCCCTCTTGTGCCATGCGGTTAACAGTATCACGAAGCATTCATTCCCCACTCCACCATGCTAGTACAAAAAAGAGAGCACTCTAATTACTTGGCTAGCCTACCCATTATCAGTCTTGTGGTGGCACTGTTGTCATGGTTACACGTTCCACGAACCGGTCCTTAGCTGATCCGAGCAAGAACAAATCACAAACCAAATGCTCACAAAGAACCATCCAAATCATCCCCTTGCTCAGGCCCTAGCTTCCATGTTGCTAAAAAAATTAGCAAGTTCACACTTAGTTGAAGTATAACATTAGTGAAGATTAACATGATCAGGTGATGACTCCAAAAGAAAGACTAAGAGACAACTACCCAAAGACAACCACCAAACGCTAGGGCGATAAGGAATGATATGGAACCGGTAAAGTAGACACATAGGATTCAATATTAAACAAGCATGCATGTTTATAAATGACTCATTTAAAACATAGGTTTAGAATGCATCAAGGACACTTGCCTTTTAATGTTGCTGCTCAATGATGTCTCAATTCTTGGTCTTGAAGATCTTCGTGTGACTTCCATAACGCATATCCTCCTATTCACACAAACAAACAACGAACACAAACATAAACACACATGGCTAAGAAAAACATTCAACAATAGGAGCTCAAAGGAAGGTGTGAATCAGGATACAATGAGCTCACCAACGGTTATGCAACAGCGGGGAACCTTGAACAAAGGAAGTGACGTTGAGTGGCGGACAACGGTCATGACATCAAGATGCGATGTTGGTGTAGGTTGTGTTTTTGAGTGATAAAAAGGAGCAGGGCGTAAAACGTGGCATGACGTGTTCACACATCTAGTTGATCTTCGATGAAGTCATATGGTGCAATGGGAAAACAGAGATCATTGCTTGCAGTTTCTATGGTGGCTGCGCACAGACAGCATGAACAAGCCTTGCGCGTTCCTGCTGATTGGCTGCATTATTCAAGAAAAGGATTACACAGGAATAATCATAGTTATGTGCAACATGATGGACGCATGATGATTTGGACAGAAGTGCAATTAAACTAGAGATCGAGCCACTGGAATACAGAACGGTTGTGCTGCGACAGTTGCCATATAAATCATGTTCCTTGACAAATGGACCCATATCTCAAAGGGATATCCTAGGAACAAAAGAAAATTTGATGGAACACAGTGTGGAATGGTTGTTGCATCATATCGACGAGAATAAAGAAGAAAACATTGACATGTTTACCATCTTGCGTGAAGGGAAATTCCAGAACAGGGAGCAGTGATGATTGTGACGCAGATCCCCGTTGATTCAAGCCTTCTGTTGGCGTGTGGATATGTTATAGAGTAACTCATGGCACATCTGCTGGCAAAAATTGGAGGCATTCGGTTTGCTGGATCTCCAGGAACGTTGATGCCAACCGAGGTCGCCATGGCTGGACGCAACAGAGAGAACAAGTTGGATTCGTGGATAATGAATGGAGATGAAGAGGAAGAGGCAGGAGAGGTCAACAGGCAGGGAAAGGGGCATCTAGGTGTGGTTTAATAGGCCTATAGAAAGAGCGAAGGTAAGGGAGGGGAGGAGAATAGCCGGCTGTTGTGGAATTCAAGCTGTGACCACAATGGTTGGCAATTTCATCTCGAGTTCGTTTGAATCATAGACAGCGTATGATTGATCCACCTTGACCTGGAGTGGTTCATTCATGATGAACTACAGAAGGTGAAAAGGGAAACACGTCAAGAAATTAGAAAGAGCAAAGGCATTTTCCTGTATGATGTTTTCCGCAGAAGAGATGAGTTGTGTTTAAGATATTGGTTTGGGGTCCATTTAGTAAGGGGTTTCATTTTATTTAAAATACCAAAACCTTTATAAATCAAAGTTTGGAGACAAACTAAAATGACTTTATTTTAGACGTATTCACAAATGAAGCCCTTATGAAAGAAAAGTAAAATCTTCAGAATTAAGAAAAACTAAAACAATTATTTTACACACACAATCTTAAATGAAATATAAGTTAATTATTTGAAATAAAAATATTTAAATCAATCAAATAAAGGAAATATTTAAACAAATGGAGAAAAATGAACTTTTTAGTGTTGAAAATGCTCACATCCCAAAAACCGTAGAGATTGACCGCTTAATATACTTTTAATAGATTCATCATGAAATGAACTTTTATAATATATAAATATGTTACTTTGAATAATAAATATTTTTTAATATTTTTTGTCAAAGTTAAAAAAAAATGACGTAAGACAAAACTAGATGTACACTATATTTCTAGACCGAGAGAGTATAAAGGATTGCAAACAAATCCACACGTACGAACAATACACATTGGTGTTGAGTCAAGACCTTCTCTACTACTTAATAAGTTTCAAAGAGAGGTCGTCAGCCATAATTTTCAGACGGATTTTTCAGTTTTCAGACCTGTGATCTGAGTCCACCTCAAAACTGAGTTCGATTCAAATTCAAATGTCCGAGTTTATTTTGATATTCTATAAAGGCGTAATAGTCAACTTCATCCTTGAATTATCGCCAAAAGCTCAATTTCGTCCCTCAACTATGAAAGGGTCCAGTTTAGTCCCTGAACTATGGCTAACCGGTTCAAACTAGTCCTTTCTCCCATCTGGCCATCCACATTGGCAAACTTGTCTATGGAAATGTTCTTTTTATCCCCCCCCCCCCCCCCCCCCCCCCCAACCACCACCACACACACACCACTTACTGCAACATTCAGTTTTTTTTTTTTTTTTTTTTTTTTTTTTTTTTTTTTTTTCAGATGTTAGGTATTTTTTTTTCCTTTTCCCCCACATTCAGTTTTTTCAATGATGTCAGTGAGTAAATAAAAACAATTACAGCAAGAAAAAGGTTAAAACGAAATAAACACCATTGGCAAAGCTTGTCTTGTACTCTTCCAACACCGAATTGTGACCAATACTCTTGCAATGCCGAAATGTGGGAGAAAAAAGAAAAGAGTAAAAGGGACATTTACATAGCCAAGTTTGCCAACATGAACGGCCAGATGGGAGAAGAGACTAGATTGAATCGGTTACCTATAGTTCAGGGACTGAAGTGGACCTTTTCATAGTTGAGGGACGAAATTGAGCTGGCGATAGTTCAAGGATGAACTTGACAATTACGCCTTCCATAAAATACAATCGCTTATGGTCACAAACCAACATGTGGTGCAGTGGTAGTAAGTTTACTAGCCTTCCATCTATGCGTCCAGGTTCGAATCTCTGTTCCAGCACACGTTTTCTTCTTTTTTTTTTTTTTTCAGCTCTAGCTCCATACTGGATCCGACGTGCTTCAAGACGGATCTGGTGCACCCCAATGGTGTGGCCCTCTGCGTGGCCGGGTTTCTATTGGCTTCTTTAATTAGTGTTTTCTTACCTCATATGAAAATCTGTAAATGGTGCACTACTTACATTGAGTTATGGAATAACAAATTTGCAAAATATCTTTTTAATAAAATTTATGTACCTCGCTTCCATAATTTTTTCTTAACTCATGTGAAAATCTGTAAATTCATAGAAATTCATGCGTGCTCAGAAAAATATGAAACCACTTCTAATAAATAGTGCGCTACATACATTGGATTATGGTAAAACAAATTCACAAAATACTGTTTCACTAAAATATATGTTCCTCACTTCTACAATTTTTCCGAAGCTGTGATAAACACCATGACGTTATTTATGTATTTTGTTAAGGGATTGTTGGTTGTTAGATGAGCTAAATTATGGCTCCGTTGCAATGCGTGAGAATATAACTATAATATCTTGTGCAATTTTACTCTTGTCATATATGCTCATATGTTCATATCTTGTGCAATTTTACTGCTACTGAAATGGGCGTTAGCGACGGGGTTTTTGGGCCTTTAGCGTAGAAAACGGTCCCATCGCTAAAGGGTGAACTGCAGCGACGTATTTTTCCCCGTCACTAATACTTCTAATGACGGGTTTTGAAAACCCGTCGCTACAAGCTACAGTGACGCAACCTACAAAAACCCGTCGCTGCAGCTACAGTGACAAGTCCAAAACCCTGTCGCTATTGTGGCTAAAGTAACGTCTGCCAAAATCCGTCACTGGTACGCTACAGTAACATGTACCATTTCCCGTCGCTGATAGTTACTAAAAAAATTAAAAAAAAAATCTCCAGATGAGCCTCTTTTTCCCCATTCCCTTTTCTAAAGCTGTTACATCCAATAATGTAAATCCAACAAGACAGAGGATAATATTTTCCCACAAGCATTTAGCTTTACAAAACCATATCCATCCATCAGTACATATATGCCAATCAAGTGCCTACGTGCTACTTTCTTATACAACAATAATACTGCGTATACCTACACTATTAGGTCTTGTGATCAACCTCAACCAGGTTATGCTCAAAACTCACTATTAAAGATGCCATTCTTGACATGAGTCTCCCAGCTTAGGTTTCTTTATCTATACACCATGCATCAGTACATACATAAAAAACAGTTTGCTTTCAGGATAACATTGCCCTAAAATTCATCTAGTTCTGGAGAAAATGTCATAATTAAGAGATTACAGACATGCAAAATCATCTATATAACAGGTGAAGTTGCAGATATGGTACACATTTTACTTCCCAAATGCGTAGCACAATGTAAGGCTGTTGTAAAAAATGATAACCAATGTTCATAAACACCTAACCAGACCACATTTGACTGATATGGGAACAAGATTTTCAAAATATGATATTAACAAGGCTAGCTCTGAGTCGCATACCTCTCATTAGTGAGAAAGGAATTATGCCTGGTACATTAGAATACCGGTCAAAGCATCCTTTGTAGATGAACACCTGAAACACAACACAGGCATAAGATATTAAGCATTGAAGCACATCACACAGACAGCAATGCAATGTTGTTTTGAATTATGTGATAATAAGGAAACCTCCAAAGTATTCTTTAACTTAGTTGCCAGATTAGCAAATCAAAATGACAAGTGAACTGAAAAATTAGACGCTACAAAGATAAGCTAGATGGCTGCTTAGAGAACAAAAAAAAGATGTTCTATAGCAGATAAGTGTGTGAAAAATATTGCATAGCGATTGATTCTATAGCAGATAAGTGTGAAAATATTGCACACAGATTAGTTCTTTAGCAGATGCTACACAGATACAGAGACAAGTTCTATAGAAAATGTTTCCCCATTTAATAAAGCCACCTTCATATTGTAAAGATTAGTACGGTAAGATAAAGTGTGTGAAAAATGTAAGTGTGTATGCAAAATTAATTGTATTCAGCACCTGAGCAATTTGACCTCACAGGCACCTCAGCAAACACATCATGAGGGTACCAATTTTGAGGGAAATAAACTCACCAAACTTGCCTAGTAAGAGGTTCCACTCACGAATCTAACTAATAAGTTAAAATTAGCTTGTTCAGCCACTGAATCGATTGCAGTAGAGCAGCAAGTCATTGGCAATTTAACAGCTACAATCCATTTGAAGTGTTTATTACGTATCTATTATTGTACTCCCAAATCTAACTATTCAGACTAGAGATTAGGCTGCAGTCAAGTACACGAGATCAAGCAAGCAAGTCCGCTACTGGCTGCTCAGAGAGAGGAGCAGCAGGTGAATGACATACCTACGAGAGGCAGAGCATGATGGAGGCGCTTCCCTTGGAGGTCCTCGGCGGAGGGAGAACGAGGGGGCTGGTTCACGTCGCTCCCTCACGCGTCACTACGGGAAACTCAACATTTGCCGAGTGTCGAGGTCTTTGCCGAGTATATTTTTTCGGGCACTCGGCAAACAAGATCTTTGCCAAGTGCCTAAAAAAACACTCGGCAAAGATTTCTTTGCCGGGTGTAAAAAAAACACTCGGCAAAGATGGGTTTATTCTCTCCGCGTAATGACATCTATTTTTAAGCCGCGAGCTAAAGACACATCATTTATTCTGTCCGCGTCTCATCGCCATCTCTCGTCCCTTCGCCCGGCATCGCGGGCGACAGAGGGCTTCGGATATACCAATAGCGGAAGACCCAAGGAGCAGCCTGGGCAACCCAACCTCCATCCCTCGCCACAAACATAACCGGAGGGCTTCCCAGAGAAAGCACTGAACGTCTGGACATCAGGAGGGCTTCGCTGGAGACTACTGGATGCCAAGACCCTTCGGGAACCTCACAACAGCAAGATAATTGAACACACTTCGTTGGAGGGCTTCGCTGAGTCCAACCGGGACCTTCGATACCCCAACATTTGGCGCCGACACACGGGGCGAACCCACGACCACGTTTAACCAAGTAAGATGGCTAGAGGAAGATCATCAAAGGTGACAAACACCGAGGCAAAACAAGGCGAGATTGAGGCAGAGAAAGAGAGGCTTGCGAAAGAAGAACAAGCCAGAATCGATAAAGAGAAAGAGGAGCGAGCCGAAGCTGCCAGGCTGGAAGAAGAGGAAGCTGCGAAAAGGGAGGAAGCCCTGAAAGCAATACAAGCCAACAATGGAGGCGCTTCGCAGGTGGGAAGTGTTCCTCCAGAAGATGAAGAAGTAGCTGATGACGAGGCAAATCCAATAGCAGAACGACTTCGCATCCTGGAACAGGAAAGGCTTGAAAGGGAAAAATAGCTGGTCATCATCGAAAAGAAGACGAAGTTAAAGATTGACATGCTACATAAGATAAGGCAAACACAGAAAGAGATCAATGAAATGGATTAAAGACTAAACCAATTTGACGAAGAAATAAACAACCTAAAGAAGCTAAACCAGGACAACCAGAAGAAACCACAAAGACAGAACGAAGGTAGGGTTGTATATGAAGTAAGCAGCTCCGGAAAAGACGCTCAACCAAACCTGAAGTTCAACGAAAATTCACCACTGAGCGAAGAATTGCAAAACAAGCCCTGGCCAATCAACTTCAAGATGCCCAAGATAAAAGCATACCAGGGAAAATCTAACCCAAGAGAATTCTTAATGTCCTTCGAAGCGGCAGTCGAGTCCGGTGGTGGCACAAACTCAACGTACGCGAAGGCGCTGGTAATGGCAGTAGAAGGAACAGCTAAAACTTGGTTCTCCACTTTAGAACTTGGATCGATCAACTCATGGTCAGAGCTTTGGAAAGAGTTCATAAATAATTTTCATGGATTCCAAGCCGAAGAGGTTCATCAAGGTAAGTTATTCTCATGTAAGCAAAGAAATGATGAAAGTCTTCGAGAGTACATGCAAAGATTCATGGAAATCAAGTCCAAAGCTAGAGGTGTTGGAGCTTCCACAGTTATCGACGCCTTAATGGAAGGTCTGAGGTCTAGTCCTTTTCACTCTTCGCTCGCAAGAAAGAAGCCGGTAACAATCTTCGGACTTCTCGACACCTTCTAAAAGTACGCAAGATCTGACGACGAGTTCAGAAGGAAGAAGGATGATGAAAAGAGACAATTGCAGCAGCTCAGAGACGAAAAGAGGGCTAAAGAAGACAAAGTAGCAAGTCGAAGTCGAAGGCATGATGAAAACAAAGAAAACTCAAGAGATCATAGTAGCCGAAGGGTCAATAACCTAGAGAACAGAGAAGAAAGAGGAGATGAAAAAAGAACAAGAGAAGATGAAAAAGGAAAGGAGCGAAGCAATCACGACAAGGACCATGAGGATAGGAACAGGGATAGCAACCAGAAGAACAATTCTCGTGCTGTATTCTGCAAACTGCATGGAGAAGGAAAATGTCACACAATAAAACAATGTCGTGATATACAATCATACAAGCAAAGCTGGCTCGCAAACAGGGAGGCGAAGAAGGCCATTCTTCACACCAGTAACTACCGCGAAGATTGATCACAAAGCAATCCTCATCCAGCCTATCCTTCACACTCAGTCAATCATGTGGTTAGCTACCCAAGAGACGCTACGCAACAAATGCAACAGTACACCTGTTCTCAGCCTCAAAGTCTGGTTGCACTACCACCTCCGCCAAAAGTTAATCACCACAACATTGGAAGATAGTCAGAATCCAACAGTGGAATACAGAGACAAACAATAAATGCTATCACTGGAGGGTCAACCCAGCAGCTGGACTCAAGAAGAGCAAGAAAAGAATATCTGCGAAGGGTACATCACGTATCATCAGGAGCCTCATTCATTAAAACCAAATGGTCCCATGTCGAAGTAACCTTCAGAAAGGAAGACGCAAGAGACTTGGATCAACCCCATTCAGATCCACTGGTCATTCATGCAAATATTAAGGGCTTCAACGTAATGAGAATACTCATTGCGGAGGAAGCTCAGCAGACATCCTTTTCGCATCAACTTTCAGGAAGATGAAATTGGAAGACGAAACCTTACAGCCAGCAGGGATTCCACTAGTTGGGTTCACTGGTAAAATCATCCAAGCAATGGTTCCGGAGTTGCAAACTCGCTCAAAGAAACGTCAGATGAATCCTAAATTTCAAAATCGAAAAAGTAAAAAGTTAAAGATGAAAAAAATAAGCTTACAACACATGTCTTTGCAGCACACTCATCAATTACAAGTTTGAAGGGGTAGAAGTATCCCATACAAAGCAAACAAAGAAAAGTTTATACCTCGCTCTGAGGTGGCCGACCAATCGCCAGAACCATGCTCCAAAAAGATTCATCGATATGATCGATGAATTTGACAAGAGCTTCGACCACAGAGGAAGGAGTAGTGTCGACAGAAATGAAGCTGAAGGAATCACTAACCGCCTTCATCAGAGCATCGCTTCCTCCAACCTCAAGAGAGTAGAGAAGGTCCCAAACAGCAAGATGAACGGCGTTAGAAGAAAAAGTCTTGCAAGCTTCAACCACATAGGGAATGTTGGCAGTAAGCCAAGCTTGACGATGTTCAACCGAAGCAACTTCAGCAAGCTGATCGGGGACCGTACCCACAGAAACAAGGGCATCTCTAATCCAGTCGCAAAGGTCTGACAGGCGAAGCTTTTCAGCCTCAACAAGTGCAGCGACTTCTCGGTCAGCGACATCGACTTTTTTGCGATGGTCCTTATTAGTTTCCAAAGCCTTCGCAAGAGAAGCATCCAGCTCTTCAACCTGCTTCTCCAGAGAAGCCACCTTCGTCTTAAAGACTTCGACAGACTTATTAAGCACTTCCTTCTCTGAAGTGAGGTCGGCCACGCGCTTCTCACTAAGAGTGAGCGCCTCCTCCTTATCTTTGACCTTCATCTCCAGGACGCTAAGGTCTTGACCAAGCTTATCCCTATCAACTCTTATCCGAGATAACTCCCTATACTGGCGAAGGGAAGCATGGGTAATAGCAAGAGTCTGGGACAAGAGGAAAAAGATTAATCAGATGGTAAAACTCAAAAGATAGTAACAAAAATAAAAAAACTTACCTTAACTTGTGAAGATAGTAAAGATTTATACAGGATATCTCCACCCTATAACACAAGCTCATCTTCCACTTTTGGAAGACGAACCCTGTCAGCAGAAGCAACAAAAGGCTCAGCAGCCTGAGCGCTCATGACAAAGGTGTTCGAAGGCACCTCATCGCAAGCAAGCAAAGGGACTTTGGCAACCTCAGCTGAATCAAAAGTTACGTCAAAAGGGAGAAATTCCTCCTGCATCATCTCAAAGATAGAATGAAGATAAAGTTCACCACCTGCCGAAGGGCTGAGAGTGTCACGAGGTTGAACATGAGGCTCGGGCGGGAGTTGAATCCGAGAATGATCTGAAAGAGGCCCCAAATTGTCAGCCATCTGGCAAAGCTCAAACATAGTAAGCAATGATAAACAACCTGAAGTAGCAGCTTTGCCCAAATCCTTGTCCTGGATCCGGGCCTCAGAAGAAGATTCAAGACCCTTGTCTTGGGTCTTGTCCTGGATCTTAGCCTTTGACCCAGGGGCAACAGGCGCAGTAGTAGCAGCCTCCGCATTCTTGTCCTCGATCTTAACCTTCTCAGAGGCAATAGATTTGCTGGCATCGACCAAAGAAGAAGAGGTATTGTTCGCAGGGAATAGCTGAGCTCTTTGATGGAATATCTTTAGAAGCCACTGAGGCCTTAGCGGAAGAAGAACCTTGGCTTCCCCCCTTCGGATCAGTGATCATATTCAACAAAGAATACATAGCAGGAGCCTTGATAGAAATGGGCGGCTTAGTTGAAACCGCCTGAGGAGCTCGAACCTTCGAAGGAGGAGCTGGAGCCTTCGGAGGAGCTGAAGGAGCAGCAACACTAGATACTCGAGGATTGGCGTCACTAGCCGCCTTCTCAGAGTTGTCCTTTGAAGACGACTTATTGGTCTTCATTTTCTGCCTAATATTCTCCTCATTAGATCTTCGGTTGCTAGACATCTTGAAAAAGCCGAAAGAAAGGAATCTCCCGTGGTGCAAAGGGAATATAAAAAATAGAAGCAGAGAGGAAAGAGTACAGCAAAACTTGAAGAAGGCGTGGAAGGAATAAGACGATCACAAAATGTATATATAGAACCAAGACGGTCATCGGGAGTCGAGAAAGATAAAACGATCGAAAATGACAAAACACGTGGATGAATCAGAAGAGCACACGACACAATCACTTTTATAAAAGGATTAAGTTCAACTTTAGTCCCTCAACTTTTGTCTCGGTGCAACTTTGGTCCCTCATCTCTTAAACCAGTTATGTTTGGTCCTTCATCTCTTCGTACCATTCAACATCGGTCCTTTGAGTGGTTTTCAAAGTAGTTTTGCACGCATGATATAGCTAGGATCCAACGATGACTCAGACTGAATCTCCTCTCTCTTCTCTCTTTCCTAGCTTGTACTTCTTTCTCAATTCCCTACCCAAAATTTCCTCATTCTGCATGTGATCTTCAAATCCCCACCAAATTCTGTATAATTGATCTCGAACTATGAATCTCCCAACCTGTCCTCCTTCAGCTGAATCACACCCACAATTAGATCATCGTCCGTTTCTAAAAATAATTAGATCATCGTTCCCCTTTGGCTCCCAAACCAGGCGGCAAAAGAATGGCGACGTCATGCTCATGTTTGAAGCGATTAAACATACGCCTTCAATTAAACAGATCGAAGCACAAATATTAAACTAATCACATGCATGCACGTGTTCTCTGCACTAAACAAATCACACACATATAAAAGTCCAAAAGTATCGATGAACCACTTACCTTTTCAAAGAATTGAAGCAAGGCCCATGGACAAACATCGCAACGAACCTGCACGGACTGGCGATGTGATTTTGATATGTGATTGCGATGCTATTTGTGGCGGCAGGTTAATTAGGGTTCAAAAGATTTAACATTTGCTTAGAAAAATCGATCAAGAAGAGGGCACATAAAAGAGATGCCACGTCAAGTCGACACATTGAATACTAGTCAGCGGGACCATGCGTGCGAAACCACCTTGAAAACCACCTAAGGACCAATGTTGAATGGTTTGGAGAGATGAGAGACCAAACATAACCGGTTTAAGAGATGAGGGACCAAAGCTGAACCGAGACAAAAGTTGAGGGACCAAAGTTAGACTTAATCCTTTATAAAATAAAAGAAAAAAATTGTTTCTGGCTGTGGTCCCACCAAACACATCAACAATTGAGAGCTAATGTTGGAGATGATGACAAGGCTCCCTGATTCATCCGAAGGTATAAGGACCAACCGTGAAGGGTGTTCGCTGTACAGATACGCAAAGCCGGCTGGAATAATCAAGACCTACAGTAGAGAGATGTAACGAAATTGACCAAGAACTTTATTGTAATAACGGTCTCGCCTCCCCCCTATAAATATAGAGGAAGGAGACCTTGTAATGACATCTGTTTTTTGGGGCTGCGAGCTAAAGACACCTCATTTATTTTGTCCGTGTCTCATCGCCGTCTCTCATCCCTTTGCCCGGCATCGCGGATGACAGAGGTCTTCGGAGATACCAATAGCGGAAGACCCAAGGAGCAGCCTGGGCAACTCAATCCCTCGCCACAAACATAATCGGAGGGCTTCGCAGGGAAAGCACTGAACGTCTGGACATAAGGAGGGCTTTGCTGGAGACTACTGGACGCCAAGACCCTTCGGGAACCTCATAACAGCAAGATAATTGAACACACTTCGTTGGAGGGCTTCGCTGAATCCAACCGGGACATTCGATACCCCAACACATGGAAATTCTATATTTATGCCATTGAGAATTTAATGATCAGAATATATATAAAAAAGTTGACTCTAGAGCTGATAGATAATGTAGTTTGTATCTAAACTAAGTCACGAGTTGCAGTGCTATCAATGAGCTAACAGTAACTGATAGCAGCCAATATTTGATCAACTTTCAAACTAAACATATGTTTTCGTATGTGCCCTTTCCATAAGCGTGATGTTGGGGATTCGGCCGGTACTTGACATGTTAAATCCCTACAGAAGTTAGAGATGAACGCCTGGTTAGATTTGGCGATTAGTCGTGAGGCGATAGTGCTGGTTGCGCTGTGAGGCCTCCGTGGTGCTGCATGCCGTGAATCACGGGAGGGTGATGGCAGAGTGATTACTTCTCAAGGTTGGTAAAATAGTCCATCACTAAGAATACAAGATAATATATAAATTCAAATCACATTTGTGGAGGCACACATTTCACATATCAGACAACAGTTTCATTGACATAGTCACAAATCGATACCTCTCATGAGGTATTTTTGAAAGAAAAAAAAAAAAGAATACTTGTGTTGTTGATCCAGCCGGTCGTTTGTGTTGAAGTTTGATCTGGTAAGTATAAATAGGTCATCTTACAAGGCACTGTCTTGGCTGTCCTGCTTGTCATCCTTGACGAACCTCCTCCAGTACCAATGCCGCATCCATACCGATCTCATGAGCTCGAGCGGGACGCCTTTCGTCTCAGGCAGGAACAGGGCCATGAAGACCGTAGCCACGACCACGCATCCGGCGTGGAACAGGAACATGCCGTACTTCATGGTGCATAGCATCCTGATGAACACCTGGAGCTCCATGAACGTGAGGCAAAGCCAGATGGTGACGCTCATGGCCTGCCCGGCCGACCGGACCTCAACCGGGTAGATCTCGCTCTGAACCACCCACCGTACCGCCCCCCATGACACAACGTTGCTGAACAAGCATAGCAAGATGAGAACCAGCACGCTGGTTGCGTAGCCCCGTGACATGATCACCCCAGCCTCATGGGTCTCGAGATGAGCCGCCATGATCCATGCAATGGCCACCTTTTTTTTTGGTCCCCGGCAGGAGAAGTTGAGATAGGGCAAGATATTAATTAAAAAGATGTTTGGCTATGCATCTATTAGAACAATAGATTTATAACAATGTTATGGTAAATAGTTACCTCGCAGAGCACGATACCCGAGCCACCAACCATTAACAGAATCCTGCGGCCCGTACGGTCCATGAGAGATGCACCGAGGAATGCCGCGACCAAGTTTACCACACTTTTTATCACTGAGCCAAGGATCGCTTTCTGGCTGCTAAATCCAACCGTCCGGAATAGCAATGGCGCGAAGATGGAGATGACGCTCAAGCCAGTGAGCTCGTGGAACACGGGTATGGCAACACCAAGCACCAGGCAGTGCCGGTACTCCTTGCTGAACAGCCTCCGAAACGCGCCATCCTCGTTCCGGTGCACCTCGTGCACTGCATGCACAATGTCCTTGAGCTCACCGTCGACATCGGCGTCCGGTCCCCGGATGCGCTGCAGTGCGGCGCGAGCCTTGTCGGGTTGGCCCCGCAGGACGAAGCTGCTGGGCGTGTCGGAGAGGAAGAAGACCCCGACTATGATGGCGGCGCTCGGGACGGCGCCCAAGCCGAGGGAGGCGCGCCAACCCCAGCTAGGGATGCGGTTGGTGATGTAGTTGGTGATCGTCGCGATGAGGATGCCTATGACCAAGAAGGCACTGTAGCCTGAGGTGAATGCCCCCCGCCATCTCGCCGGCGCTGTCTCAGAGAGATACACAGGAGCAGACTGTATATGGAGTAATGATTAATGTTTCACCATATCTTTTGGTGATTGAAAGTTTGCAGAACTATATTACCACTGTTTTGATGTGCAAACATTAGTATTACTGGTTCTTTGTGGAAATTTGTTTGAACATGCATATGTAAAAAGTGGGAGTTTCTCCTTATGGAAAACAACTTTTAATTTTGAGACAACAGATCGGCACATCCCTACTGGTAGTTTACTTTATATTATTTACCCATGAAAATCAATAGAAGGTGAACCCAATACCAAATCCCTACGTTTAATCTATTGACTTCGTCAACTTTCATCTTGAAAATTATTATGAGTTATTTAGCTGTGTCATACCTGAAAGGTGAACCCAATACCAAATCCAAGTAGCATGCGACCAATGATGAGCATGGAAATGTTTATCGCCAGAAGATTGATAATGGAACCAGCAAGGAACAGTGCGCTGCCAATCAGCATAATGCCCTTGCGACCCACCCTCCTCGTGATGCGGCTTGACACTAGGGAAGATACCGCGTCAGCGAGGAACAATGATGACGTGAACGCTGTAAGCCATTGGTTGTCATATTTGCAGTAGATGTTGTCCTTTGTTCCATGGAGCATTTCCGGGAAGAAAAGACTAAGGAACGACTCCATTTGAGTCACACCACCTAATAATATGACCAAACGCGGATCAGACCCTACTTGAATGGCGAAAAGGATGACATTAACTTATATGAACCACACACATTGGTCTCATGCCTCAATTAAGAAATTATGTTAGTTATTACATAAATACGATGTGTAGCTAGTTCCTTTCCTTTCCCTTATTTCTTTAATTAGGACCTGATCGAACATGCACTTATGATTGGAATTTGAAAACATTATAACGAGCCATCCGCCTGGGTCACATTAGAGTAATAATATATAACAACAGTCGCAAGTTATTTCTCTGGGTTTTTGTTTCGCCAAATATTTAACAGAACTCTTTTTTTTTTACGTAAGAGGTGTCTCCATTAATTAAGGCACAACATAATTACAATAAGTAGGTGTATTAGCCAGTTCATTGCACCCACTACTACCGGAAGGATCATGACCAATCAGAGCTTCCGACTCCACTACATCTGTAACTGACAAAGGAAAACCAAAACGTTTAAAGAAAAACTCTCTACATCTAGAAGAGCCTGTAATGATAAACGTTTAACAGATGTCTTTGAATGAAAAGGTTGTCATAATAAAGTCGCTGTAATTTTGATATAAAAGGTGTCTTCACTCAGCTTGGTATGAAATAATTATGATCTTTCGACGATATGCTGCAAGCATAAAAATGTAAATATGGATTGTTGACTATCACGGTTCATTATTGGAACGGGTGAGTGATAATTTGAGGGTTCTGGTTGTGTAGGTTTTCTCACACGGCTCCAGCTTGTGAGTTGGCACTAGTAATAAAAAGTTGCTCTCATTGATCTCCGTGTCTTGCATCTACTAGCGGACTCGCCCGACAGAGTATTTTTCATTTGAAAAGAGTGCACATATATAATATTATGGTGAGCCACCTAATGCATTGACAGTGAGATCCTTTTAGAGCAAGCCCAATGCAAGAGCGTATAGCTGGACACATAAAAAAAAATCCTACTTGGATGAAAGAGAAAGCAGAGGGGACAGTGTGCTTGGCGCAACAGTTTGGGCCAGGCTCAACACAAGCTCCTAGGCAAGTGGGGCCTGCTGGTTGCTGTAGAGGAGGAGGAAAGCTGAGAAAATTGGGACCCATTAGGTGGCCTGCTAGTAGCCGTATTAGCTCTGCGTTGAGCAGCCTCGTGGTGGGAGCGGCGTGAGGTGGATAGGCTATGTGCCCATCCGTGTTGGCCTTGTTCTTACAATCACTGACAGGTGGCCCCAGAGCCCTGATGTCTATCCCAACAGTGATGGGCAGTACGTCAGACAAACCCTTTCCGTTCCACTGATGCAACACATAGCACCATGTTAGGAATAGAAACTCCAAAGTGTAGTTCAATTGACCAGCTAAAATGGACAATTGCAAATTAGACATGTATAAATACCTAGTGTGCGTCACCGTCTAATTTTTGCCAGCTTCGCCACTGCCTAGGATAGCCAGGAAATTTTATCTACCCCATCACAACAAGCTCTAATAAAGACCCGTACATATCGAGAACATGAAAACTCTTTTGAGTCTTTATTTCCAAAATAAACCAAACAAAAAGAGAAACACATTGATCTGAGTGTGCAAACTAACAAAGCAATCAGGAGAGCGTCTCCAAAAAACAAAAGCAGGATAGTAGCCAAGAGGAACGAATTGAGTGAGCTGTGTATTGTGCTACAATATCGTCGGGATTCAGAGTACGCACCCGAGATGCCGTTGTCGTAGCCGTAGATGATGCCGCAGGAGGCTGCCATGAGGCAGGTCATCACGACAGAGAAGGTCACCCGTTCGCCGTAGTCGCGCGCACTTGAGTCGGCTGCCACGAATCCTCCTCCGGCCATCGTGGGGAACGCGAGCTCCCAGTGTTGTACGATGTGCTGGAACAGGGAAGGCACACTTTGCAAGGACAAGGCCACAGGCCCTGCGCTGTTTTATATATCTCAGCCTGGTGTCTAAATTAATGAAGCTATTGCAACAAGGTCTTCGTCCTTGTCTTATAGCTAAAATGTGCTGATATTAATTTCGTCTGTACTGGAGCAGCAGCATACAATTAACCTCCGATGCGGTGGCAGGAACATCAGCATGCATGTGATCGACCGGACGAACACCAACACCAGGAGTCTCCAAACCATATATCCCATGGTTATACCAGGAGTCTAAGAGCATACATGTCATCTATAGGGTAAACGTTAAAAAAAAAAAAAAACAGCCATTTTTGAGTCAAGTGAAAAGAGAGGTTTACCATCACCGACATGTGCTATATACTTCAGAACTCCTATGCAAACTATTTTGAAGCTATACCTATACACGTTCCATGAGGGACATGTCTCAGAACAAGGTGAAATGATACTGCCATTCAAGCAATCCCAAGGTCCAAGATTCTAGTGTCCAAGTAAAAGGTACCTCAATTAGAGCGTCCCCAAAGGAAGCTAAAAGTTGTGGCGTCCAGCCTCCTTGAGGCCGGACCCGCACGCCTGGCAGCTCTCTAAGAATCAAGACTATCCTCACAGGCCAACACATATCTTTTCTGCGCACTTTGTCCTCATTCGTGCGCATCCGGGAAGGACTTCCCAGTCGGTCACCCATCCCGAAATTGCTCCGGGCCAAGCACACTTAACCCCGGAGTTCTTTCGAGATGAGCTCCCGAAAAAGAAGTTGCAACTTGTTGATATGAGTATTATATCAATCCTATTAAGCCTTGGGCCAGGATGTTACACTAACTCTTCCTTAAGGGACAAGCTCTAGCATTTATTGAGTTGTTGACATGCAGGGTCAGTGATTAATATAGAGACAACTGAGCTCTTATATGAGTCGAGAGTCAACAATGACACAGTATATGTACCAAATGTCACTAGATGAAACAGTATACACCTTGTTTTATTCTTGATTTATAATATTAGCATTATTATTTACTAGTAGCGATGTTTGCAATGAAATCAAGGAATATCGAACTAATGAAATCACTGGAAAGGAACATGCAAGACACAATTGCGGGCAGATAGAAGCTTTTTTATATTTTAAAGGTGACCCATATAGGCCACTACATATGCAGATCACAATATCCCACACCATTGATTGCATGCGTAGCATGCGCCTGCAAATTTTAATACTGAAAGATTTTGCATATAGTGTGATCTTGCAGAAAACATTTGTTGTATCCATCAGAAGGAAGGTTTTATGTTTTTATCCATTAAGAAAAACCATCAACAATATTTAATCTATTATTAAGATGAACACTACACGCTACGGGCGCATTGTGCCAGCCCATTTTATCAAGTTGACGAAACGAATACATATATAATCTGGCTGTGATGAGGATATTAGTTACGTCATTGCGGATAAAATAGTAAGGACATAATTTGAGCCTGGTTTGGAAAAGATATATTCATATTTGTCTAAACTAAACCAATAATTGCTGTCCCAATCACGGATGGTAGAGTGCAGAAAATTAATCTATATGATCCATGCCTCGTCACTCCACGTGCATGCATAATCATATAAGGTATCCCTGAGATCCTTTGCATATGGTCTTCTTATGCTCTTCGTTAGACCTTAACTCACTGCAATCCGAGACTTCAGGTACCAGTTTAAGAATGGAGGACGCTTCTCAAATTTGAATATACAGACTGTGGATACCTCATGATTGAATATTAGAATTTTATAAGAAACAATTCAATTATAGCAGGCCTGAAACAAATTATGGTGTTCCGAATAGAATTATCTCTGCAGTATTCATTTATTATTACTAATTATAGATCTGATCTATATTTATCTTATATACTTGATATACACTTTGTCAGTGATAAAGCAACAACAGGCGGCAGCCAACTGGCTTGATATGTCTGGCTGGTAGTGCAACAGCGGGGAATATCTCCATGTGGCCAGGAATAAGAAAGGGTTTCCACACAACTTGCTTCCATATATACGGCTCATTTCTAGAGGGTGATGTATAAATGAAGAAATACAGGTGTTCTAGAATGGTTTAAAAAAACTCCAATAGTCCAATATATTTGCGCTGTTGCTGGTGTTCTTATCTGTGCATCATACAGGTATTGCATTTACGATATACATTAAATAAATATAGTATATATAGCATTTAACTACAAAGTTGGAGTAGGCGCCCTGTGCTAGCTAATGTTGGCAAGTTGACCAAACGAAGATATGCTCGCCTTTATGGGTGTATTAGTACTTTATTATGTAATTGAAAATTTGATATAGTTAGGAGATAATCTAAAATAAGACCCTTCAGCTGGAAGGAGAATATGGTATTCATGTAAAACAAAGTCACAAGTTAGAGAAGGAGAATATGGTATTCATGTACATCAATGTGCTGATGATGGCAGCCAATTAGCATATAGGTTTCCCATATTCGGTCGGCTGAAAATTACAACATTTAAATCTACATACGTACCTGCTCGTATTTGACTTTTGAAGAACACAGTAGCGTGTTAGACTTGGAGGTTGGGCCCCAATTAGTTCCCGGGGAGACACTTCCCAATGGGTGTTTCATTTTCATTGAATAAGGTTCCATGTCAACAATTTAATGATGTGGCAAAGAATTAATGAGGAGAGAAATGATGAGGGTTTTCATCTAGATGAATCATGTCTACACTGTTTCCAATGTCATTGGTTCTTACTTCACATTTTCGAAACATAAAAACTGAAATCGTGCTATTTCAACAATCAAACAAATATCTCAATCATGTATAAATTTGAATCACCAATGTATTCTTGATGCATTGGTAGTTGCAGTTAAAGTTTGAACTTGTAAATAAATTATCTTGAGCTTCTGATCTTGCTCGGTATTTATGTCCCAGCCAGATGTTTGCGTCCTTAGCCTGAAGTTGAAGTAACGTTTGAAACCTGCAGCGTGCATTTGTTACTAATGGTAGATGCAGGTCTATATTTATCTTATATATTTGATATACATTTCGTCAATGATGAAGAGTCAACGGCCAACTGGCTTGTGGAGTGGTGTTCATGCCTCCATCATCTCCATGTGACCAGGAAAAATAAAAAGGTTCCCACATTACAAATTTCCTCTTACAGGTCATTCCGGAGGGCCTATATATGAATGTAGAATCCCATATTAGTTGTTAAATTCCAAAAAAAAATTAATAATAATATATCTCCAATATGTTTGCGCCTCTGGTGTTCTATCTGTGCATCATACAGGTGTTCGATCTATTTAGCATATGCAGCAAATAAATATATAACCAATAGCATTTATGTCACACCCGGTTTTCAACATCAAAATTGAATGCATTTGTATGCGTGCCCATGATCTAGTTTTCAAGGACAATAAATGTGATAAAAGAACAATATCTTTACTAAATCAATAACTTTATCAAGAATGACCAAGTAACTCCAACTCCACAGGAAGTCGACTGGAAGACCGCATGCCTAGAACACGCTTCTCCACCTCCACATACTCCTCGATGTCTTCATTCACTGAGCAACAAATAAAAAGTGGTTTTGGGTCTGCGTGAGTACATAGAGTACTCAGCAAGTGGGGAAAGTATGACATGTGGGCTAATAACAAGAAAGGCTTACAAAGGTTTAATTATTTGCATAAATGCGGTTGAGTAAAAATTTTTATAAAAGCAACTCCTATTTACTAGGTGATATATATCTCTAGATGGCCAAGGTTACTCCACCTTACCAAGATCAAGGATTCTAACCACCCTGTACGTTTCTACAGGTTACTCTTCCATAACCACCATTCTCAACTAATCATGTGAGGGTCCATGCCGCTCTTGACCGTCAGCACCGCGTCATGATAGTTTTTACTCTGCAGAGGCTGTACATATTTCCTCACGAGTTGTGATTTCATTCACTATTGCAAGGTGAGCTAAAGTCTCCTTTATGCCGATGTCGGCCAAGCACATGCACACTTCATTAGGTGTGCGGCAAGGAGATCACAACATGGCTTTTCCACACCCATACTTGGACTCATGAATGTACGGTTTTCATGGTGGTCGCTCCACGAACCGGTCATTAATCAACAAACCAAGGGACTACCAGTAACCTCAGCACAATCTGTGAGCTGTCAGTAACCCAGCAAAGCTACCAAACCATAATCACCCAAATCCCTAAGCTCCATGTGCTGCTAAAGATTACCATTTAACCCTCATGTGAACGTAGTTCAATTAGTCATGTTATATTTTCCAACCCAACACAGAGTAAGGCTAAGCAATTCTACCCATAAACAAGCAAAGGTAGACTAAGACGACAAGGAAATGTTATGGAAACAATCTAGTAAGCCTTATACATAGGTTCGCATTCATTTGACTCAAGCATGCAACTTTACAAACAAAACAATTATAAACTTGGATCAAAATGCGTCAAGGACACTTACTATTGGAAGGTTGTTGCTCAGTGATCTTGTCACTTGGTCTTCATGATATTCGTGCGATTCCTGAGAGTTTAATTCCTATTTGCGCAAACATGAAAACAAGCATACAATAAATAAAAATGCAGGGGATAAAAGAATAAGAAAATGGTTTAACTAGGGTTAACGTTTAATTCATAGCTTAGGTTGTAACAAGAATTTGGGCACAAGAAACACTCAATTTGGAGTTCGGAGCAAAAAGATATGGTTAAGCAAAGGTTATGAGGGCTAAACTGCGATAGAAACTGAATTCCAAAGGCTTATGCGCTAGACAAAAAGGCTGAACGAGCTGCAGTTTGAATACCATGTTCTTCAGAGGCTACAATTCACTTGGGTGGTTACCACAGTTGTGGACAGACAACATAAACAAGATAAACGCGTTCCCAATGTTTTGCTGCACCCTTCAGGGAAGTGCATATACAGTAGAATGCATAAGGACATGGGACATGATTAAGACAAGATTATTTTGACCTGAGTTCAGCTTAGAGGGAGATTCATTGAGTTGATCATGACGGGGTCATGCAGCAGCAGTTTGACACCTACACATTCCTCGAGGCGTCAGGACAGATCTCGGCAAATCCTCCTGATAATACAGAATAGATTCAATAGGTCACATCATAGAATAGCCTCTGAAATGAGCAGAGACATGAATGGAGTTACCGTCGCGCGTGCTGTACGTGAACAGACAAGGTTCAGCAGGGAGGGCGAATCAGATTGTTGATGGACCAATGGCCGGGAGCGTCGACGCCAGCTGGTGGCCGCGCACAGATCTGATCAACGGCGATTTTCAAGGATTACTCTAAACAAGACGATTTGTGGTTCTCTGGATCACGTTAATGACAACATGTATTGGTCATTTGTTCACCTGGAAGAGAGATCAAACGGCCAAAACACAGCAAAGTTGTGCTGCGGCAGTTGATGAAGGAATTGTGTTCCAGGATGCACTGATGTCTATCTCGGCAAGAAATCCTGTGACCAAACGCATAACTCGATGGGTCACAAAATGGTATGGGCATTATATCAACTAAGCCTCTCTGTATTCGGCAGAACAAAGGAGGAATTATCGTCGGGCGCCCTGGGCACGTCCAGAAAAGGGAGCAGAAGGACTGGCGATGTGGATCCTGGCCGAATCGGGACTCCTATGAAAGAGAGCTTTGGGTATGTTGTAGAGGACGACAAGGAGCACATCCTGGCACAGTTTGGCGTCATTTCATTGGGTAGATCAACGAGAACGGGGATGCCAATCAGGGGCGCCGCGGCAGGACGAGGCTGGCAGCAGAGAAGACGGTGGGGAAAAGTGAGCTACAGCTCGGGGATGGATGTGAGAGAGCAGGGGAGTTTGTCAGGCATGGGAAGGGGAGCCTAGGCGTGCTTTTATAGGTCCAAGAGAGGTAGAGCAGAGGGCAGGGGCGAGGAGAAACTACAGCAATGATGAAGGGGCGGTTTGTGGCCATTACAACATCGTCTTCTTGACGGGAATTGAAGGGGAGTACAGATGGCAACTCATTTTATTCCTTGGTGGGAGCGTGTGTGATGTGTAATTGCCTCTTAATGTGAGCTTGGACGTTCAGCCATGGAGAACGCAAGAACCAGGGCAGGGGAAGAAGAAATTATGTGCTTTCGGGCTGGGTTTCGCGTTGGCTTTGATTAAGCTGAGGAGGCGTGGTTGTTGTCACGTGAAAGAGAGGTTGGGAAAAAGGATTAAGGCCAGAATTGGTTTATTTAATTTTTTTGGTTTCTAAAATAATGAAATGATTCAAACCATTTTAAACAAAACAATAGAAATCCAAGACAAGCATTTTTCAAGTTTTGAGACAGCTAAAACTTTCTTATTTAAACTTTTTCATAATCAAACCATTTTTTTAAAAAAAATAGACACTAAAATAAAATAAATCACTTAATGCAAACATTTGATAAGACAAAATAAATTTAATTTAAACAAAAATAAACAAAATTTTTTGAAAATATTGAAAAATGGCATTTAAAGTTGAAAAACGGTTCACATCCAAAATAGGAAATTTTGGGGTGTGACAATTTAACCTGGTTTGTGTAGACAAGGTGACCAACCAAAGACATTCTTACGATTAGGATATATAAAAAAAGTTGACTCTAGAGCTGATAGATAATGTAGTGTATACCTAAATTAAGTCACGAGTTGTAGTGCTACCAATGAGCTAACAGTAACTGATAGCAGCCAATTATATAGTGCATATATTTCCCGTATTTGATCAACTTTCAATCTAAACATTTGTTTTCGAAGTTGCGCTTTCCAGAAGCGTGACGTTGGGGATTCGACCCGAATGGTCTTGACAGGTTAAACTCCTACAGAAGTTAGAGATGGACGCATGGTTAGATTTGGTGATTAGTCGTGGGGCGATGGTGCTGGATGCGCTGTGAGGCCACGGTTCACGCATGCCATGTGAGGTTGGTAAAATGGTCCATCACTAAGAATACAAGATAATGCATTAATTCAAATCACAATTGTGGAGGCACACATTTAACATATGAAACAGTAGTTTTACTGACATAGTGAAGAAACCATACCTCTCATAGGGTATTTTTAAAAGAGAAAAAAGAAAGCAGAATACTTATGTGTTGTTGATGCAGTCGGTCTTTTGAGTTGAAGTTTGATCTGGTAATTATAAATAGGTCATCTTACAAGACACTATCTTGGTTGTCCTGCTTGTCATCCTTGACGAACCTCCTCCAGTACCAATGCCGCATCCATACTGACCGCATGAGCTCGAGCGGGACGCCTTTCGTCTCAGGGAGTAACAGGGCCATGAAGACCGTAGACACGACCACGCATCCGGCGTGGAACAAGAACACGCCGTACTTCATGGTGCACAGCATCCTGATGAACACCTGGAGCTCCATGAACGTGAGGCAGAGCCAGATGGTGACACTCATGGCCTGCCCGGCCGACCGGACCTCTACCGGGTAGATCTCGCTCTGAACCACCCACCGCACCGCCGCCCACGACACGCCGTTGCTGAACGTGCATAGTAAGATCAGAACCAGCACGCAGGTAGCGTAGCCCCGTGACATGATCACCCCGGCTTCGTGCGTCCTGAGATGAGCCGCCATGATCCAAGCAATGGCTACCTTTTTTTTTTGTCCGGACAGGAGAAGTTCAGATAGGGAAAGTAGTCAATTAATTAATTAAACAAATGTTGCCACACATGTAAGGCAAGTTTTGGATGTATACTTACCTCGCTTAACACTATGCCAGAGCCACCAACAATGAACAGAATCCTGCGGCCCGTACGGTCCATGAGCGATGTGCCGAGCAACGTTGCGACCAAGTTCACCGCGCTATTGATCACCGAGCCAAGGATCGCTTTCTGGCTGCTGAATCCAACCGTCCGGAACAGCACCGGCGAGAAGATGGAGATGACGCTCAAGCCCGTGAGCTCGTGGAACACAGGTATGGCAATTCCAATAACCAGGCAGTGCCGGTACTCCTTGCTGAACAGCCGCTGGAACGCGCCGTCCTCGTTCCGGTGCGCCTCATCGACGGCGTGCACAATGTCCTTGAACTCGCCGTCGACGTCGGCGTCCGGTCCCCGGACGCGCAGCAGTGCGGCGCGAGCCTTGTCAGGTTGGCCTCGCAGGACGAGGCTGCTGGGCGTGTCGGAGAGAAAGAAGACCCCGACTATGATGGCGGCGCCCGGCACGGCGGCCAAGCCGAGGGAGACGCGCCAACCCCAGCTGGGGATGCGGTTGGTGATGTAGTTGGTGATCGTGGCGATGAGGATGCCCGTGACGCAGAAGGCGTTGTAGCCTGAGGTGAATGCTCCCCGCCATCTTGCAGGTGCTGTCTCGGAGAGGTACACTGGAGCAGACTGTATATATATATATGGAGTAATGATTAATAGTTTTGACATATCTTTTGGTGATTGAAAGTTGGCATAACTACAATATCAATATTACCTGCTGCTCGATGTTTAAAGATTAGTATTACCGGTTCTTAGTGAGAATTCGGGAGAACATGCATATATAAAAAGAGATTGGTTTCACCTTTTGGAAAACTAATTTTAATTTTGAGACAATAGAATGGGCACGTCCCTATTGGTAATTTACTTCATATTACTTACCCTTGAAAATTAATAGAAAGGTTTAACCTCTTGACCTCTTCAACTTTCATCTTCACTCAAAATTATTATGAGTTATTTAGCTGTGTCAATCATACCTGAAAGGTGAACCCAATACCAAATCCGAGTAGCATCCGACCAATGATGAGCATGGAAATGTTTATCGCGGCAAGATTGATAATGGAACCAGCAAGGAACAGTGCGCTGCCGAACAGCATAATTCCCTGGCGGCCCACCCTCCTCGTGATGCGGCTTGCCACTAGCGAAGACACCGCGGCAGCAAGGAAGAATGATGACGTGAACGCTGTAAGCCATTGGTTGTCATATTTGCAGTAGATGTTGCGATTTGCATCCTTTATTCCGCGGAGCACTTCCGGGAAGAAAAGTCTCAGGAACGACTCCATTTGAGTCACACCACCTAATAATATGACCAGGCATGGATCAATGGATCAGATCATATTCAGATGGTAAAAAAGGATCACACTAACTTAGCTGAACGGCACACATGGTCTCATGCCACAATTAAGAACTTATGTGAGTTACTGCCTAAAACTACGCATGTCTAGCTAGTTCCTCCTCTTTTCCTATATTTCTTTATTTTAAAGACGGAAGAGAGCACCAATATTTAAGTTGGTCTAAACAAACTGTTGTAAGAATTACGCTACTATATATCCAACATGCACTCTTGATTGGAAACTTCATATAGAATAATAAGTTATGACACTAGTTGCATGTTGTGTCTCTGGGTTTTTATTTGACCAAATTTTTAACAGATGTCTTTGAATGAAAAGGTTGTCATAATAGAGTTACTATAATTTTGAGATAAAAGCTGTCTTCACTCAGCTTGGTTGAAATAATTACGATCTTTCAAAGGCGGTCTACTGCAAGCATAAAAATGCAAATTTGGACTTGTTGGAACGGTGAGGGATAATTGATGGTTCTGGTTGTATAGGTTTTCTCACATGGCTCCAGCTTGGGAGCTGGCACTAGTAAGAAAAAGTTGCTCTCATTGTTCTTCGTGTCTTGCATCTACTAGCGACTCGCCCGGAAGAGTACTTTTCATTTGAAAAGAAGGCAACAACATATATAATACTATGGTGAGCCATCCTGATGCACTGACAGTGGGATCTTCTTACGGTCACTGACAGGTGGCCCCAAAGGCCATGTGTCAGAATCCCGACAGTAACAGGCAGTACGTCAGACAAACCCTTTCTGTTTCACTGATGCACCACATAGCACCATGATAGGAATACAAAAGTACTCCAGAGTGTAGTTCAATTGACCAGCTAAAATGGACAATTGCAAATTAGACATGTATATAAATACCCAGTGTGCGTCACCATCTAATTTTTGCCAGCTTCGCCACTGCCTATGATAGCCCGGAAATTGGATCTGCCCCCACAACAACAAGCTCTAATAAAGACCCGCAGATAGAGAACATGAAAACTCTTTTGAGTCTTCATTTCCCCAATAAACCAAGCAAACAGAGAAACAAATTGATCTGAGTGGGCCATCAGGAGAGCGTCTCCAGAAAACTAACACAGGATAGTAACCAAGAGAAACGAATTGAGCTGTGTTGTGCTACAACAACGTACAATATCGTCGGGATTCAATATACGCACCTGAGATGCCATTATCGTAGCCATAGATGATGCCGCAGGACGCTGCCATGAGGCAGGTCATCACGACAGAGAAGGTCACTCGCCCGCCGTAGTCACGCGCGCTGGAGTCAGCCGCCATGAATCCTCCTCCAGCCATCCTGGGGGACGCGAGCTTCCAAGGGAAGGCACTTTGCAAGGAGAAGGCCACAGGCCATGCGCTGTTGTATATATCTTCGCCTGGTGTCTAAATTAAGGCATTGCAAGCTGCAGCAAGGTCTTCGTCCTGGTCATATATCTAATATGTTTGCTCATATTAATTTCGTCTGTACTGAAGCAGCAGCAGACAATTAATCTCCAATGCACTGGCAGGAAGATCGGCATCTGATCGACCGGACCAACAGCAACACCATGGTCCTAGTTAATTCTTGTCATCTAAACTTTGTGATGTGGTCGTTGCTTTGGTTAAATTTTAAGTGTGAGTCTTATGCAGTCGGATGCGCTGCAAAGTTTGTAATAATGGGTTGTAGCCTCTTATGCGGTCAAGGCCGGAACCCCATGAGTTTCCATACCATATCCCATGGTTAAACATAGATTAGGTCTAAGAGCATACATGTCATATATAGGGTAGAAGTTAAAAAAAAAAACCTTCCATTTATGACTCAAGAGAGAGATCTACCATCACCGACATGTACTATATACATGATAACTCCTATGCAAACTATTTTGAAGCTATACATGTTCCATGAGGGACAAGCCTAAGAACAAGGTGAAATGATACTGTCACTCAAGCAATTCCAAGGTCCGAGATTCTAGTCTCCAAGTAAAAGGTACCTCAGTTACAACGTCCCCAAAGGGAAGCTAAGAGTCATTTCGCGTAGGATTTTGTCCTACATGGAAGAGAGAGAGAGAGAGAGAGAGAGAGAGAGAGAGAGAGAGAGAGAGAGAGAGAGAGAGAGAGAGAGAGAGAGAGGAGCTAATAACTCTTAAGGGACAATCTCTAGCATTTACTGAGCTGTTGACATGCGGGGTCAGACATTAATTTAGAGACAAGTGAACTCTTAGATAAGGTGGTGAGTCAACAATAATAAGTCTACCTTTGGGATGCTCTTAGCATTTGTGTCACTAGATGACACAATATATGTAGCAAATGTCACCCTATTTTAATCTTGGTTTTTTATATTAGCATTGTTATTTACCAATAGAGATGTGTGCAATAAAAACAAGGAATATCTAACTAATGAAATCATTGGAAAGTGACAGGCAAGTCATAATTTGTTGGCAGAAGTTTTTTTTATATTTCTAAGGTGACGCATATAGACCACTACATATGCAAATCACATTATCACACACCATTGATTGCATCCATAGCGTGCGCCTACAAATTTTAATACTGAAAATTTTTGCATATAGTGTGATGTTGCAGAAAAGATTAGTTGTATCCATCATAGGGAACATATTATGTTTTTATCCATTAAGAAAAACCATCAACAATATTTAACCTATTATTAAGATGAACTACATATACGCTACTGGCGCATTGTTTGTGCCAGCCCATGTTACCAAGTTGACGAAACCAATACATATATAATCTGGCTGTGATGAGGATATTTGTTACATCATTGCGGATAAAATATTAAGGAGATAATGTGACCCAGGGTAGGAGCAGATATTATATTTGTCTAAATTAAACCTTATTTGCCGTCCCAATCACTGATGTTAGAGTGCAGAAAATTAATCTGTTTGATCCATGCCTCGTCACCCCACGTGCATGCATAATCATATAAGGTTACCTGAGATCCTTTGCATATGGTCTGCTGATGCTCTTCGTGAGACCTGTACTCACAGCAATCGAGACTTCAAGTACCAATTTAACAATGGAGGACGCTTCTCGAATTTGAATATACAGACTGTACACCTCATGTCTGAATATTAGAATTTTAGATGAAGCAATTCAATTATAGCAGGCTGAAACAATTTATGGTGTTCCAAATAGAACCATAGAGAACTAGGATGGCTTCCCGCGCATTTGCGAGGCTAGATTTGTTTAAATATTTAAATTATTTTTACATTTGCAGGAGTTTGAACATGATTTATTATTATTATTACTATAGTAATACATTTTCAACGTAGCTAAAATTGATTGGAGAACTTTCTCACCGACTCTATCAATTTGAATGTGTGATGAGTCATCATTTATCTGAATGTCATATTAAAGTAACCAATATTTAGAGTTACCATACATGTAAAGGTCATCATTGTGACAACTGGCCAACAAAGATATATGGTCAAAAATTGTGAATGTGTAAGTATTGTGTAAGGGCTAGAATAAAAGATGAATCACGTGAAAAATATAAAATAATAGATACGATATGGACTCAATCATAACATATATGTATCTTTTATTAAGCATAGAAAATTGAACAAAATTGATGCTTTTCTATGCAATTTTAATAATAAAAAACTCCCTTTTTTTCTTAATTTGTTTCATCAGGCTCCCTTTACTTATTCTGATCAATTGTTCTTCTATCAGCATTCTTTCATCTTGGACATGCTCCTATTTTATTTTTTGTTTTTTATAAAATAGGACAGATAACATGATTTCAACAAAATAAAGACACGACACTAATAAAAGTTATGCAATATACTTTTAGGGAACAAACAATACCTATTAATTTTCTTACATTAGTCGGTAATGACAAACTTTAACTTTGATTCACATATCTCATCTCTTGCACTTTTAAACTCTTTGCAACAATTCATATTTGCTACCCGAGACATTGGTTGAATATTTTGAGTTTTTTATAATTATTTCTGTATTCAATTTGATAGTCTTGTCTTTTGTTTCTATTGATGTGAAGCATATAAGTGAATAATAAATGCTTGTTCCTTGCTTTATAATATGGATCCATTCACCACGGCATCTAATTTGTCTTCTCATGTCACCATTAAGATACTTTGTTAATTGCATTTTTCATATGATGTTTCTGTGTTCAAACATCAATCACAGTCCTCAAGTGCACATATGGATGTATAGCATATAGTGGCCATGGCTCAATAGCTCAGTCTTGATCAAGACAGCCCCATGTCACTCACGGTTACACATATCTAGGTTCCCTTGAAGACTGGAGTATATATGCTTCTCGTACATCTATAACTTTACATTAAAGAGGTCTACTTAGCACTGTCAACGATTATCGTCGTACTACTTGCAGATGGATGGTGCTTATGTGCATCCTCAAAGATCATTATGGTTGCTTAAGGTCATCCAAACTTTAACCATCATATATTATTATATATTGGGATTATTTTTCAAAAGTTATGGGTGTATGATCTTAACGTTTTATAATATTGTCACCTTAAAAGTGATCTTTACACTTTGTCAAGTATTTTCTTTGTTTACTTTTTTTATAGACATGCATATGCATGTTTATTACCTATTTAGTTATTCATGATAAATATTTTTAGCTTTAACCAAGGCATTACATATTTAGAAAATAATGCATTGCAACTCATGTATCAGCTAAATTTTATCTCAGTGAAGGAAGACTTTGGATTCTAACGAAAGGCGCATTGCATGTAAAGTTTTAGCTAAGGATGTGATTTAAAAAATTATATTGCTTAAATTTTTCATGTGGTTTTTTAAGGTGTATTTCCTAGCAATTTAAAGAGAAAATATATTCACTTTCATTTGAATTTTATGTTTCACTTGTGTTTAGAATATTAAAATAGATTTATTTATTAATCTAAATTTGAATAAGTGAGTAATTTAGAAATAAGAATTAGGTGTATTTTTTCCATTTTTATTATTCCAAATTGAGTTATTTTGGGTAAATTAGAAATATGAATTAAGGGTATTTTTGGCTATTTTATATTATTCCAAATTTATTTTTTGGACTCATAATGGAGTGGTGGGAAATTTAGAAATAGATGTGAGGGGTATTTTTGGATATTTTATTATTCCGAATTTAGTTTTTTTGCTTATAATGGCATTATGGGTAATTTAGAAATAGATGTGAAGGGTACTTTTGTCTAATTTTTATTATTCCGAATTTAGATTTTTTTTACACAAAATGGCATGGTGGGTAATTTAGAAACATATGCGAGGGTATTTTTGGCTATTTTTCATTATTCCGAATTTAGTATTTTTATAAATATTTGTAGGGGGTTTGTGACTATTTTTCTCATAATGGCAGTGGTAGGTAATTTTCTCTTCTTATTTTCTTGGATTAACGTGGGAATTTCTAGCATTTTAGAGCGAACGTGGTGGCTCCGTTTCGTGATCAAATATATATATAATAGATAGATACTATTGGCCAAGTCTTCTTTAGACTGAAGATATTTTCTGGTTCTATTGAGAGATAAATGAGAATTTTTAGAAGTAGCTGCTAAAGATGGAAGTGCTGATAACCTGGTTTCTTTTATCATTGATGGCCTTGGGTTGGAACTGATTGTGTAGGCGATTTTTTTTGGGATGACAAGATCGCGGATATGAAAGAATGGAGAACGAAAAAGGAGACATTCAATCTACCAAGCTTCGGGCCTCTCTATCAAGAGATTAGTGATTAGAGCCCTATGTCATTCTTGAATCCGTTGTTGAAACAAAGGAGGGTTCCTTAGAGGCTAACAGGGTGTACGTTCCTTGCCCGAGATGGCTTTTTATATCTTTGTTATTCACTCTCATGCAAAGCATGTTTTCATGCCTCCCGTGAGGATTCACCTTGCATATCTGGTCAGAACATGGGCCCCGTCATGTAAGACTCACTGACTAGCTAGCGTGTGGGATGGGGGGGGGGGGGGGGGGGGGGGCAATTGATATGACTACTCTAGGATTGCCTAGTGAACAAAGCTCGCTAGACCAGGGCTGCCCATGGTCGTGGTCAAGTACAAGCGCGGGCAAAGTTGTACCCATGGTCATGGATAACACCACCACCTTTGCATTGCCATCGGTCGCCATATCAGTCCATCGTCGGCCGCCATTTTCGTGTGACCCCAACCATGCTCAGTGGAGAAGCTAGAGATAAATGAAGAAGGGCACAATCATTATCTCTTTGCTAACTACAATGTTCTTTTTCTTAGTTTTTTGCCCTCTGGATGCATAAATTTAGCTTCAAGGGGGTGGAAATATGATGAAAATTTGAGGGCCAAAGATGATTTTTCACATTGGCCCGGGTGCATCCGCACTCACAACTGCTAAATTAGCGTCCCCACTGTTCACGCTAGTGTCTTCCTGTCCCAACTGTGTTGAAGTCTTCTACCGCTTCCGTGAATCTGCCACTACTTTATATTAACCTTATTCCCATTGTCCTTCCACTCCCAAATTTTTACCTTCTGACTGTTTGGTATTTGTCAGTAAATTAAAACTTACTCTATTAATGTCATAAAGGCAATAAGATTTTCATGGGACAACCTACCATCAAGGACAACGAGGAGGACATGGCCCGAGTCGCGGTGATGGTGGCCAAGCACACTGATGAACAGGAGGAGATGGACCGCGACACGGCAACGGCACCCCATAGGGCCCATGCCACTTCCACCACCCTCAGGGCCCATGGTGGCTAGGTCAAGCCCCAATCAAATTGGGAAATAATAGATTAAATCTAAAAGGTAGATTTAAATTAAAAAATTAGGGATAGAGTTGAAATAATTAGATCTATTAGGAGCTTCCTTGCACCACAAGTCAAGTCACCCCAATAAACAATGGGGCACTATGTAACCAGACTTAATCAACAAAGAAAAAGGAGTCTATCACCCCAACTCCCCCCCCCCCCCCCCCCCCCAAACCCCCCTCAAGCCGCTGCTCCCTCCCCTTGCCCTAGCAGTGCTGTGCCCACCTCCCACTGCCCTAGGTGTGCCCCCAAATCCTCACTTGAATCCATCCATGAGTATAACACGTGGTATCACGAGGTCTTTCTAGCAAAAGCGAAGAAATTTCAGCAGGACAGCAATAGCAGCGCTATTAGTGGTGCTAGTATTCACGCAGCACACCCGGTTGTTCTCCATCGAGATACAATTCCTCGCCTCCGGTTGCCGATCTAGCATCCTTCTTTGCTCCAGCCGCAGACTTAATGATTGGATCTACTCAGGCCATCGCCATACATCTAACCTGCAATACAAGGTTCACAAGATGAATAGTATCTAGAATACTATTCATATGGCAAATCCAGCACCAGCAACCTCTCAAGTCATAGATGCTACGGCCGTCGTTGTTACGGCCATCGTTGTTACGGCCATGTCTGCTCGCGCTACAGCCATCGTTGTCGAAAACATCACCACCTGGCTTCCTCTCAAGGCGGAAAATGATGATGCTACCACGACAGATCGAGTCGTCGGTAAAATTAACGTGGAGTAGACACGCGATTTGGAGGCGGCGTGCCATCTGGCTGCTCATCTTGTCATCTTCGATGAGATCCCCACCCCCTCCCCCCCTTGGCATGCTCCTACTACCAGAACTGCACCTGCGGTCATTGATTGCAAAAGGAAACCACTGCAGAGGGGCTGCGCTTCATCAAACCCTCTTTCCAAATCTATGGGGTGAGGGCTTCTCAGGAGGCTATGGTGAACTCTACAAGGGGCTCTATATGGACAACTCACTCCCTTTCTTTGCCTACATGCCATGTTCCAAATCTACCAGCGACATTAAGTGTCAACAACCCTGAGAACAACTTGTGATATGTTGTTCCTGGGTTAAATAGTAATAATATTTACACGACTGATTTGGATGCAAAAGAGGAGGTAGTGTTCCATCTGGCCGCTATCCTCACAAAATTCATCAACAAGGGAGTTAATGCTCCCCAGGACTTCAATAACACCACAACTGACATCGACAACACTATACTTGATGTTGTTGCTATAGAGGAAGTGAAGACATCCGATCTAGATGATATTGACTTGCCTCCCTCTGATCATCTGTGTGCCAAGGGCATAAACTCTTTGGCATGCATCAACAACAACTACTGCCATGATTCTAAGGAGTTCACCATTGATGATGCCATGGAGTTCATCACCAAGCCTCCAATGGCAATAGATACACATCTACAGGGTGAAAGGCGTATGCCATGGCAACCCTAACATCCTCGCTTCACATATGAAGAATGACAAGTCATACATATATTTGGTGCCAAAGAGGCCATCACTGTGGACACAATCAACAATAGTAAGCTTTTTGTCTGCTTTTTGTCAATCCTGCACATGGGTGGGAGATACTCTCCAACTTCTTCTTGAACACAAAGGGTGGCATGCAGGGCGGTGATGCAACATGGAAGTTACTGAGCGCCTGCTTCAACAATAAGATGTGCATCGTAAACAATAGCTTCAGCAACCCCATCCCCGTCTACATCCTTGTTTGCATCACCATCATGTTAGATCTTCAAACATCAACTATCACCTTCAAAACCAGGAAGGATAGCACTTTAGCGTAAGGACGAGCTGGAGTGGGAGATATCATGGACCAATCTACCATCAAAACCAACAAGGAGGAGATGGGACGTGACACAGCAATGGAGGCCCAATGCATCGATGAGGAGGAGGAGGAGGAGGAGGAGGAGGAGGAGATGGACTGCGACACAGCAACGGCAGTCCATGGGGCCCATGCTGCCTCCACTTCCCTAAGGACCCTAGATGGCTAGGTCAAGACCAAATTAAATTAGGAAATAATAGATTAAATCTAAGAAGTAGATTTAAACTAGGAAATTAGAGATAGAGTTGAGATTAGATCTATTAGAAGTCTGCTTGCACAACACGTCAATTCACCTCTATAAATATTTAAAGGGGCATGTAAATATATTTAATCAAGAAAGAAAAAGGAGTCTCTCTCTCTCTCTCTCTCTCTCTCTCTCCATGTCCTAGCCGCGGCACGCCTGCCTGTAGCTGCCCTAGCTGCGCCCCAAAACCCTAGCCGCACCGCCAGGCTGCTGCCCCGCCTAGCGTAACAAATATACAATCAATGTAGTTCAGACCTGACCATTTTCTACGTTCATTTGTCTTGCCGATTCACCTCCCACCTATTTTTTATTGGTTGCTAATAAGAACCTGGTGTTTACAATCTTGACACTCTTGAGGTGTTTCGTCATAGGGTGGTTATCGCAGACATGCCCGCAAGGAGTGCGCCTCTGCGACCAGCATGCGAACCTGCGTGTGTGACGTCAATATACAATAAATTGTCCATCACTAAGAATACAAAATCATGTACAAATTTGAAACACATATGCGGAGGCGTATACTTTCACATACGAGACTAGTTGATTCATAGTCACAAATCGATGCAATCAATTTCAGAATTTTTGGGTGCTGTTGAGTGTAAGCTCTGATGCACGGGTTGTTTGAGTTGACAGAATTATGAACTAGTAAAAAAAGGCATGTTACAATCAATTGTCTTGATTGTCCTGCTTGTCGTCCTTGATGAACTTCCTCCAGTACCAATGCTTCATCCATACCGACCGCATGAGCTCAAGTGGGACGCCTTTCGTCTCCGGCAGGAATAGAGCTAGGAAAATCGTGCCCACGAGAAGAAAGCCCGTGTGGAAGAGAAACAAACCGTACTTCATGACGCAGAGCATCTTGATGAACACCTGGAGCTCCAAGAAGAGGAGGCAGAGCCAGATGGACATGCTCATCGCCTGCCCGGCCGACCTGACCTCCACGGGGTAGATCTCGCCCTGCACCACCCACCTCAGCGGTGCCCACGACACGCCCAAGAAGAAAGTGCATAGCAAGATAAGAACCAGCACGGCGGTCGCATAGTTCAGCGGCATCGCCACCACGGCCGCGTGGGTCCCGAGATGAGCAACCATTATCCATGAAATGATCACCTTGTTTGTTTTCAGATATATAGAAGAGGATCAGTTTGATCAAATTTAACTACGCACTAGATAGAACTGCAGACAAACAAGGGCAGGTTTCGGAGACAATTTACCTCGCCAAGCACTATACCAAAACCGCCAACAATGTAGAGAATCCTGCGACCGGTAAGGTCCATGACCGACGAAGCCAGCAACGTAGCGACCAAGCTCACGGTGCTGTTTATCACAGAGCCAAGGATGGCTTTCTGGCTGCCAAACCCAACTGTCCGGAATAGCACCGGCAAGAAAATGGAGATGGCGCTGATACCCGTGAGCTCGTAGAACACGGGTATGGCTACCCCGATGACCATGCAGTGCCGGTACTCCTTGCTGAACAGCCTCCGAAACGCGCCGTCCTCGTTCCGGTTCGCCTCGTCGACGGCACGGATGATGTCCTTGAGCTCGCCGTCGACATCGGCGTCCGGCCCTCGGAAACGCCGAAGCGCGGCTCGAGCCTTGTCAGGATGGCCTCGCAGGACGAGGCTGCTGGGTGTGTCGGACACGAAGAAAGCCCCTGCTACAAGGACGGCGCTTGGGATGGCCGCCAGGCCGAGGGAGACGCGCCAGCCCCAGCCAGGGATCCGATTAGTGATATAGTTGGTGACAGTTGCGAAGAGGTGGCCGGTGACACTGAAGGCAGTGTAGGCCGAGGCAAATGCGCCCCTCCACTTTGCCGGTGCTGTCTCAGATAGACACAATGGAGCAGACTGTAGTAATCAAAATATAAATTCAGTACTATTACTCCAAGTCATTTTTTCCACTAAAAGACAATTTGAAATGTTTCTGTTTGTTGTATATACATGGTGGTACGTACCTGGAAGGTGAATCCAATACCCAAGCCGAGTAGCATCCGGCCGATGATGAGCATGGAAATGTTTACGGCGCAGACATTGATGATGGAACCGGCAAGGAACAGCCCGCTGCCGAGCATCATAATGACTTGCCGGCCCACCTTCCTCGTGACACGGCTCGCCACCAGTGATGAAAGTGCGGACGTGATGTAGAAGGACGACGTGAACGCGGTGAGCCATTGGTTGTCGTATTTACAGTATATGTTGCTGTTTGCATTCTTCGTTTTACTGAGCACTTCAGGGAAGAATATGCTAAGAAATGACTCCATTTGGGTCACGCCACCTAACACAACCAAAAGCATTTTTTTTCTCAATTTGTACAAGTATCCATACATATAACGTTTATACACAGAATGCTGTGAGTTACTTTTTCTCATTTTTTGTTGTTCTTTTGCAAGGCTTGTTGTTATTCGGTTACACTGCCATATGTGGTCGAAAGGACTAATAAAAGGCTAGAATTTTGAGTTGCACACACAAAGTAATGTACTTATAACTCATTTAGACACAAGGAATTCACTCACCATATGCCATACAGTTCATTTGGATTTATCGTTGCATCAAATCAAATGAGATTATTCTTGTAAATCTCAAAGGTCTAATATGTTGGGATTATTCTCAGTTTGAACCCTTTTTATCCACACCCGGTTATGTCAATGTATGAATGTTGTTGAGTGTTGATAGGAAATGTTGTCATTAATAGGAGTGCAACATTGTATCTAAATGATGATAAGATTTTGAAGATGTTTCAGATATGACTACAGCTCAATTATTCTATTAAGCCCCCTCTGAATTTTTTGAATGGTCGACAACTCCCCAGATCAATCAAAATTACAAGGGACAGATGAGGATTTTAGTTAATTTATTTTCCAAGAAATAGAATCTCCTCGAAAATTCAAATAAACCCTAGACAGTGAAGGTTGGCTCGTGTTAATGCAGATCAGAATTCAGTACGCACCCGTTATCCCGTTGTCGTAGCCGTAGATGACGCCGCAGGAGGCTGCCATGAGGCACGTCATCAAGACGGAGAATGTCACCCGCCCGCCATAGTCGCGCACACCTGCGTCGACCGCGTTCAATCCTTCTCCGGCCATTTTGAGTACATGTATGCGCTCAGACGCTCCGGGTGCGAGAGCTGCCTAATGTTCTACGGTGTGTTAGCACACTGACGGCACTCTGCAATGGCTGGCCCTGCTGATCTGCATTTATATACACCACACAGATGCTTGCGATGCGTCCAGAGCTTCGAGGCACGTTGAAATTTATATTACGAATTATAGATGCGAGTCTATATTTATCTTATATATTTGATATACATTTCTTCATTGATGAAGCAACAGCAGCCAACTGGCTTGGAATGTCAATGCCTGCATGTTATCTTGATCGGTAGTGCAACAGCGGGGAATATCTCCATGTGACCTGGAAAAGAAAGCGTTTTCACACCACTTCCTTATTTGCATACACCAATATATGGCTCGGTTCTTGAGGGTATATGAATGTTTTACAGTTGTTCTATAAAGGTTTAATAATGCTCCAATATATTTACGCCTCTACTGATGTTATCTGTGCATCATACAGTTTTCTATTTATCATATACATCAAATAAATATATTATTAATACCATTTAACTACAAGGTTGTACTAGTCACCTTGTGCTAGCTAATGTTGGCAAGTTGACCGAAGGAAGACATTCTCGCCTTGATGGGCATCTTAGTACTTTTTTTATTTCATTGAAAAATTGATATTGTTAGGAGAAGATAAACTAAAATGGGACTCTAGAGCTGGAAGGATAATATGGTATTCATCTAAACAAAGTCACAAGTTGCAATATCAATGGGCTGATGACAGCAGCCAATATATATATATATATATACATTTCCCATACCTGGTCCTCCGAAAATTACAAACTTTTCAACCAACGTATGTACCTACTCTGTATATGTCTTTTCCAGAAGACAGCAGTGTGTTACCAGCAAAAATGAAAAAACGAAGACAGGCAAACAGCGGTGTGTTAGACATGGGCATTCGGCTCGAATTAGTTCCTGGGGAGACACTGGGAGGGTGATGGCCGAGCACTTACCTCCCAAAGGTTGGTAAAACGGTCTATCAAGGGCTTCTTTGGAACGCAGGATAGGAAAAACACAGGAATAGGAAAAACTCAGGAATCGAAGTGACACGTTTTTCCAATCCTATAGGAAATCAAAACATAGGATTTGAGAGAAGAAACCCTTTGGTAGCATCATGGGGAAAACAAAGGAATCTGCACACGCTAGTTTCTTCACTTCGAATTTGAACAAGCATGTGTGATTAAGAAAATGTTCATCTCTGCATCATCTAGTAAGGCCAAAATTTACAGATATTAAAAGGATCAAAATTATCACCCTTTTAAAGGCATGAACAAGTGCTTTACAATGTATAACTAACATCACATAATTTTCGGCAACAAAGAACGCCACCTACAAGTGGGCCAGCTAAGCCTAATCTTATCCCCTTCGGCCTTCACTACCGACAGCAGCTTTTGTTCGACCTCCATCTCAATCACTTATCCATCCTGTTCGAGCTCCATCCGCATCTCAATCTACATGCTGGGCGATGCGAGCTCCAGGGAGGCGCCATGGCAGTAGGGCGAGCTTGAGGATGACACTATGACGGCTGGGCGAGCTCAAGCTCGAGCTGTTGTCGGCGACAGCCTCGCATGGCCAGCGTTGAGGGGATGGCACATGTGGCTGTGGAAGGCTTGGCCTCCATGAATCCTTTTGATTGAGGCGCCACTGCTGCTTTGTGAGGATGAGGATTTGCTTCATTTTTTGGTCCAGCAGAGAAAAGCGGGCACCGAAATTAGCACAAACGGGAGGAGCAGCCAGCGCAAGTGCTTCACCTTTGCGCCAGGAAAATTTCCAAAGAGGTCAGACCTCTGGCTAGCTTTCCTGCGAAATCCAACGAAGGAAAGCAATCCTTTGGAATTTTTCCTTTGTCTTTCCTGTGAACCAAAGGGTGTTCGTAGGAAAAATTCCATAGGAAACGAATCCTAGGAAAATCCTGTGTTTTTCCTCCATTTCATAGGACCCCTAATGGAAGATCAAGATCATGTGTAAATTCGAATCACGTATGTGGAGGCATACGTTCTCATATATCTGACAGTAGCTGCATTGACATAGTCAGAAATCCATCCCTCATGGGGTATTTCTGAAAGAATTCCGAAAAACTTATGTATTCTTGATGCACTGGTTGTTGAAGTTAACCGGTAATTAAATAGGTCGTCTTGAGCTTCTGGTCTTGCTCTATATTTATATCCCAGCCAAATATTTGCATCGTGAGCTTGAAGCCGCGTTGAAATCTGCAGTGCAGGCCTATATTTATCTTATATATTCGATACATATTTCGTCAGTGATGAAGCAACAACGGCCAACTGGCTTGTGGCGTGCAATGTCAATGCCAGCATGTTCTCCTTCACCAGAAGTGCAACAGCGGGGAATATCTCGGTGTGACCTGGAAAACAAAAGGTTCCCACACCATTTTCTTATTTCCGAAGGGCAATGCGAATGTAGAATCCGTTATTTTTGATCCATTATTAGTTGTCAAATTCCAAAAAAGTTTTATAAACTGCATCTCGAGAAGCAAGAGGTCTCCCCTCCCACCACGCTTGAGTCAGCTGCCACAAATCCTCCTCCGATCATCCTATAAATGTGTATGCTCTTGAACGCTCGGGCATTGGAGCTTCCAAGCGTTGTACAATGTGCAAGGAGCAGGTAAGGCACTCTGCAACGGGAAGGCAACTGGCCCAGAGCTCTCTCTCTCTCTCTCTCTCTCTCTCTCTCTCTCTCTCTCTCTCTCTCTCTCTCTCTCTCTCTCTCTCTCTCTCTCTCTCTCTCTCTCTCTCTCTCTCTCTCTCTCTCTCTCTCTCTCTCTCTCTCTCTCTCTCTGTGTGTGTGTGTGTGTGTGTGTGTGTGTGTGTGTGTGTGTGTCAGCCGTCGGATCAATAACAATGAGTAACAACCGGCATGATGTTGCAGAATGTGTTCTGTCCCTCAAAGGAACGATATTGTGCTCTTACCCATCAAGAAGAATCAACAACATTTCACCTATTATTAAGATGAACTATGTAGACTACAATGTTTGGCACGTTGTGCCGGCCCATATGATGCAAGTTGACGAAGCAAACACATATTGTAATATTGATGAGATATGTACTTCATTTGCGTCATTGTGGATTAAAATGTGACCCAGGGTAGGAAAAGATATGATACTAATCTAAATAAAACTAATATTTGCAGTACCAATCATTATGGATGGTAGACTACACACAATTTATTTGTGTGATCCTACTGCTGCCTTCAGGGAGTTCTATTCCAATTCGAATGTCTGTCTAGCTCTCGCACCAATTGGCCTCGTGCGCGGGGGTGGAGGGTGGGGGTGTTAGACAATTGAACAATGGCAAGACCTCCAAATATCACAACAATGAGCAATTCGTTTCTATCTTCAGGAGCTTTGTTTTGTAGTCGATAGGATTGTATGGCATGTAATTGCAATGCGGTATTACCAGTCACTCTCATGTACTGTCTTTGCCAATTGGTTCTGTTATGAAACTAATTAGGAAACGCGGTCAATTGAGCGAGCGGTACCACAACTTGTGCTCAATATGACAACCTTTTAGCACCAAATTATCTTAATATATTGATGATAATGCACCATATTGTGTTGATTGTTGCTACCAATATTGAATTTTTGCGGTATATTGTCTTTTGTGGTTTTGTTTGAATATCAGGCTAAAAATGGCAAAAATCGACATATGCTGCACCGGGGCCAATTCTCCACCAAAGACGGGTCGAAACCTCAGCCCACAGCGCTTCAAGCACTCCCTGGATGTCCATGGAGCCCAACTCACAAGGCCCAACCTCATTTGCTTGGCTTCCAAGTCTTCTACAAGGCTCAACCAAAATATTCCCTGAAACGAAGATATTTTCACGGAGTCCAAAACATCAATGTCTTGTGACGTGGGATTTGGAGTTCAATACGACCTCAAATGCAAATGTTTGAATACAAAAGTTGAAGATCTCGTTGAGAACTGTCTGGAACACATATGGGTGAAATCATTTGGACTCTGGAGCTGGGATATATATGGGGCTCGGAATGAGCACTGTGCAGAGGAGTCCGAATGAGGGCAGATTATTTTGCAACGCGTTTTGCGATATTAAGCCGGCGTTTCCTGAAGATCAACTGAATACCAAAGTTGTAACCGACCTAGATTTGTTTCCTTAGATAGATATTGTGTATAGGTCGGTGAAGGACGCCTCTAGGCGCCTTCCCACTACATAGAAGTCCCAAAGGGCGCCCCTGTCTGTACCTATTGTCATACTATGAAAGAATTTTGAGTTGAGAGGCAAACATGGCGGTTGGCTAGTTTTCTACTAGTTGGATAGTTGGTTTAGCTTGTTAGGGTACTAAGAGGAGTTAACCCACGTGTTGAAGCTCTAATTAGGCTCTAGTTAGTCAATGATTCCAATAAGATCAAAGTTCAAGAGCCGGATGACATCATTCGTCATGTATGTTCGATGGTGATGTTCTATACGTCATGAAGATTTCTGTTTAACAGTTATATTGTTGTAGTCTTGAAGATAAACAGTATGAGATTACAATGATCAATGTCTTGCTATGAAACTTTAGAAAGGATTAATTCTTTGCAAGATAATTTTTTTGCTTGTATTGCACGACTTGACAAATTAGTTATTACTTGATTGAATCAAATATGTTTATGCATGAAGCATGTTTCTCCACTACTCTCAGAAGAATTATAAGAAAAATTGTGTGAATAACTATTAATTACCATTTCTTACATACATTTAAGCAAAATATGAAGGTTAATGGTCATTGGTCATGAGGAAAGCAAATGGCTTAAAGCACTTGGTCGGACAAAATTTTAACAAATGAGTCGTATATGAAGCATTTTCCTACTATTCATTTGCCATTTGTCGTCAGATTACACCAGTGGTCTCAATCAAGTCGTCCATTCCCCTAGTTCTGTCTCCTTCCTATTTTTTCTTCGCCATCTCCGCCACACCCCCACCGTGATTACCTGATCCTTCCTCGCTTCATCCTCTTCCCTTCCCCACAATCCACCGCGCCAACTTTCTCGAAGCGACGGAGTGCTGCTCGGCTTTAGGTGGCTTTTGATCTGAGCCATGGCTACCCCGTCCCACCGTTTATGGTCTTCTGTGACAAGTTAATTACATCACAAAACCTGAGATATTTGTCATAAATAACCTTCTATGACGAATTCAACATTTTTGTCATAAATTTATGATGAATTATAAAAATGTCATAAATCATTGATTGGGCTGACATGTTTCGTTTGTAGCCCATTAATTTCGCAGGCGTGTTATTTATCCGGCCCATTAATTTCACAGGCCTTTTATTTCTGGCCTACTAATTTCACAAGCTTTTAACTTTTACTGTCCCATTAATTTCGCATGCCTTTTATTTTCGGGCCCACTAATTTTGCAGGCTTTTTATTTTTCTGGTCTATTAATTTAACAGGCTTTTTATTTTTACGGCTCGTTAGTTTCTTAGGCCTTCACCGCTTCCCAGCCCATTATTTTCATAGGCCTTTCATTTTTCTGGCCCATCAAGTCTCACAGGCCTTTTATTTTTATGATCCTTTAATTTTGTAGGCTTTGAATTTTCTGACTCATTTATTCTTAGCCTATTTTCCAGGCCTGTTTTTCCGCGGCCCATTACTTGAACTGTTCAACCCATTTTTTCCAGCCCATCATTTAAATCCCAACTCAATACTAGCCATTCCAGCCCATCCTTTAAAGCCCAGCTCAATACTGGTCCATTCTTACTCAGCAAAACAACAGCAAAGCCAAAGTACACAAAAAAAAAACACAATTTGCCTACAATTAACCATACAGCCAGTTGCATACATATATCATCACAGCTTCAACTTCACCCAGTAGCATAAATATAAGATCACATATTGTATCATCACAGTTCCAACAACACATAGCTGCACTTCCCACATCACAACACATACATAAACAGATTGCAAAAAGACCAAGAGTTATTGAGAGCCACTTGTCCAGCCCCAAATGGCCAATGTCCAGCCCCACCATACCTCATGAGTTAGCAAGAGCACTACCGTTGAGCGCAAGCAGCCGCTGAAGAAGAGCTTGAGTATCCGCTGATGTTTTCTTCAAGGTCTCCATATCTTCAGCCTGCTTCAGCCTTCTCGATTTGTTTCAGCCTTGTGACCTTTCTATTTGTCATAATATAGTGACATGTTTATTTATGATGATTTTGTTGTCAAATTTAGTGATGAATATTGGTTTTCGTCATAAAACAGCTCTTTTTAGGAAACGTCATAAATCGTAGTGCTTTTATGACGAATTGTTATGTTGTCACGAGAAATTCGTCATAGAAGACCACATTTGTTGAAGTGCAAGGCCTATATATGTTGGAGATCTGGACGGGGCAGCGGTTGAGCAGTAGAGTGCCGGCGAACTGTTTGCCACCAAACTCATAACCCACGATCTGACGTTGGCCGATTTTCTACGCAGGGGTGTAAGGATCACGGAGTACCGAGAGGGGAGGGGGGGGGGGGGGGGGGGGTGAATCGGTAGCTCTTGTAAATTTCTCCGGCAAGGTACTTTAACAATCCTACTAGTTTGCTAGGTGATAACAAGAAGCAAGCAAAGCGCACACACTAACAAGACTAGCTAAGAGCAGCCCTACACATGCAATTCTACCAAGAGCAAAGCAAACAACCCTATCAATCAATTCTACTAGCAAGAGATAAATGCGGGAGAGTAAATGCTAGTAAGTAAAGAGATGAGATAGAGATTGCTCATGGATTTTTAGCCCGTGGTATCGGGAGGATGGCGCCTCCCCCTAGTCCACGTTGGGTCACTCCCGCCGGAGTCTCGACCCCTCCCTCCGCTCGATGGTGATCCCCTCTAGAGCATTCTTCACCCTCCAAGTGAAGACGCGGGCACGTCCCGCCGGCAACTCCGGATACTCCTTCGAGGGTAAGGATCCGCACGTGATGCGGTCCAAAGGGCGCTCTCTCCTTGTTGCTTCTTTCACACGGGAAGCACGAAGACCGTGTACAAACTTGTAGAGACTTCCACAATCTTTGGCAAGCTCTCTACCAACGCCTAACCGGTCTAGGTCTTGCCATAGACCAAGAGTAACAGCTCAAAATGACTCTCTATGCACACACTAGCCCTAGAGATCAAGGATGCTGTTGTTACTCTCTCAATAGCACTAAGATCACTCCAAATCTTCAACAAGTGCTCTCTCTTCTTGCTCTTGGCTTCTCCTAGGCAACCTCACCTGTTCCACTGGCCAAGAGAGCCTCACAGGGGTAGGCAACCAGCTATTTATAGCCTCAATCCATCAAACTAGCCGTTGCAACAAAAGCAGTCTTTTCTGCGTAGTCACCGTATCCTTCAGCCTCTCCTGCTGACATCTCGATCTTCACAGTCACGTATCATACAGTGACTGGCACCGTATCATACGATGACTACTTCCTTTCCATCTTCAGCAACTTGTCCAAATTGCACTTCTCCTGGAAACCTTATGGTGACCCCACCGTATCATATGGTGAGCATCATACGGTGACTCTACCAGTGACTCTCCTTTCACTGGATTTGCTGCTCCATAGTCACCGTATCATACGCTGACAACCACCGAATCATACGGTGACCTCTTCTCTCTGAACTTGCAGAATCTGCCAACTCTCTGGAAACCATACGGTGACCACCATATCATACGGTGACTGTCACTCCCCATCATACGGTGACTCCAGCAGAGGTCTTCAATCTTCAGTCTGCAATTCCTGCAGTCACCGTATCATACGGTGACTACCACCGTATCATACGGTGGCTTTCCTCTGAAGTTTTCCTTGATCATCTCCTCGATCCTTGACTTCATCTTCGCTCTTCTTGGTTCCTCAAGCTTCTCTTCTGCCACCCTAGCCTCTGAGAGCCTCACATTGCATCCAATGATCTCTACCACTAGTGTGCACTAAGAGAACCAACTCGAACCCTCTTGATGGTCCGGTTTTCCCTATGGACTCAAGCCTACATCTACACCAACTCTAGTGCTAGATCCAAGCAAATCTAGTGCAGTGGACACTTGCCTTTCTTGTCTAGTGCAGTGGACACTTGCCTCCATACTCACTGAGCAGCCGTTTGACTTGGCAGATCTTATCATATGTCAGCTGCAGGATGTGATTGCAGAGAGGGTGGGCTCCAGGATGCTACCTTTTGGACCTCTCATCTGCTGGTTGATGTGGATGAATGGCTTTATGACTGATGCTCAGTACGAGGCTCTTCTAGAGGTGACCACAGAGTATGTACTGCTGCCCCCTAGTGACCCACGTTGTATACAGAGAGCTGATGCTTCACAGAGCAGCTCATCACAGGGCAGAGGCGCAGAGATACAGAGTGGAGCTACTGACGAGAGGGACTTCTCACTAGAGTCCCCACTACACCAGGGAGCAGATCCAGACTACACACCAGCTCCACCTCCACCAGTGAGTGCTCCACCAGCTGCAGCAGCTACCTCTACAGATCCTTCAGTACTTGCACAGCTTGAGATGCTCCGACAGAGGCTTGATCAGCAGGAGCAGTGGAGACAGGACCAGGAGAAGAGAGACGCCGAGCATAGATAGTGGTCTCAGCAGATGGCAGAGACTCTGAGGGGCACACAGATAGCCAACCAGGGTATGTTTGGTTACTTCGCTGCAGCTTTCAGCTACCTTGGTCAGGTGGTTCCAGGGATGCCTCCTATGCCTCCGATGGTTTTACCTACACTGGTTCCACCACAGGGACTCCAGCTTCCACAGGCCACAGCTGCTCCAGGGTCATTCACTTCTATGCTTTCAGCCCCTATGACACCCACAGGACAGCTATCTCAGAGTCCTCTCGGTTCAGTATTTGCTAGAGCTTCAGGGATGGCAGGTCTCTCACAGGCTGGACCTTCACCGGCAGGTCCTTCTTCGACTCCGTTCCTGACACCGGGCCAGTTCATGACTCCATCTGCCTTTCTGATGAGTACTTCACCGGCAATGGCCCCGGCTCAGCACATCACTTCTGTAACGAGGATCTCATCTCCTATGCCAGTGTCAGCTCTTGACTTTTCAGGGATTGAGTCTCCAGCTACCTCAGTACCAGTTACTACCAGTGTGATCTCTTCTCCAGTTGCTACTGATGCAGTGATCACCACCTCAGAGGCTGCAGCTTCTCCACCTCCAGGGATTGCATATCTAGATACTCTAGAGCACTTGCTTGCAGCAGGTATTGATGAGGAGACAGCTACCGTCACAGCTGCCAAGGCCAGTGGAGAGATAGTCAGTGACTCCAGCTCTCGATCTCTCAGTCCTTCAGTACACACCGCTTCAGAGTCTGAGGTCGATGAGCGTGTTGCTGAGCTTGAGCGTACACTTGCACAGCCAGTTACATCTCCTCCAGCTGACAGGCAGATAGTGAGCGTACACTAGGGGGCAGCAGTACATACTCTGTGGTCACCTCTAGAAGAGCCTCGTACTGAGCATCAGTCATAAAGCCATTCATCCACATCAACCAGCAGATGAGAGGTCCAAAAGGTAGCATCCTGGAGCCCACCCTCTCTGCAATCACATCCTGCAGCTGACATATGATAAGATCTGCCAAGTCAAACGGCTGCTCAGTGAGTATGGAGGCAAGTGTCCACTGCACTAGACAAGAAAGGCAAGTGTCCACTGCACTAGATTTGCTTGGATCTAGGACTAGAGTTGGTGTAGATGTAGGCTTGAGTCCATAGGGAAAACCGGACCATCAAGAGGGTTCGAGTTGGTTCTCTTAGTGCACACTAGTGGTAGAGATCATTGGATGCAATGTGAGGCTCTTAGAGGCTAGGGTGGCAGAAGAGAAGCTTGAGGAACCAAGAAGAGCGAAGATGAAGTCAAGGATCGAGGAGATGATCAAGGAAAACTTCAGAGGAAAGCCACCGTATGATACGGTGGTAGTCACCGTATGATACGGTGACTGCAGGAATTGCAGACTGAAGACTGAAGACCTCTGCTGGAGTCACCGTATGATGGGGAGTGACAGTCACCGTATGATACGGTGGTCACCGTATGGTTTCCAGAGAGTTGGCAGATTCTGCAAGTTCAGAGAGAAGAGGTCGCCAAAGATAGGATCAAGGGCTTGGCCCCAAATCCGTCCACTGATCACTGCACTCTCAACTGTCTCTGTCCTCTAGGCTGACCACTGACAACTGCCACTGCACGATAGGAATATAGACAGGGTATATGAGTATAGAATAACCTACTATGATCTACAAGCAATAATCGTAGGTAAGCGCATAAATAATCTATATGAAGTCCTAGCGCTGAGGTGAAGGACACAATGCCGGGAAATTATGCAAATAAGAACAACGGCATTGTCGACTATGGGTGGAGATCAACTAGTGCACATACAAGCATAGCAAGCAACTCAATGTGACACTAACCGAGGAGATAACACTAGTGCTATGTGCAAATGAAGAAATTAGGCACAAAAAGCAACACTAGTGCCTACAAGTCATATATAAAGGAGTGAACTTTTCAGTAACAATGACTCGTAGTAGCTGAAGATCAACTAAACTAGCATTAAACGGAGAGCAATCAAGCACAAAATGCTAGAATAGATGAAATTCAACAAGTTAGGGCATGGAATCGATGAAAGGAATGAAATCTGCAATGCCCTAAGCAATCAATTCATGCTACTGTGTGATTCAAGAAGGCAAGCACTGAAAATTGAATCAATCATCGTCTTAATCAAAGGAAATTGCCGGAAAATCTCACCGGGAATGAGAAGGCGACGGTGAGGTCAATCCGGACGAGGTCTCCTGCTCCTCAACGCGCACGAGCAGCTGCTCGAGAGGTGCACACAAAGGGGACGACGAGGAGCACCTGCGCGAGCTCGTCGGCGACGAGACGACGGCGGCGGGTGTGCGCTAGGGTTTTGCTTGGCGCGGGCGAGCTGCGGTGCGGAGCTGTGAGCGAGGCGAGCTGGTGCGCGGGCTGTGGTGTAAAGCAAGCGCGCTGCAGTGAAGCTTGACAGCGGCGACGGCGCGCGGCGGCGACGGCGAGGCGCGGTGGTGGCGGGAGAGGAGGCGCGCGCGCGGGAGAGAAGGACGACGACGGCGGCGTGTTCACACAGTAACGGGAAAGAGTGCGCCGAGATTAGGGTTAGAACTGGATGAACGGCCGAGATCGAACAAGGTTTGAATCAACGGCTCAGATTGGAACTGAGAATAACGGTCAACCCTGGTCACCGTATGATACGGTGTCTATCGCCGTATGACATGGTGATCACCTCTGTACAGGCGCTGAGGCTAAGGTCACCGTATGATACGGTGATTGGCACCGTATGATACGGTGACAGTAACATTCCAGCACAGAGAGATCAACGAGTAAAATACTCACCATATCATACGGTGGTAAGCGTCGTATTATACTGTGACTGCCAGAAAAACTGATTTCAAGGAAATTCTTTCTATGTCCAATACATCTCACGCAAGAACCAATAAACACCATGTATGGACTAGAAAGGGAACTCTCAACCACTCCTTTGAAAATAAGCCAATATAGGCTGCATATAGGCATATAATAATTTTTGAAATCCAAAAAAAAGATGCAAGCCAATAAGAGCCAAAAGAGATAAAACCAAAGGAGGGGTATGTATGAGCCCTTTGCCAATGACCCGTGCGAGTAGATTTAACCTCGAGGATCATTAGGCAATGCTCAATGGGCATGAAGCACAATCCTTTCCTTTAATCACACTTTAATGGGATGTGGTATCATATGGAACATGAAGCACTTTCCACATAGTGTGATGGCTCCTTTGTGATTTCCTATAAGCAATGCATGAGACAAGCATATTATACAAATGCAAGTGAAAGTAAATATGCCATGTGAGATGCAAGCAAATTTAAAAACATTGCATAAAGGAAACCTACTCAAGGTCAAGTTTGAACCTCTCTCAAGCTTATTCACCATGAACCAAACCTTGCCTTGAGTCATACAAGCCACCAACTCAAACATCCCCATGTTCACGGTTATCTTGAGAAAGTTAGACCTTGAACTAATTTTTATGTTCTTTTCTTTTTAGATATTTACACATGCATGGATGCAAACATACTAGTTCACAAAGGAGCACCTAGCTACCATACAAAGACAAATGCAAGAAAAGAAAACTACTACTACTATGATACAAGGTTACCTCCTTGAAGAGTAGATGTGTCGTTGACGCACTCGGTGGTGGACCTTGATGAGTCTTCAACTCAGCACTCGGTCCACCACCAACAACCATCTAGGTCCCGGTCTTGGGGACCCACTCGTATTTCATTGGCCGCTCGCGGTCAACGACGCACTTGGGAACCCAAATCTTCCGAATCTTCCTCTTCTTGTCCGGTGTTCCAAGTGCCTTGGCCTTCACCTTTCCCTTCTTGTCCCTAAAGAGCTTGAAGTGGGTGTTCTCATGGAACAAGTTAGCATTAGGCATAGACTTGGAATTTCTCACCGTGGGGCAATTCTTGTAAGTGTGTCCATCTTGACAACACTTCTCACAATAGTAATCATCCGCCATAAGAGGGATCACCCAAGATGGAATAGTGTCTTCATTGCCGATGATGTTGATGGTGGCGGGGTAGGATCTAAGTCCCTTGTGCTCGGCGTTGTTGATAAGATTTCTTCCGAGAATCTCCTTGTGCAATGTCCTTCCCCGAGCAAGCCTCTCGAAGCCATCCATCACCATTGCCCCCTCTTCCTTGAGTTTGTGATAGTCCTTCAAGATAGACTCATCAAGCGAAACAAGCTCACGAGAGGGGGTTAGCTCATCACAAGTGATATAAGATGAATTTGAGGGAGATGAGCTAGGAGTGGGGGTGTTACTCTTCTCAATCTCTAGAGCTTGATATGCAACCTCAAGGGCCTCATGCTTCTCATTGAGCTTCATATAGTCATCTTCAATAAGCTTGTGGGAGATAGTGAGGTCCTTGAGCTCTTCCTCCAATTGCTCAACTCGGAATACGGCCACATCATGCTCCTTCTCTAGCCGGGCAATGAGCTTGTCTTTCTTCTTCATCAACTTGCTGGCAAGGTCAAGAGCACTCATCAACTCCATGTAGGTTGGCCGATCTTCTTCACCAAATTCTTCCTCATCTTCACTCTCACTATCTTCTTCCTCATCATCACTATCATCATCCCTTGCCATCATGCACATAGGAGGTGGAGGTAAGTCACTTGTGATCTTGGTGAGCACAATCCCGGCAACTTGCTTGCCCTTGCGAGAGACATCATCACTCTCTTCATCTTCTTCACTAGAGTCTTCATCGGTCACCCAATCTTGAGCAACGAAGCCTTTCCGCGATGGTCTCTTCTTATCTTTGCTCTTGGAGTTGTCCTTCTTGACAAACTTCTTCTTCTTCTTGTACTTGACCTTCGGCTCTTCATCTTCGTCTTAGCTTGAGTCTTGTTGCTTCTTCTTGCTCTTCTTGATAGGCTTGGTGCATTCTTTTGCGAAGTGACCCTTGTCTCCGCAATTGTAGCATACGGAGTCTCTCTTTGATCTTCGGAAGAAGTTGGTTCTCTTCATGATGAGAGCAAGCTCATCGGGGCGGATTTGCAAGAACTCATCATCTTCTTCATCTTCATCCACCCCATCTTCACTTGATTCGTGGACGATCACCTTCTTGCCCTTCATCTTGCTTGGGCTCTCGACCAGAAAAGCAAGGTTCTTGGTCGGCTTCTCATCGGGCTTGAGGTCGAGGTGATAACTCTCAAAGGCGGTGATCTTCCCAATCAACTTGTGCGTTGTAAGGCCTTCGAGTGAGGTGTTGAAGAGGCACGTGATGAGTGCGCCATACTTTTCCCTTGGAAGGATCCTCAAGATCTTGCGCACGAGCCCGGCATCATCGACCTTCTCCTTCACACCGAGTGAGTTGATATCCTCTACAATCAAGTTCAAACGAGAATAGGCATCATTAATACATTCACTTGATGACATTATAAAGGACACTACTAGATTTCCCCCCTATAACCACGAAACCTTTAGGCAACACCACACATTTGGATGCAATAGGGGGGTACTATGGCACCGAAATAGTGATTTGGTAGTAATATGCGTGCCTATTACTACACATAAATTGTGTTGCAATATTTTTGCTTTGTGTTGCAACAGGGTGACGCTAATGCACCCATTTTTAGGATTTATGTTGCAATTGGTTGGATTTACTGCTACACCAAATCTGAGTTGCAATATCATTTCTTTGTTGCAATAAAAAGGTGCTATGGCGACCATATTATCGTTGGTTGCTTATGAACGGCTATAATGCAACCAATGGTTTGGGTTGCAAATTACTTGGTACATTGTGGCAATAGATAGGTGGCTATTGCATCCTTTGTTGCCGCGAGATGCAATAGCATGTATGTATTGCCACAAATTTGCGTGGTTGTCATACTGGTCGTAGTCGTTGCAATAACATACTCATTGGTAGTACTCTGATCTAGTAGACGTCATCAGATAAATTAAGCAAATGGAATGATGGAAATCTATCACACGTCATTAGATAAATTAAGCAAATGGAATGATGGAAATCTATCACAACTTAACTTATTGTAAAGAGACCATCAATCGCTAAAAGCCCACAGCAAGGCATATATTTTTTTCTATATTCTTTTGCTGGCATTTAAAAATTGCATGGACAGGTTCATAGGTAACAAACGGAGTGTATCTAGCAAGCAGTAGCACGCTATGGTGAATGAGCATCAAAATATATAAAAGAGTTGGCTGGCGCTCAAAATAAAAAAAAAAGGCGGGCGCACAGGGGAGTTGGAATCGAACCTTGGTCTCTTGGAAGAGAGTGAGCATGCTTACCACTGCAGCACGACGAGCTTTGTAACCTTCTACGATTGGTTTATTTAAAAAGAAACTCGAACTCAATTCAAATTCTAATCGAATCGAACTCAGTTTAAATTCCCTGTGAATACAAACGTATTCGCGATCTCTGGCTTGCCTTTTACCCACGCTGGCCCAATTGAGGAACTGGCCCTTTTGGCATCAATCGATCCCAAGCCCGTGTGGACTGCCTTGGCGCTCGTCGACCTCATCATCAATCGAAGTGTCCTGGCGGCGCTCGTCGACCTGATCAGCTTTCGCCGCCGCTGCCGCCCAGGTGCGACTCGATCGATCCTGCCTGCCATCCCCCGAGGACTCCAATTGAGTGGAATCCGCGGCGCCGCCCTGCCCGATCGTGTGGACTACTGCCTGATCCCCGGTAAGGCTCAAGTATTTTTAATGAGACTAGCTCCCTGTCGTTCTTCCATTGCTTGATCGGCCAAAGGGAATTGCTATTTGTCAGTTGCCTGTAAACAAGAAAATTTTCAGTCAACAGTGCTGACCATAGGATGCAAATCGATCAACTATCTTTTGTCTTAGTTTGCCTTGACTAGCTGTCTAAACAAGCAGGCCCGCAAAGAGTCTGGTTCAGAAGGGCAAGCTGTCAACTGAACGAAAGACAAAATTCAGGCACTTGAAGTAGGAAAACTGATTTTGTAAGCTCCTGTTTGTTATGTGTTAATTATGCAGGTTTCGTTGGTAAGGACAAAAGGTTCATGTGAGTTCCAGAGGCACAAATTTGAGCAACACCACACTGATCAATTTCTCAGGTATTGTGATGTCAAATTAGATACTTGGTTATTTGAGCAACACCACACTGATTTCTCTTGACATATTTGGTTTAATTATTTAGCTTGTGTGATTCATGGAAGAAAATTGCTCATACTTGTGTGATTTTAATTTTAGGTCTGAAACATTTAGAGGAAGAATAGTGCTAGCTACTAGTGGATTAATTTGTGTTGTGTTATCCCCTATTTATTTCACAAATTGCTACACTTTGATATGTTATCAATTATTTTCATGTATGTGTTAACCTATTTTTTGGTACATTTATGTGTTAACCCAATGTGTTATGGTTCCATAATTACTAGTGTAAAAAAAGTTATTGCCATTGCAAATTTTCAATAGCCATAGTTTATATATATGCATGCTAGATCATGATCTCTCATTGCAAACATGCATGCAGATAAATGGCATCACACGAAGATAGGAGTTGGATGCGGCTGCCTCGACATTCAGAGGTGTGGAAGGAGAATTTCAGGACTTTTATTCAAAACTTTGGCACATCATCATCGCGAAGAGCTGGTGGATCTGTCACGTGCCCATGTGCTACATGTCAATGCATGATAAGACATTCAGATGTGTTTAAGATTCAGCTTCATTTAGTTACTAGAGGGTTTGCTGATTGTTTCATCAATAATGAATTGGAAGGCCCAAGTTGTTCATCATCAGCTGAGGGTCATGTGAATCATGGTGTCGGTCCTGATCTCAATACTGGTATAAGAGAACCCGAAGATGCACAACCTACAGCTGACACAACACCTTATTTTGGAGAAGACGATGATGAAGACGCAAGTGATAACCCTGCTGCCACTAATACTCTGATTAGAAACATTATCAGTGGCTACATACATGGAGAAAGCATAGATGCTGATGAAGAGCCAAATAAGGATGCAGAGATATTTTTGAAACTATTAGAGGAGGCAAAGAAGGAATTGTATCCAGGATGCAAAGATGCAACTAAGGTCTCTTTTATCGTGCAGCTTTTTCAGATAAAGTGCTTGTACGGAATTAGTAACTCAGCATTGGAGGCCATACTTAATCTGTTCTCAAAGGTTCTCCCTGAAGGCCATTGTATCCCAGACTCCTTGGATAAAGTGAAAAGGGTGGTACGAGACTTAGGCTTGGACTATATCAAGATACACGCATGTAAGAATGATTGTGTGTTGTTTTTTAAGGAGAACGCAAAGCTGGAGACATGTCCCGTTTGTGGGGAGTCTAGGTGGAGACTTGCTGATAATGAGGTTGCTGATGGTGCTACTGTAAAGAAGAGGTTTCCAGTGAAGATCTTACGCTACTTTCCTCTTATTCCTCGGCTTCAAAGAATGTATATGTCGAAGCAGTTATCAGTGGACATGCAATGGCATAAGAAAGAATTGGTCAACGATAGAAAAATGCGTCACCCTGCTGACTCACCTGCATGGAAGCATGTGGATAAAGAATATAAATTGTTTGCAGAAGAAGGTCGTAATATTAGGCTGGGTCTTGCTTCTGATGGCTTCAATCCCTTTGGGATGCAAAATGTTACATACTCCATATGGCCTGTTATGCTAATACCTTACAACTTGCCTCCATGGTTGTGTCAGAAACAATCTAACTGGTTGTTGTCAATGTTGATACCTGGTCCGAAATCTCCTGGAATGGATATTGATGTATATTTGAGGCCCCTTATATTGGAGCTCAAGGAGCTTTGGGAAAAGGGTGTTCCAACATGGGATGCTGCTACAAGGAAGAATTTTAAATTACATGCTCTTCTACTTTGGACAATTAATGACTTCCCAGCTTATGCTATGCTTTCTGGATGGAGCACGAAAGGAAAGTTTGCATGTCCATACTGCCACAAAGATACTGAATATTTGTGGTTGAAACATGGGAAGAAGCACTGCTACATGGGACATCGACGTTTCTTGCCCTCGGACCATCCATGGCGCAACAACAAGGTCAGCTTCAACAATGAGGTAGAAACCAGGGAGGCACCAGTACCACTGACAGGTGCACAGGTACTTCAGCAGTTTCAAAGTTTTGAACAAGTGATACTTGGGAAGAATGCATCAAAAAAAAGGAAGCGTGACGAAGACCAAAGATGGCACAACTGGAGGAAGAAGAGCATTTTTTTTAGCTCCCTTACTGGTCTTCTTTGCGCATCAGGCATAATTTGGACGTCATGCACATTGAGAAAAATATATGCGAGAGCATATTAGGCACTCTGCTTGAATTGGCTGGTAAATGTAAGGACGGCGAGAAGTCCCGGCTTGACATGGAGCATCTACAGATACGCCCAGATCAGCATCCTGTGATTGAGAATGATAAGTATATCCTGCCACCAGCCTTGTACAAGTTAGATAAGAAGGATAAGGAAATGTTATGCGAATTTCTATATGGAGTGAAGATGCCTGATGGGGTTTCCTCTAATATAAGAAGATGTGTTGACCTAAAATTAAGTAAGGTGTCTGGCTTGAAAACTCATGATTACCATCTAATTCTACAGAAACTGTTACCCTTAGTGGTGCGTAGGATTTTGCCAGAACAAGTTGTCATCGCATTGATTCAGCTTAGTAATTTCTTCGATGCACTATGTTCCAAGGAGCTGGTCGAAGCAGAGTTGGATAAACTTAGCATTTCAATTAGGGAGACTGTTTGTCGACTTGAGATGCTATTCCCACCTTCATTTTTTGATATCATGATGCATTTGCCTATTCATTTAGCTGAAGAGGCTAAACTTGGTGGGCCTGTGTGTTATAGATGGATGTATCCAGTGGAGCGGTACCTACGTACTGCAAAAGGATATGTGTACTGCAAAAGGATATGTGAGGAACAAGGCGTACCCTGAAGGTTCAATAGCCGAGGGATACATATTCGAGGAGTGCCTTACATTTTGCTCAAGATTCTTGGACGTGGACACCAAACTGAATCGTGTTGATCGACATGAAAGTATTGCTGTGAATGAGCCACCATCTGGTCTGAGCATATTTGCTGACATGGATTACAAGAGGAGAGGACAGACTGTTGACATCATTGAAGGAGATGAGATGCGAAAGATGAGGCACTACATAATTTCAAATTGTAATGAAGCTAGCCAATGGATCGAGTAAGTTACGCTACTGAACATCAATATTTTAATTAAAATTATATTTTTTAGACTAACAGTAATATACATTTCTTTGCAGTGCGCATATGGAAGAACTTAAAAAATATGGTACAAGAAACCTTAAAAAGAGACATGAGGAACAATTTGTAAGATGGTTCGAGGCCAAGATCAGGCATCTACATGCGAAAGGGGAAGTAAGTTCAGAGATGTTTGCACTTGCTCAAGGACCGGACGATCGAGCTCGTACATTGCATAGATGCCATATCAATAATTGGCTGTTTCGAACCGTTGACATTGAGAAAAGCCTCGTAACACAAAATAGTGGTGTGCTTGTCAAGGGCGACGGTACTACTGGCAACATGAACTGGTATGGGGTGATTAAAAGAATGATCTCACTAGAATTCCCTGGACAAAAAGAAGTTATTTTGTTCCAGTGTGACTGGTACGATGTGCCTGCTGCCACTAGCAACAGAGGCAGAGGATACAATAAGGATCAATTTGGGGTTATTGATATCGATACTACCCGATACAGGTATACGAATGAACCCTATATTCTGGCAACACAGGCAGAACAGGTGTTTTATGTGAATCTAGTAAACAAACCTGGTTGGAGCAGTGTTATTGCATTGAAACCAAGGGACTTGTTCGCCATGCCTGAATTAGAACTTGAGGACTCAATTGACGTGGGTATTGAAGTCATTAATTCATTCGGTGTACACCAGGATTTGACAAATTGGACAAGATCTGACAAGGAAGGCACAACCGGGGATGTCTCTGTTATTGCTCAGGTGCAGACCGAAGCAGTTGATGAACCAGACGATGCGGTCTTTGATTGTGACGATGAAGATGATGAAGATGACACGTACATTGATGATGGAGTTGTTGCACCAGTTGCTTCTGTGGTACAAGGCGACGATGATGACTTTTTTATTTGATGCTTGTATGATTTTATTTGGCGTATCAAGAGATATTTTTGTTTGCTGTGACAATTAATAATTTATTCTCATGAAACTCACTGAATGCCTTTTTTGGCTCTGCGTATGAGATCCATTTATAGAAGTACAAGCAGGTTCAAGTGATCCAGCAGACATTCTTCTGTGCTCCTGCATGTGCATCCTTCATTTTGCGACAAAATCTCAATGCCAAATACATCATCACTGGACAGTTAGGAAATAGTGAAGAAAATAGGAAAGATTGGCCAAAAGGTCAGCGCCAAATACATCTCCTCACTGCCAAATTTTCCAAAACGTCAGCAGCACATGCACTTTTATAGAAGTACCAGCAACATCCATTTTATAGAAGTACCAGCAACATGCGCCAAGTACAAGCAACGTTTCCAGCACTTGAAACTACAGCTTTTCCATTACCACTAAGATAAACTATTAGATGCCTCTACATTGAGACATTCATTGGTGCTCGATAAACTACTTCAATTTCATTCCATGTCCATTCATCATCTTGCTTTTTATAGCAAGCCGCATCTCCTCAGCCTTATCCATGATCTGTCATTATTTTTCAACGGAATCAGTATTTTCATACATATATAATTGATGTATGGCTAGCTTAAGGGGAGGACCATCACCTCCTTGGTGTGCAGCACTTTCCCAGGGTCCTCATCATCGCTTTCATCCGTGAATGTGCACTTGATTTCCACTTTATCGAATGTGACGACATACTTTGGACGTCGAACCTTCGAATTAATCTTAGTCACATTAAGCCTGTAATGCGAGGATGATGCTCCATGTGTGTTCTGTTCATAACCAAACAAATGTAGTAGCAGGCGATTAGCTATGGAAAGAGCCAACATTGTTCAGAACATAAGTATACAATTCGCAATTTAGGACTAGCTGAGAAAATTGTTCTAGCAGCCACAGACAACACCAAATAAATTGTTCTAGCTGCCGCACCATCTTCCCTGGGCAGAACACCGCAGTGTGTATAGCAGAATCAAATCCTTGCGCTAAAATGAATCTAATCATATGAAACCTAAGAGATACGAAATCAAAATCAATTTGACAGTAACTCGTGAGAACCAAATTAATCAAGCTACGATTCTAACCACTCAACTTTGAAATGCTGACTGCGCACACCTGAAAAATGCCAAGTAATACCAACAGCCATTTGGATTCAAGCATTGCATGTTGGTGCGAGTTCTGCGTGTTCGGTACCTTAGTGGTGCGAGTTGACGATGGGGCGGCCCTAACAGTTGGAACGACGGGCTCGACCTCACTGTCCGAATCCACTGCGATCACGACGGCCAGCGTGTGGACGACGCGGGGTCCGCGCTCCACCTCGGGCTCGACGTCACTATCCGAATCCACTGCGATCACGACGGCCGGTGTGTGGACGACGCGCGGCCCGCGCTCCACCTCGGGCTTCACATCATCTTCCGAATCCACAGGGTCCACGACGGCCGGATTGTCGACGACGCGCGGCCCGCGCTCCACCTTCCTGGAGAAGCGCCCAGCCGCATCGCGCGCCTGCCTCCGGGATATGTGGCTGCGCCTCCGCATCGATGCGGCCGGCGATGGGAGTGCGATGAGGAGGCGATGCGGCCGGGGATGGGAGGGCGATGTGGAGGCGATGCAGCTGGGGATGGGATGGCGATGGGGGAGGCGATGCGGCAGCCGGCGATGGGATGGCGATGGGGGAGGCGATGCGGCAGCCGGCGATGGGAATTGGGGAAGGATTGGAATTCGAAAGGGCGAAAGGTGGGGGACCGACTATATTTCCATCCAAAGCAAACACCATTCGGTCTCTGACATGTGGGACGCACCAAATCCAGGCGCACGAGACGCGACTTCCCGCATTCGTTCCTTATGTGCAAATGACATCGAGTTATATAATATCTGAATTGTTATTGCTCAGAAGTTGTTGCATGGTGCAGTGGTTAAGGCATTGGCTCACCATCCTGGAGGCGTGGGTTCGATTCCCATAGCCGCAGTCGCTTTAATTTTTTGCCTTTTTTTTCTTTTATGCCTGGCGTACTAGCAATATGTTTGTACACTAAATGATGTCAAATGGATAATTGATGAATACCAAAGTTTCATATCTCATCAAGATCTACAATATTTATTTGGGTCATTTTGTCATTTTCACAAGTGGTAGTATCATGTAGTGCAAATTTGACAAGTCTCTAACATAGTTTCTTAAACCATGTGAGTGAATCTAGGATTAATGATCAATGTACACTACCCACTTTGTATGATTCAAACTTTCTCAAATGGATTAATGACTTAAAACATTTCTTATAATTTTTCATATGGATCATTTCCATGAATGTGTGTTGAAAGGTGACTATGACACAAGTCATATGGTCCTTCAAGTCTTATTCGATGCGAAACGAACATAACCAAGTGTAGGTTCTTTTAAAAATTCTGTAAAAAATTGTATAGTTAGGAAGTTGTAAGGTGAGCATATGGTCAAAATCTCAAAGCCAAATACATCTACACTGGACAGTTAGAAAATAGTGAAGAAAATAGGAAAGATTGGCCAAAAGGGGTTGGCTCAAAAAGTAACACATCAAAGTAGAGCAACATGATGTAAGTGAGTATTTGTGTCAGATAAGATTAATCTAAGAAATCAGAAAAAAAAACACCTGATTTTGACGTCATATGCCACATCTATACATGTTCAAAGTTTTTAGTCTAAATCAAAGAAAAAATAAGATGATCATCAAGAAATGTGGGTCCCGCAGATGATCATCAAGAAATGTGGGAGACGAACCGGGGAGTTAACCGCAGTTGATCTCATATGTGGGTCCCGCGGTCCCACTGCACAGTGTAACATTTTCCATCGGCCCCACAAGTCATTGAGAAAGGCAACACCACACCCTGTTCCCTTTCATTACGTTAGTCGAACCGGCCGCCCCCTTCGCCTTCCTCCAGTTCGATCTCCTCCCCACTCCTCATCTCCTCCTCATCTCAAGGAAAAACAAAAATCCCCATCTGCTTCCCCAGTCGTCGGCAGTTCGCAGCAATGGGTCCGAAGCGCCGCAGCCACATATCGCAGAGGCAGCCGCGCGACGAGTTCGGGCGTTTCTCGCGGAGCACGGCGTCGATCACCTCGGGCCCGTCGTCAACTCACCGCGCCTCCACGACCGCGGGGCCGTCGTCTACTCGCCGCGACTCCACGACCGCGGGGCCGTCGTCAACTCGCCGCGCCTCCACGACATCGGGCCCGTCGTCGACCCGCCGCGCCTCCACCACCGCGGGCCCGTCGTCAACCCGCCGCGCCTCCACCACCGCGGGCCCGTCGTCGACCCGCCGCGCCTCCACCACCGCGGGGCCGTCGTCGACCCGCCGCGCCTCCACCACCGCGGGGCCGTCCTCCACTCGCCGCGCCACCACCCGCCGCAATCCCTCCACCACCTCGGAGTCGTCGTCCACACGAGACGAGTCCACCACCTCGGATTCGTCGGCCGCCATGGACAAAGTGAATGTAGCGGGAGCCTCATCCTCGCGTGGCTATAACGTGAGTAATTTATCCTTTGTCTTTGCACTATCTTGACAGGTACGATCAAATAACGAAACAATTTGTTACGGCAACCTAGTACTCGTTATTGACTTGGAATTTGCAGACTGATCATAGTACTCTCGCATCTGTGAGCCAAAGAGGCAAAAAATCAAACACCTCGCATAGTTAATCATGTTTAAGAGCCTGAAAGCCTAAGGGCCTGTTTCGATACTAAGTTTTTTTCAAGGTTTAATACAATACCATGGTTTGTTGATTAGTCACGCAGCGTCCTATTTGCTTCATCAGTTGCTTCTAATTTTGATGACTGGCCTCACTAATGTAGACCTGAATTGATAAATTGCTCGGAATTTGCATCGTATTATCACTGTGATGTCTATGACCTGAGGATGGCTATAATTAATCAACATGCAGATTCAGCCTGGTAGTTATTGTTTATGGATAATCAAGCAATCTTGATGAATCATTCTATCTGTGCAAAGTTCTTTGTCGGCCTTGACAGCAGTATTTAATTTAAATAGATTTCTCTGTTATATCAGTTCTTCTTACAAGATTTGTTTTCGTGAAATGTCAGATCAGGGCTAAGTGTGAGGATCTTCGGAGTGTTTTGAAGGCAAAGGCAAAGCATAAAGAGGCAAGGGGATTCCTGATGAAGGGCAAGTAGCGGGGAAGTTAGGAGGCATGAATTAGACTAGTTAGGTATATAAGTATGCAAAATGTGTCTAATGGAAGCCTCTGCTTTATTTTGGTTAAATGCGAGGCATCAAGTTAGTATGTTGATCTAGATGAACTTGTAACATTTCCACTCAGTAGTATTTAAGGACTATTGTGGCAATAGCTAATCGTTGGTACTATTCAGACAGAGCTAAAAAATTGGTTTCTGTTTGCTGGTGGAGTTAGTAACTGTGTGTCGATGAACTGCTGGGTATCTAGTTGTTTGTGATATCTATTGTGTCGTATGTGTTTCAATGGCTTTTATCTCCAGATTTGATGCTTGTGTGTATCATTTTGATTTGATGCAATGTAATGTACGGACTTAGTGTATCATTTTGAGCTCAGGCATTTTATTTTCTTTTGATTAGCAGTACCCTTCACGAGATGTCATGCCTTCTCACCAGGGTTGGATCAAACTCCCCAAACTAAATATGCTCTCCATACCTGATTACTCATGCCTTCTCACCAGGGTTGTTAACTTTTCAAATATTAAATTTAAAGAGATCATCAATCAAATTCGGATGGGACCGGAATGACCAAAATAAAAGAGCAGTTTTAAAATTTTTGTACTGATTGAACAGTTTGGCTCTCTAACGCGTGGGTCCAGTGATGCTGGGGCCCACGAATCAGTGAATGATCGAGCAGTTTGGCTCTCACGCGTTGCGCTCGTACAGTTTTCCTTCCGAAAACTGGTTTCCTTCCGAAAACTGGTGAGGCGCCCTGTTTTTGATCGGAAAATTTTTTCCGCGCCATAGTACCGCGCCACACCATACCTGGGCCCACATTGAAGCCTAAACGCCGCATTATCCCCTTGACGGCTGCCTAATCCCATCGCAAAACCTAGATCGGTCAGTTGTATCGCCTTCCACCAGGCGGCGGCAAGGTGGTTCTCGCGATCGCCTTCCACCACCATGGCGAAGAGGCTGCCGACGTCGAGCGAGGCGGCAAGGGGAACCAAGTCGACGTCGCCATCATTGCACACTCCTTCGACGGCGTCGGCGATGCTCCCTCCGATGTTCACACCACCAACATCTGGGAGGCCGACTCCACCGGTCATGTCCAGCAGGCCTAGGGCAGCGGCTTCGCTCTTTGGGTCACCGACGTCCCGAAGGCCATCACGCAGATCAGACGACGAAGATGCCGGCGATGACAGCCAAGATCCAGAAGATTTGCTGCCTTCGTCTCAGGTCGAAACTGAGAACGGGTACGTTATTTCTGCCTTCAATCATACCCTGGTACTAATTACCGTAGCTTTCATGCTTCAGTTCCTGTGTTTGGCCGTTTGGTAGCTGCGAAATTAAGATCGACTGCAATGTTAGCTCAGGGTGCTGCTTTGGTTCTGCTGGAAGCCCCTGTTGCAGAACCGACATGGGGAATATATTTCCAATTTGGCTCTCGGTTGGCATTTTCCTGGTGGTATTGGCATCATCTGTCAATTGATGAAAATTAAGCTTTGCACGCACTAGAAGTTTTCTGCACACTGCCTGTTGGTTTTAGAGGCTACTTTAGATCCCGTTGGAGTGACAGTTAATATGACACAATATCTCCTGTACAAGTAGTTGAATTGGAAAGCAATTTCTGCTGTTGTAGATCCCACCACAACTAATGAGTTAAAATTGCTATGTCAGACTAGGTTAGTACCTTTACCTTTTCTATGAGAAAATGGGAACACAACTTTTGTGATAACATTAAGGATTTTTTACGTGCCACCCCAAAACTAGTACACTACTATCAGCCTGGTAAATTGAGTACATTATATGAAATATATCAAATATGATCACTTATTTGTCTTGTTTCTTTAATTCCAACAACTCTGCTCAGGTAATACTAAAACAAATTAAAAAACTAGACTTTAATTTGTTATTTACAAATATAAAAAAATCAAGATGTATTTTCTCTTGTCTGCACTTAAATATCCTCGTATGTAAAATAAATATCCATTCCAAGCACATGACTTAGCACTGAGTGTAGGTGTTATACGTTATCTCTTTCTTATATTTTGCTCTGCTTTTTCTGCTTTATTTCATTTTGCTATTGAGAGTAGATAGTAATTGGCGACACATATTCTATTTTGTTTTGCCATATTATCAATATATTGTGAGCTGATTTAAATGCTATCGGTAAATATGCAGAACGGACAATAGATGGCTCGTGTATGTCGTTTGCAAGGGGACTGAGGAGGGAGAACAATTTGTTAAGGCATTTCGAGTTGACAAGGGTCATATCACGCTTGCTAACTTGACAACAATGAAATCAAGGTTGGGGTATGGGTCCAGGGACTACATGTACTACAAGCAGAGAAGTGCTGATGATCCTGCGGCAGCAACACTACATGATATCGACTATGATGTTGATGCATTAAGAATGGTAGATAGTAACGAGGAAGAGAGGGAGCTCAGATTGGTATTCTCGAAGAATCCATTACCAGACCGATGTGTGGCCATAACACCAATTAAATCCAAAACAGTTTGCTCAGATGCTGATGAAGAAGAAGAAGTGGACGAATCAGAATTATATGCATACAAAGATTGGCTACATTATCTGCATACAAGGGACGAAGCCATGGGTGAGTTATGATGCATCCCAATACGTACATGGTTTTTTCAATGCACTTATGACTGATATTATCATTCCTTTTCAGAGTTTGAAGATATATACAGGGAGGACACAATCAAGACATACGAAGAATGGTTGGAGGTTGTAGGAAAACTTGATGACATCAGTAATATCCCTCTCCTAATTGTCAAATAAATTACCATTTTTCCCTGTCAAACTTCACAATATGCTAGCTGATCATGTGTCTATATTGTCTGCAGAGGCGCTTTTGCAACCTAGCAGTCAGATACATTCCAGTCAAGACAGCAACCCAAGACCTCCAGTGCAGGCACCATCTCATGCTCGCCGTTCGAGACAGGGGCAAGGAAATGGTAAGTTGTGTTTATTAGGAATTAATCTTGTTTCTGTTTCATGTGGCCATATATACATATTATGTCTTTTAATATCTATTATTTAATTTTTTTCCCCTGGAATATGTTAGAAAATGGGAAGAAAAGAGGACGTGGTCCTCTAAAAGGCTTGAAGGCAATCTCCAAGAGAATTAAGGCGGGCAATCAGAAGATGAAAGTTGAGTTCTCCAGACTTGGAGGACCGGTAGGTGAGAACTACCGCACGTTCATTGATGAAATAGTAATGTTTATGAGGAAAAGGGCGCCACTCATTGGAGTGAGATCGTGGAAAGAGATCCATGAAGATGTAAAAGAGTCAATAGCATCTGATATATTGGTAATAACCATGTTTGCTTGTGTATATATTTTATTAATAGACTAACATAACAACTGACCTAGTATTTGCATGTTCTGGTAATTATATAACAGGCTAGGTGGGACATTGAGGATAATTACAAGACAAGGACAATCATATGGGCCATTGCTAGGGAGCGTTACAAAGGATGGCGTTCAACTTTCAGTGCTACGGCAAAGGCATACAATAGCTACCGCGACAGAATGTTAAATAAGCCTGCAGAATTAGATATTGTTGAATGGCACTATCTGTTGCAGTATTTTAGGACTGCAAAATTCAAGGTTTGTTCCACATTGTTACTATTATTGACAATACCAATTTCATATCAATGGATATGTCTAGGTCATTAAGATTATTGTTCAAATCTATGCATTCTGTAGGCAAGGAGCATACAGAATTCTCGTCATCGAGGCCAAAAGAAGACCACACATTTGTCAGGCGCTAAGCCTTATGCTCAGTGCAGCTATGAGAAGGTAATAACTGGAAGTGCACATCTACAAGCTTTCCTGCAGGATGAATTACTAATTTGTTTTTTTGTTGGCATATCAGAAAGATCCAGAAACTGGTGAGGAGCCCAATGATATGGAACTTTGGTTTATAACTCACAGCAAGGATGGGCAATGGAAAGACCAAGAATCCAGGAATGTCTATGTGAGTTCTCATCTAATTTGTACATGACTTACTATAGTCCATGGAAATAGCGAATGCATGCAATTTCTTCTTCAACTAACTCCTCCATCTGTGACTTGTAAATGTTAGGACAAAGCAAGCAGCCTTATCTCTGAGGCGGAATCAAATTCAGAGGGAAACTTCATTACCGTGAAGGAAAAGAACGAGATTTTCCAGAAGGCATACAAGGCAGTCACAGCCTGCAAATCAACCAGGTTGCATGGTAATGGGTACCTGGCGAAAAACCCAACTAGAAGGGAGCTGCTGAATGTGGATCGCCAGGAACAAATTCGTGTGGAGGAGCAACTGCATCAGGAACACACCGAGCTCATGGAATCATTTGGCCAGCTACAAGACAAAATGGCCACATGGGAAGCTGACAGGGAAGCAGAAAGGATAGAACATGCACGACAAATTGATGAACTTAACAAGGCAAGGGCGGCTGATTTACAAGCGCTTAGGCAAGAGTTCCTATCAATGTTGCAAGCAGGACATGGATAGACAACGTTTCAGCAGGTACTAGTCAAGCTAGTTTTTAAATGAGTTTTTTTCCTTAGGTTCTATATCTAGTTGTCTGCATCGTTTCATAGATTCTCTAACCAACAACATCTGTCCAGGCAAACAACAATGACACTGAATTGGCACAAGTGGCGGCAGCTGCAACAAACATGAATACTGAAGAAGTTGAGGCAACCCCACCACATGAGGTCTCTTCACGTCAGGTTCATTGTGAATTAACATCTTTTTAGTGCTATCATCAGATACTTAACAAAATGGTGCCTAATTATTTCCTTCAAACTTTTTCGATCCTAGGAAAACCCTCAAAGAAACCCAGAGCAACCTGAAGTCGATGATATATCAAGGGCAACCGGCATTCGGACTACAAGAAGTACATCTGCAAATACGGCACGGGCATTCGTTACTACAAAACAGCTAAAGGATAATGCTGTTAAGAGGCGACAGGGCTCCAAAAAGACAGGTGAAACTTGTCATAATTTCATATTACTTCATGATAATTTCATAGTTTAGACCTCTTCAATTATTTCTCTCTATCTTCCTTTAGCGACATCATTATTTCTAAATATGAAGCCATGTCTTTCTGATTCTTTGCCCTAGTATCAATTTTTTTTAATCTCCTGGCTACATGAAAAACCATCTCAGCGAACTGTGCAGATGTTCCTGCATGTATCCAGAATCTGCATGCATTTAAATTGTCATCAGACTTTCATATTACGCCTGCTGTTGTTTCTTCCTTTTCATAATTTCATATTACTTCATGATAAAAAAAATGTTATTCTTTCTTTACAGCTAACCAAGGCAGTTCAAATGGAGGAAACAAGTGATGGGACCATCTTGAAGTCACCAGTTGCTGATCAAGTGATGGGATCACCTTGCTAGGAGTTTCTTTGCTTATGATAAACTTATTCAGTTCTTGTCGAATTAGCCTACTATGTGTGTTAAAACAATCTGGTGTTGCAAACTTATTACTATTTCACTATTACGTGTGTCATGGATTTGTACACTGAATGGTTGAATTAATCTTGTTATCATGAATGATAAATGCATCATTATTATCGATCCTATATTGTATTGTTTTAAAAATTGGTGATGCAAAACCATTCGTGGCAAATGACACGTGGCAAATGAGAATTCATCCTATCGCAACCCAACTTTTTCGGTGTCATAAGGGCCGTGGCAATACGAAGTTCCACATGTAGCAACCCACTATTATGGTGGTAATAGAGGGATGAACTTTTTCCTACCAAAACGTTTTCGTAGCAATAGAGGTGATCACATCTAACAACCAATCAAGTTTGGTGGCAATACAATGCTCCACCTATAGCCTCCAAACGATTTTGGTGGCAATAGAATGGCACACCTATAGCGACCATTCCCTAATTCGTGGCAATAGAGTTGTCGACCTCTAGCAACCAAACAAATCTAGTGGCAATAGAGGACACCACCTATGGCACCGAAATCAACTTCGTGGTAACAGAGAGAACCACATATAGCAACCAAAACACTTTAGTGGCAATAAAGGTGCTTGACCTATAACAACCACGACCAGAGTGTAGCAATACACTGCTTTGCAACGAAAGATTTTACACATTGCAACGCATTTGGTACGATGCAATTGAACCTCTGGCAACAGCATATGCGTCGCAATAGGATAATTTACAACCAACACCAGGGCGCCCATACATGCTAGTTGCAACGTCTCCTTGTGTTGTAATAGAAAAACAATTGCAACCAATAAAAGACAATCGTGGTTGAAGGCTAATACCACATGACCTATTGCATCATTGTTTTACCAAATTGTTTGGATGCAATTGCGGCTATTGCACCCAAAAAAGGCATATTGCAACGTATTTCCGGCGTTGTATTAGGGGGAAAATCTAGTAGTGGGAATCATACTTATCTTTGAGCACATAATATCTTTCCTCTTTCACATCCACAGACCCCTCATGAGTAACTTGTATTTGTTGCCAAATCTCATGAGCGGTTCCCGCAGACTTGATGCGAGCAAAGACATTCTTCGTGATCGCTTCAAACAAGGCATTTTTAGCTTTTGCATTAGCTTTAGTGAGATTTTCAATGACCTCCCCTTTGCCATCCACAAGGTCAACCTCCTCACTTATCACACGCCACGCGTTGGGATCGATAGCTTCGAGGTAGGCTTGCATACGTGCCTTCCAATAAGCATAGTCGGTCCCATCGAACGTGGGTGGCCCGCTTCCTCCCGGCATCCTTACTCAAGGCGGTTAAGCCCTATTTTGAGCACGTGGCTCTGATACCACTTGTAAGGATCACGGAGTACCGAGAGGGGGGGGGGGGTGAATTGGTAGCTCTTGTAAATTTCTCCGGCAAGGTACTTTAACAATCCTACTACTTTGCTAGGTGATAACAAGAAGCAAGCAAAACGCACACACTAACAAGACTAGCTAAGAGCAGCCATACGCATGCAATTCTACCAAGAGCAAAGCAAACAACCCTATCAATCAATTCTACTAGCAAGAGATAAATGCGGGAGAGTAAATGCTAGTAAGTAAAGAGATGAGATAGAGACTGCTCATGGATTTTTAGCCCGTGGTATCGGGAGGATGGCGCCTCCCCCTAGTCCACGTTGGGTCACTCCCGCCGGAGTCTCGACCCCTCCCTCCGCTCGATGGCGATCCCCTCTAGAGCATTCTTCACCCTCCAAGTGAAGACGCGGGCACGTCCCGCCGGCAACTCCGGATACTCCTCCGAGGGTAAGGATCCGCACGTGATGCGGTCCAAAGGGCGCTCTCTTCTTGTTGCTTCTTTCACACGGGAAGCACGTAGACCGTGTACAAACTTGTAGAGACTTCCACAATCTTTGGCAAGCTCTCTACCAACGCCTAACCGGTGTAGGTCTTGCCATAGACCAAGAGTAACAGCTCAAGATGACTCTCTATGCACACACTAGCCCTAGAGATCAAGGATGCTCTTGTTACTCTCTCAATAGCACTAAGATCACTCCAAATCTTCAACAACTGCTCTCTCTTCTTGCTCTTGGCTTCTCCTAGGCAACCTCACCTATTTCACTGGCCAAGGGAGCCTCACAGGGGTAGGCAACCAGCTATTTATAGCCTCAATCCATCAAACTAGCCGTTGCAACAAAAGCAGTCTTTTCTGCGTGGTCACCGTACCATACGGTGACTACTTCTCCTTCAGCCTCTCCTGCTGACATCTCGATCTTCACAGTCACCGTATCATACGGTGACTGGCACCGTATCATACGGTGACTACTTCCTTTTCATCTTCAGCAACTTGTCCAAATTGCACTTCTCCTGGAAACCTTACGGTGACCTCACCGTATCATATGGTGAGCATCATATGGTGACTCTACCAGTGACTCTCCTTTCACTGGATTTGCTGCTCCATAGTCACCGTATCATAAGCTCACAACCACCGTATCATACGGTGACCTCTTCTCTCTGAACTTGCAGAATCTGCCAACTCTCTGGAAACCATACGGTGACCACCGTGTCATACGGTGACTGTCACTCCCCATCATACGGTGACTCCAGCAGAGATCTTCAGTCTTCAGCCTGCAATTCCTGCAGTCACCGTATCATACGGTGACTACCACCGTATCATACGGTGGCTTTCCCCTGAAGTTTTCCTTGATCATCTCCTCCATCCTTGACTTCATCTTCGCTCTTCTTGGTTCCTCAAGCTTCTCTTCTGCCACCCTAGCCTCTGAGAGCCTCACATTGCATCCAATGATCTCTACCACTAGTGTGCACTAAGAGAACCAACTCGAACCCTCTTGATAGTCCGGTTTTCCCTATGGACTCAAGCCTACATCTACACCAAGCCAATATTTGCTTGGATCTATCATGTCCTTAGCCTTGATCCATCTCCTCAACCGCGACTCCATCAAGCCCAATGTCCCGAGTTGTTGAGGCAACCAATCATCGAGATATTCAATAGAGAAAAGGTTGACGTAGTCCTTCATCATATGTGACCATAGGCAACAACCTACAAGAGTGTTAGTCACATACAACATGATCATCCAATCACCAAAACATTCATACCTTTGGGGTTTCCATACTCCAATGGTCATGAAGCTTACAAGGGGTGAAGCCAGCCTCTTGTTTCGGTGGTGTCAGAATGGGTTTCTACCGGTGCCACATTAGCACTGCAATTAGTATTTTAGACAGTACTTTACACTAGATTTCCAAAAATGTGCCGATGGCAAGCTGTAGCTTCGCCCCTCCTACGGAGCAACCTAACCAGAAGTCGTGCCTCTCCCTCCATTGGATGTTCACCAGACGATGCTCCATTGTCTTCTCCACGCTTTCCGTGAATCTCATCGCCCTTCCTCTCGCAGCCTCCCCCATATCCAGTAGCGAGCTCCGCAGCTGATCCCATCGGCCCATGACTCTTCTGCCTCATCCTCCCTTAAGACCAGCCACAAGCTCACACTTGTACAATTGGGGCCTGCAGTGACATTAGCTCAAAAAGCTTAGTGGCGGACACCTTCCATCCGTCACTACTAGCAACAGTGGTGGCGTACACGGCTGACGTCATCAGGAAGTGGGCTAGTAATAGCGGACAAAGCTGATGACAACACAGCCCGTCACTGTTAAACAAATATCAGTGGCGGACAGGCTGATCTCAGCAAAACTGAAGTGGCGGACAAACCCGTTTGGCCCATTTTCAGCACAAATCACGCACTTGGTATAAACTGCCAAACCTAGACGCCCTTCTCTCTCAGTCCTATCCTTCCCCGCTGCCCCCCACTCTCATCCACTCCTCCGCTTCTCTTCCCCAACCCACAGCCCTCCCTCTCCATTCGCATCAGATCCCGTGCAGCTCCTCTTCACCCCTTCAGGCGACCTGCAGGCGACGATGTGAGATCTCGCGACGGGGGCCTCCGTCCACTTTTCCCCTACCTCGAGCTCCGACGGATCAGGAGGTGGCGGCAGCCCTCATCCCCTTCTCCCCTTCCTCGAGCTCCGGGTGGATCTGAAGGGTGCGGCATGGCCGCGCTCTCCCTTCACTGCACAGGAGGCAGTGGGCCAACGACGAGGAGGTGGTGGCGCGGTGATGGCCTCCATCCCCTTCTCCCCCTTCCTCGACCCCCAGGCAGATCTGGAGTTTGCGGCGTGGCAGTGAGGTCATCCTCGATGTGGATTCGGTGGCAAGGGGCTTCCCCGCGACGTGCTCTTGGTGGCGATGTCCTGATTCAGGGTGCGGTGCCTCTCTCCTCGGATCTGGCGGCGCATCGACGACAAGGCGGCTGCGGCTTGAGGCGCGGCGATGACGTGGATTCGGCGGCGAGGGCCTTCATGGCGATGTGCTCATGGTGGCGACGTCCAGATCCGCGGCGCGGCAGCCCTCCCTCCTCAGATCTGGCTGCGCATCAACAAGGCGGCTGCAGCTCGAGGCGCGGCGGCGACGTGGATCCAGCGACCGGCTAATCTAAGGTGGCGCGGCGAACATGAACAACGGTGGCGCAGCACAGCAACCAGGATCCGATGACGCGGTGGCAGTGAGCCCGGTCTGACCCACCGTCGGCGGTGGCCGTGGGCCCCACTTTTTTCTAGTGTCTCACCTGTGGCGGACGGAGACGTCCGTCACTGGTATTTTTTTTGTTGCAGTGGTGTAAGCACAGTGGCGGGCTGTTCACCTTCCACTGCAGCTCTATTTTGCCCGCCACCAAAGGACTCTATTGTACTAGTGTCACCACTGTAGCAAGTGGTATGGAAACCCTTTCCTTTTCCAGGTCATATGGAGATATTCCCCGCTGTTGCACTACCAATCAAGGATAACATGCAGGCATTGACATTACAAGGCAATTGGCTGCGGTTGCCTCATCACTGACGAAATGTATATCAAGTACATAAGATAAATATAGACTCGCATCTATAATTAGTAACAATTGGATCCTGCAGTTTTCAACTTGCCTCCAAGCTCGGGATGCATAGATCTGGCTGGAATATATATAAATACATATCAGCAGGGCCCGTCGCCTTGTCATTGTAGAGTGCCTTCAGTGTCCTAACGCACAATGGAACATTAGGCAGCTCGCATACGAAGCGTTTAAGAGCATACGCATACATAAAATGGCCGGAGAAGGATTCATTGTGGTCGACGCAGGTGTGCGCGACTATGGTGGGTGGGTGACGTTCTCCGTCGTGGTGACCTGCCTCATGGCGCAATGGAGTGTCTTTATTCTTGTTTGTTAGACAGATAGATAAGTTGCTTTGTGGGCTTTGGGCCTTGCGCCCATGCATGTTCGTGACTAGGGCTTGCCGCACGCCTCCATTGAGCCGGCTCCCCTATATATGTAATCAACTTCTGTTTACATCAATCAATCACATATTATTTCACCTAACATGGTATCAAGCCAGAGGTCTTGAGTTCAAGTCCTGGTGACCGCATATTCCGCTGCGCCGCTCCTATTTCCACGTTTGAGCCATGAGAGCTGCACGTGAGGGGGAGTGTTGAACCATAAATGAATTGCCCACAGTAAGGATCACGGAGTACCGAGAGGGGGGGGGGGGGAATCGGTAGCTCTTGTAAATTTCTCCGAGAAGGTACTTTAACAATCCTACTAGTTTGCTAGATGATAACAAGAAGCAAGCAAAGCGCGCACACTAACAAGACTAGCTAAGAGCAGCCCTACACATGCAATTCTACCAAGAGCAAAGTAAACAAACCTATCAATCAATTCTACTAGCAAGAGATAAATGCGGAAAAGTAAATGCTAATAAGTAAAGAGATGAGATAGAGATTGCTCATGGATTTTTAGCCCGTGGTATCGGGAGGATGGCACCTCCCCCTAGTCCACGTTGGGTCACTCCCGCTGGAGTCTCGACCCCTCCCTTCGCTCGATGGCGATCCCCTCTAGAGCATTCTTCACCCTCCGAGTGAAGACGTGGGCATGTCCCGCCGGCAACTCCGGATACTCCTCCGAGGGTAAGGATCCACACGTGATGCGGTCGAAAGGGCGCTCTCTTCTTGTTGCTTCTTTCACACGGGAAGCATGAAGACCGTATACAAACTTGTAGAGACTTCCACACTCCTTGGCAAGCTCTCTACCAACGCCTAACCGGTCTAGGTCTTGCCATAGACCAAGAGTAACAGCTCAAGATGACTCTTTATGCACACACTAGCCCTAGAGATCAAAGAATGCTCTTGTTACTCTCTCAATAGCACTAGGATCACTCCAAATCCTCAACAAGTGATCTCTCTTCTTGCTCTTGGCTTCTCCTAGGCAACCTCAACTGTTCCACTGGCCAAGAGTCCCTCACAGGGGTAGGCAACCAGCTATTTATAGCCTCAATCCATAAAACTAGCCGTTGCCACAAAAGCAGTCTTTTCTGCGTAGCCACCGTATCATACGGTGCCTTAGTCACCATATCATACAGTGACTACTTCTCCTTCAGCCTCTCCTGCTGTCTTCTCGATCTTCATAGCCACCGTATCATACGATTACTAGCACCGTATCATACGGTGACTACTTCCTTTCCTTCTTCAGCAACTTGTCCAAATTGCACTTCATCTGGAAACCATACGGTGACCCACCGTATCATACGGTGGCCATCATACGGTGACCCAACTAGAGACTCTCCTTTCTCTGGATTTTCCTGTCTGTAGCCACCGTATCATACGGTGACTACCACCATATCATACGGTGCCCTCTTCTCTCTGAACTTGCAGAATCTGCCAACTCTCAGGAAACCATACGGTGACCACCGTATCATACGGTGACTATCACCCCTCATCATACGGTGACTTCCAACAGAGGTCTTCAGTCTTCAGTCTGCAATCCCTGCAGTCACCGTATCATACGGTGACCACCACCGTATCATACGGTGACTTTTCTCTGAAGTCTATCTTGATCATCTCCTCGATTCTTGACTTCATCTTCACTCTTCTTGGTTCCTCAACTGTCTCTTCTGCCACCCTAGCCTCTGAGAGCCTCACGTTGCATCCAATGATCTCTACCACTAGTGTGCACTAAGAGAACCAACTCGAACCCCCTTGATAGTCCGGTTTTTCCTGTGGACTCAATCCTACATCTATACCAAGCCAACACTTGCTTGGATCTAGCATGTCCTTAGCCTTGATCCATCCCTTCGATCGCGATTCCATCAAGTCCAATGTCCCGAGTTGACGAGGCAACCAATCATCGAGATCTTCAATAGAGTAAAGGTTGACATAGTCCTCCATCATATGCGACCATAGGCAACAACCTACAAAAGTGTTAGTCACATATGACATGATCATCCAATCACCAAAACAGTCATACTTTAGGGGTTTCCATACTCCAGTGGTCATGAAGCTTACAATCTCCCCCTTTTTGGTGATTGGTGACAACATACATAAAAGATATGGAAAGAACGCGCAAGTATTGATCGAGATGATTGAGTGAGAAAGCAAAGCATAACTAGACCGCTCAAGTAAAAGGAAACGCTTGAATGCAAGAGCAAGAGCATCATAGTACTCGATTACTAAGAACTATGTATCATGATATAGGATAGATAAAGAGTATAATCATGATGAATAGCTAAGAGAGGGGGACATAGCTCGAAAGGTACCACCTGCAAAATAGAGTTAGTGCACAAGGGGGATATATAAGTAGATTGCAAGGAGCTATGTCCACGACTCTTGTGATGATAAGATAACGAATAATTCCTGCAAAAAGCAAGTTAGTCCACAAATCATCACAAATAAGGAATACATACACAAGGTATCAACACATACATCATAGGCATAACGATACCAGATAGATATATAATACAAGAGCAGTATATGTAAATAAACCAAGTGCATTCTCGATGAGCTAAAGCAAGGCAAAAGAAGACCGAGCTCATCGAGAACCACGAACAGCCAAAAGAATATACAAAGTAACTCCAAAAGTCCTAACTATCCAAAAACCCGAGAGCTCCCTGTTGGTATTTCTTACGGTCACAGATAAATCCGCAAGCGCACGGAGAATACCGTTGTAGCACTTCACCCGTGAGTATTCAAGGGTATCATATTTTCCACAGGGAAGGCGGTGGTTTACGAGATAGCAAAGTTCATAATCACATAACTAATAATGTACCAAGGTCTAAACAGGGGTAAGGATAATAATAAGGTAGGGGTAGTGTGACAACACAACCAGAGCAATCCTAATCTAACACTAGAACTAAGCCTAGGCTAAGTGGGGTTAAGAAAAGAGCCGAGATGGATCCTTATGTACTTCTTATATTCCTGCTCATGCAACACATACAAGTCTAAGCTCTATGTCAACCTGGAACAAGGGGGGGTAACCAGCAGGGCTGTCACCACCTACCGGCATTCCTTCTACCAGGCAATCAAGGCTATCTACCATAGAACAAAGAGGATTAGGCACAGCAGGGCTGTCACCACCTACCGGCAACCCTCTACCAGGACACGTGACACTAGGGCTATTAAGTCCCTATGCCCCTATGCCAGTCCTAGGGTCACGTGACAGCAAGGCAATTAAGTCCTCGCTGCCAGACCTTCTCTTGTTCAAGCAGACAACCAAACACTCAAAGCTGTTTATCAACCTAAGCACCACGCTCACATTGCTAAACAGTACTCTCGATTCCCACGGGACTTTGACCCTTCGGATCATCGAGTCGGGAATAAGAGTACACCTAATCCTGACCCGACGGATCAACAGATCAAGTGCTAGAACATGCATGGCTCTGACCCTACGGATCATCAAGTCAATGGGTGAGACATGCGTAACTCTAACCCTGCGGATTAACAAGCTACGATCTATATCGCACATAACTCTAACCCTACGGATTAACAAGTCATGGGCCCGAGCATGTCTCACCACTTCATGCATGAATCGAGTGTAAGGACATAAACGAATGAATAAAGGCATGTCAAGCATGAAGCAACCAATCATGACTAGATAATAACCACATAGAAAGCACATGATCATCATACTAGTACAATCATAAGGCATGAGGAATAAAGAAGATAATTCTATTGGGGTGGACCTTGATACTTACTTAATATGAGATGAACGACGAACGAACGATGAACGAACAACGAACGAACGTCGAACAATATATTATTAGCAAGTATCCTCAAGATACAAGATTGGGCTAAGTCCCAACAAAGGGAGGACAGCCCTCTCCTCTACCAAACTCTCCCCTCTAATCCTCTACAGCCTAGAGACTAGTCTAATGCTAGAGATTGGATTCCTCTTGGTGTCAATGTGTGTTGTCTTGTGGTCTCTTGAGAGAGGGAGGGGTGCCCCTTTATTTATAGCCTTGGAAGGTCGGCAACTTTGAGGCGGTTCTTGAGGTCGGTGGCATTTAATGCAGGGGGAACCGACCTCTAGAGGTCGGTTGTGAACCGCCAGAGAAGAGTGGGCCAGGGGGGCCTCCCTGGCAGGTCGGCCGACCTGGCCAGAGGGGGTCGACCGACCTGGCCTGGGCCCCACTGGGCCTGATCCTCCTCTGGCTCCTTCCTCTGGCTATGTACGTGCCCATTCCACTTGCATTGTTTGGTCTTGAAGCCTGGTTCTGTGGTTTTGGGCTTTTGGACTAAATTCTTTAGTCCGGGAAAATCCGTCGATTGCAAAGTCCATGTTTAGTGCATGTTTTCCCCTGTTTTTATATGAATTGCACCTGCACTCATAATTTCACCAAGACTAGTGGAATTTGTTAGAAATAAGCCCTATGTCTACCCTTGGTGATGGTGTTAGGTTCCAAAAGGTGCATAAAGTTGACGGTAAAAATGGGTCGTAAGGACCGTCAACAAGACCCCCACACTTAGCCTTTGCTCGTCCTCGAGTAAAGTTTGAAGGACTAAGGTGGAACATGAATTCCATTGGTATGATGCTAGCATACAAGTTATTCCAAGCCATACCTGTACCCGTGAACTTTTGATGTGTCTACCATGTCATCTTGGGCGGTTGAGGAATGGAACGGTCTTGATTCAAGTCATCATAACTCCCTCTGCTGAGTAACTTGGGTTTTTGATAGATTTTCAAAGTAAAAACATAGCTCATACTCCTCAAATGATCACTCTCAAATCGCTCAATGTGTATGGTTCCTTACCAAGGCATTGAATTTGCCTCTTTTCATCCTACTTCTACAAAAGGCTTTATGTGGAGCTTGGTAGGGAATGAAAGAGAGGCATACTTGTATCACATATTTTGCCGAACCAAAAGGGTGGATCCATGGAGAATGCAAGTCATACAACCTTGATCAAGATGTGCAAGTGTGTATGAGGGTGGTGTGGTGGAAATTGTACTCCTTTTTTGCGTTCCTTCTCTCTTTCTCTTTTTGAATGTTTGAGGAGGACATGGCTATGATTCTTTCTTTCTCTTTTTTTTTTCAACATTATCCCTTCTCTTTTTTTCATCATGCTCTACTTTTGTATGAGCAGGGATTATTCTTTCTTTTGCATAGCCATGTCTCCAATGATAATTAGAGAGAGAGAAAGGTAATAATGCTTTTGTGGAGTACTTATTTTGGTGGATGGATGGTGGTATTGCTTAACTTCCAGTGTAGAAGTTCAGCATGTGAGGTGGAGTGTACGTGATCTTGATCAAGAGAGTATGACAAGTTTCTCACTAGGGTCACACAATTTTGATAAAGCTCAATGTAATGATAAGTAGCATATGTGTGTAGGTTTTCTAATGTAGTCAACATATGGCTTTGGTAGGAATATAAGATCATCGAGGAGCATAGAGCTATAGATTTTAAATTTTTGCAAGATAAATTCCCAAGCACTCTATGCAGAAGAAGCATGATTCATCTCATCCAACCATATCACATTCACCAACAACTTAGATAAACAAGGGTTCCTATGAGATTGGTGTTCACAAGCAACAGGTGTATGATGCGAGGAATAAAGAGTATGCAGGCCAACCAACTAGAAGCATGTATGTTGAGGGAACAACAAAGTTCATTTTATTCTTGAGTTAAATTTTAGTGATTGACTCAAAAGATTATTTTAACTCATGAATTGGGGAGATGGAGTAGAGAGGATGCGCAAACCGTCGCCTTGGATGAAGTGGAGATCAAGAGGGCCATGAGATATTTGATCGACCCAAAGGTTTGACCTAACTTTGTTTTCTTGTCCCGAGGGCTCCACTGTTTTACATGTCGATCAGTGCGAGGTTGTGCATCATGTTGGTGGGGGAGATGTCGAATGTGTGCGTGATGAAGAACTCAAGAGATCTCCCCCCACACTTGTTCTTGTACCTGCTTTATTTATTCAAAACAAACAAAAACAAAGCGAAGACAAAGAGGACTCTATCGGGGTTAAAGACCGGGGAGCCTAGATTTATTGAATTAAACTCTAGGTGCCTTATGAAAGAAAAGAGAGAAGAAGCACCTAGCTTACTTATTTATTTATTTATTTATTTTTCAAGTGTTATTTTGATTTTGATTTTATAATTTTTATTTTATTTTGACATTTTCAAGGTGGAAGAAAAAGGATACAAGTTGCGATACAAGTTACCTTTGTGGGGGAGGGGAACCTCCCCCCACACTTGTTCTTTGCTCTCGGCCCATGATTTGGGATTGCGCCCCATGTGGTTGTGGTAGTAGGCCATACAGTCATTTTGGGTTTTTGAGCAGCGTGGCTGTGAAGTGGCGATCTTGTCTTCCATATTTTGCTGCCACTAAGTGTCACAACGGTGGTGGCACTCGCATGGCTGCAATTCTTATTTAGCTCTTGAGAATCCTGCCAGAAACACTATTCCTGCAAGCAATCTTCATCCAACTTGGAGAGGCATGGTTAGCTCTCGGAGCACATACAAACAAGGCCCCGGGTTAGATGACCGGACCTCATTTGTACAGCCGAGGAAGAAAGGCACAAGCAAGTCATGTGGACCAAGATTGAGTGTGACCATGGGCAAGATAATCCTCGTTGATTAAAAGCAACTTGGGGCTTAGTGATATGAAAACTCGAAACAATGTAAGCCCCAACTCCATGAATGATATGAGAAAACAACGAGGTGCACTCAAGAAGTCCAAATTGCTTGGAAAGTTCTAACCATTCATGCATTGCATAGGAGGGATTTTGATATTGTTAACCATGGCAAGAGGATTCTAAGCTCATTCCTCATACAGATATGTCTATGATTGCTTTGAGGAACACAAGTCATGGCAAGCCAACCATGCATCAAGCACAAGAAGGGATATGATTCATTGCCAAAGAGCATGCTTGTGAAGATCAGGAGTTGTAGGCTCAAAGTCTGACAAGCAATGCTTATGAAAGCCTAGTAAAAAGCAAGGATGTGTGCATGAAGGGTGATACTCCCTATGGAAGAACCGAAGGGTAGGACCATTGCCTAACTACTACAAGGATGCATGGGAAATCATGTGGTAAGTAGGTGGGAGCCATACTCATCCACACGAACAAAAACCATATCACCCTTGGGCTTCCAATTATTAGCAAAGAATGTGGTCATACCTTCGTTGTGCAGAGATTTCGAATTGAAGTTGTAGGCTTGTACCTTCTTTTCGCACACCAAGACAAGGTTGGTGTCGAAGAGGAGTCTTGACGTGTTGTTTTCATCATGGTCCTCCTCCATGGGATCTTCGTGAGGCTCTTCATGCCAATCTTCTCACATTAGGCACGAGCTCAATGGAGGGGGACGAGTATGTGTCACGTCGGGGGTGACTTGTGTTTGAACTTGTCGCCTTCTTCAACGTGTTGATGAGCTGATTTTTGGCTTTTATCCTGGCTGCACATAAGAGCAAGAACACAAAAGCGAACTCGAGCACGGGTTACGTTAGTGAAAACCAAATGGATTTCCCGTCGGTTGCCTTTGCAAGGATGTCTTTTTTATCGCAACTCAATTTATTGAACAAATAGAAAAGAAGAGAAAGGGAAATCTTTTTCTTAACTTCGAGACGAAAAGCCAAAAGGGTTTGTCTCAAAATTATCTCTCTTTGAGAATGATTTTCGAAAAAAAGAAAAAGAAGAGTTGGAGACGACTGAAGATCGAAGAAGTTTATTTTTGAAAGACTCCAACTATGCAAATAAGAGAACCAAATAAAAGAGAAAATCTTTTTCTTAAACTTGAGACAAAACATCATGGAAAATTGGGAAAATGCGAGAGCAAGAATTTTGTTTTTTAAGGGTGCTTGAGTACGAAAGGGATGAATTTGAAGAATCCAAACACCCTTGCATCCAAATAAAAAGAAATGAAGTTCAACTTGGTCAACAGCCCCACAATGGCTATATGCTTTAAAGTCAAGGGGGCTGTGCCAAAATTCCATCAAAACTTTTGCTCAAAGCATTCTCCATAAAAAAAGATTGCCTCAAACTCATTTTCAAAAATAAAGAAATTTTTGTAAATGTAATGTGGTTTGAAAAATCCCAAACAAAAGTCGGAAAGATTCAAACATGCAAACAATGGAAATGCATGTCGAGGGAGAATTCAAATATGCAAGTGAAATGCATGAATGAAATTGAGGGAATTCAAATATGCATGTGGAAATGGAAATCAAATATGAGGTAACTACCAATTTACCTTTGGCAAGGGCATCATCGTTTTAAGTCCAATGAGCAAGACTTCTCTCCATTGCGTTTAGCTTGTCGACTTGGTGCTTGATCCCGGAGATGAGGATGCAAACAACTTCTCGTGTTGGGGTTGTAGCTGTCTTTTCAAAGCACTTGTGCGAAGCCTTCTCCCCTTGTGCTTCCCTTTTAGGTTGATGTTGGAAGGCGTCTCTTCCTGTTGAGGGTGTGGTCTCCACCCTTCACCGATAGCTACCTTCTCAACTAATTTTGTTGCTTCTGCGACGGTAAGTGAGAAGATGCTCCCCTCGGCACGAGAATCAAGATAGTCACGAGCTGGTTGTGTCAACCCGTGGTAGAAATTGATCAATATTGTCCAATCATCCATTTCATGATCAGGGCATGTTGTCAAATAATCTTGAAATTTCTCCCATGCTTTAGGAATGGATTCTTCTTGTGCTCTCCAAAAGTTTGGAGTTTGTACATAAAGGGCATAGGCTTTGCCTCTTGGAGAGTATTTCTCGAGGAACGCTTCAGAGCAATCATCCCAAGTAGTCGCAACACTTGGGTTGGCATAGAACCATTGTCTTACTTCCCCCATAAGAGAATAGGGAAATAGACGGAGTCGGATGTCATCTTGGTTGACTCCCTTGATGGAAAAGGTTTTGCATACTTTCAGGAATTTATGAAGATGAATATTTGCGTCCTCGTTGGCCGTACCATGGAATGGATTGGCCTGCACCATGTGGATTTGGCTGGCTCTAAGTCTGAAGTTTCCGTCTCCAGTGCTGACGTGTGGCCCAATTGCTACACGGTCAACAACGGCAGCGGAGTATTCTTGGAACAACTTTTCAGCCATTGGCGTTGAGCTTGATGGTGTGGATGTAGCTGGCTTGACTATCGAGAGTATTCTTGAGGATGGGTGACTCGCGGTTCTGTTCGTCTCAAGATTACTTCTTGATTTTCTGTGTATTGCCTCGATAGGTCAATGCCAGAGGTACACTACCCTGTTTTCACATAAAGAGAAAACAAAGCAAAGGTAGACCTATCTAGACAGTGGTAATTAAAAGAAATATAATTATAAACAATGCTAGTGACTCTTCAACCAGTGCCTTCCCCGGCAACGGCGCCAGAAATGCTTGTTGGTATTTCTTACGGTCACAGATAAATCCGCAAGCGCACGGAGAATACCGTTGTAGCACTTCACCCGTGAGTATTCAAGGGTATCATATTTTCCACAGGGAAGGCGGTGGTTTACGAGATAGCAAAGTTCATAATCACATAACTAATAATGTACCAAGGTCTAAACAGGGGTAAGGATAATAATAAGGTAGTGGTAGTGTGACAACACAACCAAAGCAATCCTAATCTAACACTAGAACTAAGCCTAGGCTAAGTGGGGTTAAGAAAAGAGCCGAGATGGATCCTTATGTACTTCTTATATTCCTGCTCATGCAACACATACAAGTCTAAGCTCTATGTCAACCTGGAACAAGGGGGGGTAACCAGCAGGGCTGTCACCACCTACCGGCATTCCTTCTACCAGGCAATCAAGGCTATCTACCATAGAACAAAGAGGATTAGGCACAGCAGGGCTGTCACCACCTACCGGCAACCCTCTACCAGGACACGTGACACTAGGGCTATTAAGTCCCTATGCCAGTCCTAGGGTCACGTGACAGCAAGGCAATTAAGTCCTCGCTGCCAGACCTTCTCTTGTTCAAGCAGACAACCAAACACTCAAAGCTGTTTATCAACCTAAGCACCACGCTCACATTGCTAAACAGTACTCTCGATTCCCACGGGACTTTGACCCTTCGGATCATCAAGTCGGGAATAAGAGTACACCTAATCCTGACCCGACGGATCAACAGATCAAGTGCTAGAACATGCATGGCTCTGACCCTACGGATCATCAAGTCAATGGGTGAGACATGCGTAACTCTAACCCTGCGGATTAACAAGCTACGATCTATATCGCACATAACTCTAACCCTACGGATTAACAAGTCATGGGCCCGAGCATGTCTCACCACTTCATGCATGAATCGAGTGTAAGGACATAAACGAATGAATAAAGGCATGTCAAGCATGAAGCAACCAATCATGACTAGATAATAACCACATAGAAAGCACATGATCATCATACTAGTACAATCATAAGGCATGAGGAATAAAGAAGATAATTCTATTGGGGTCGACCTTGATACTTACTTAATATGAGATGAACGACGAACGAACGATGAACGAACAACGAACGAACGTCGAACAATATATTATTAGCAAGTATCCTCAAGATACAAGATTGGGCTAAGTCCTAACAAAGGGAGGACAGCCCTCTCCTCTACCAAACTCTCCCCTCTAATCCTCTACAGCCTAGAGACTAGTCTAATGCTAGAGATTGGATTCCTCTTGGTGTCAATGTGTGTTGTCTTGTGGTCTCTTGAGAGAGGGAGGGGTGCCCCTTTATTTATAGCCTTGGAAGGTCGGCAACTTTGAGGCGGTTCCTGAGGTCGGTGGCATTTAATGTAGGGGGAACCGACCTCCAGAGGTCGGTTGTGAACCGCCAGAGAAGAGTGGGCCAGGGGGGCCTCCCTGGCAGGTCGGCCGACCTGGCCAGAGGGGGTCGACCGACCTGGCCTGGGCCCCACTGGGCCTGATCCTCCTCTGGCTCCTTCCTCTGGCTATGTACGTGCCCATTCCACTTGCATTGTTTGGTCTTGAAGCCTAGTTTTGTGGTTTTGGGCTTTTGGACTAAATTCTTTAGTCCGGGAAAATCCGTCGATTGCAAAGTCCATGTTTAGTGCATGTTTTCCCCTGTTTTTATATGAATTGCACCTGCACTCATAATTTCACCAAGACTAGTGGAATTTGTTAGAAATAAGCCCTATGTCTACCCTTGGTGATGGTGTTAGGTTCCAAAAGGTGCATAAAGTTGACGGTAAAAATGGGTCGTAAGGACCGTCAACACTTCCCCTAGGTACAAGCACACTCTCGATCAAGTCTCACTCCCAGCTCCTCCTAGACATTCTCTCCCGCTTTGGCACCAAGTACCAAAAAGTTCATCGAGGAAAGATATGCTATCCTACGTATCGGGGTGTGGAGGTGGTGCAGTGGCCTCTGAAGCTGAAGAGCTGACTCCCCCCGAAGCTGTGCCTGCCACTGAAGCTGCTGTGCTGTCCTGCTGGGTAGGTGCCACTGGTGCTGCCCAAGTCCACGTCCTAGGCATCCCAAGCTCTGGTGTGCGAGAACGACGAGTGTAGATCACTATCTGTCTGTCCAGTGCAAGAGAGGGAGCATCTGGTTGTGCAAGTGTCTGCTCAAGCGCAGCAACACGCTCATCGACCTCGGACTCTGAAGCAGTGTGCACTGAAGGACTGCGAGATCGAGAGCTGGAGTCGCTGACTGTCTCTCCACTGGCTATGACTGCTGTGGCATGCGCTACATCCTCATTATATCCTGCTGCAAGCATATCCTCTAGAGCATCTAAGTAAGTCATCACTGGAGGTGCAGAGGATGTGGGCCTGTCGAGAGCAGCAGTAACCTCTGAAGTGGTGATCACTGCCTCAGTAGCAACTGGAGGAGTAGTCATGCTGGAAGTAGTAGGAGTCCTGGTGGTAGGAAGCTCGGTCTCTGAGAAGTCAAGAGTGCGTACTGGCAACGGAGACAAGATCCTAGTGACAGAGGTAATGTGCTGAGCTGAAGCAGTCACTGCCGGTGAAGTACTCATCAAGAAAGCAGATGATGTCATGAACTGGCCCGGCGTCAGGAATGGAGTAGAAGAGGGACCTGCCTGAGAGGGTCCTGCCTGTGTGAAACCTGCCATCCCTGAAGCTCCAGCAAATACTGAACCAAGAGGACTCTGAGATAGCTGTCCTGCGGGAGTCATAGGAGCTGATAGCATGGTAGTGAATATCCCTGGAGCAGCTGTGGCCTGTGGAAGCTGGAGACCCTGTGGTGGCACTAGAGAGGGAAGAACCATCGGGGGTATCTGAGGCATCCCAGGAATCACCTGACCAAGGTATCCAAAGGCTGTGGCAAAGTATCCAAATATACCCTGGTTTGCCATCTGTGTGGCCCTCAATGTCTCTGCCATCTGCTGAGACCACTGTCTGTGCTCAGCATCTCTCCTCTCCTGGTCCTGTCTCCACTGCTCCTGCTGGTCAAGCCTCTGTCGAAGCATCTCAAGCTGTGCAAGCACCGAAGCATCTGTAGCTGTGGCTGCTGTGACTGGTGGAGCACTCACTGGTGGAGGTGGAGCTGGTGTGTACTCTGGCTCAGCTGCTTCCTGGTGAAGTGGGGACTCAAGTGAGAAGTCCCTCTCCTCTATGGCTCCACTCTGCATGCCTGTGCCTCTAGCCTGTGAGGAGCTGCTCTGTGAAACATCAGCTCTCTGTATGCATCGTGGGTCACTAGGGTGTAGCAGCACATACTCTGTTGTCACATCAGGAAGAGCCTCATACTCAGCATCGGTCATGAAGCCATTCATCCACATCAACCAGCAGATGAGAGGTCCAAAGGGTAGCATCCTGGAGCTGACCCTCTCAGCAATCACATCCTGCAGCTAACATATAATAAGATCTGCTAAGTCAAAAGGCTGCTCAGAGAGGATGGAGGCGAGTGTCCACTGCACTAGACAAGAGATCCTGTCCTAATAACCCTCCCGGGGTATGATGGTCCTGCTCTGCACTGCCCTCATAGCCCTAGCCTCGTGCGTCAGTCTGTTGGGCATCCTGCTGTAACCCTGCTCATAGGGTGGAGGAAAAGCAACCCTCATAGCATCATCAGTAGGCACAACTCCCCATGAAGGTCTGCGGGGTGGTCTGGCTCAGTCATGAGCGAGGTTGTGCAACATCCTGTCACTAGCCTCTGCTCCCAGCACTCTGAGAATATCATCTCGTGTCAATCTCACTGGCTGGCCCTCAAACATGAACCAGATGGCACTCCTGTCCTCGGCTACCCAGAGTGTAGCATAGAAGTCCCTGATAATATCTGTCCTGTACCTCACGGGAACTCCTAGCAAAGTCCTCAATCCAGGCATGTAAGTCATCCTGGACTCCATCTCTCTCCCAGCTGCCAGAGATAGACGAGCTGGCACCACATACTTGTGGGTGGTGTATAGCTTAGGCCCCTTCTGGCTCTCAGTCCTGCGAAGTGCCTCACCAATCTGCCTCCGGAGGATAGTCCAATATCTGGAACCTGCCATCATGTCCCTGTTCCCCAGAGGAGCCCACACGTGCTCTGCAACCTGTCTCAAAGACTGCAAGGTCTTGGTGTTGACTTTGAGGAAATCTCTCTGGTGAGTAGCAGGTGCAGCAGCCTCTCTCATCATGGCCTTCTCAGCTAAGGCCCGTATCCTCTTCCTCGACTCCTCATCCTGAGGCGGAGGATTGCCTCGGAAGAACCCTCCACTGTCAACTCTGGCCTCTGCCTCCTCAAGCTCAACCTCCTCCTCCTCTGCACTGCCAGAACTGGAGGTAGAGTTGGTGTCGGTGTCCTCAGCCTGTGGGACCTGCTCCGGAGCCCTCGATGAACCCGCTCCTCGGGTCGGAGTCTCCTGAGTAGAGAACCTCAGGTAGACCTCCTGAGTGGAGTCTGACCCTCGGTAAGGCTCACACCTCCTCTGCTGCCTCCTGCAGGTGGTCCTTGTCCTTGAAATGCACGACGAATAGCTACATCATTCCGAGGATCACCTGTGTGAACTGTAGGAGTACGAGGCTTCTTAGCCTTGGGCTCCACCGCTGCCTTGCCCTTCCCTCTGTCCTGTCCCCTGCCTCTGCCTCTGTCTCTAGCCATGGCTGCTGTCACTGCTGAGCTGCCCTCTGACAAGATAGGGCGAGTAAGCTTGGCTTACCAACCCGTCCACTGACAAGCTGACTGACAAAGATAGGATCAAGGGCTTGGCCCCAAATCCGTCCACTGATCACTGCACTGTCAACTGCCACTGTCCTCTGAGCTGACCACTGACAACTGCCACTGCACAATAGGAATATAGACAGGGTATATGAGTATAGAATAACCTACTATTATCTACAAGCAAGAATCGTAGGTAAGCGCATAAAAATCTATATGAAGTCCTAGCGCTGAGGTGAAGGACACAATGCCGACAAAATATGCAATGTGAACAACGGCATTGTCGATTATAGGTGGAGATCAACTAGTGCACATTCAAGCATAGCACAAAAACTCAATGTGACACTAATTGAGGAATCAAACACTAGTGTGATGTGCAAAGATGAATATTAAGCACAACAATCCACACTAAAGCCTATATGTCATATAAAGCAACGAACTTTTCGACGAATATGACATATAGCAGTTGAAGATTAACTAAAAACTAGCATCAAACCGAGAGCTATTAGGCACACAATGCTAGAATAGATGAATTTCAACTCAACTAGGGCATGAATCGATGAAAGGAGTGAAATTTGCAATGCCCTAAGCAATTCAACCTGCTACTGTGCAATTCAAACCATCTAGCACTGGATTCTAGCAACACATCACCGGAATTTCAATCAAAAGATCATCGAAACCTCACCGGAGTTGGGGGAAAAATTGGCTAGGTCAACTGCGTGTACTCCTCCTTCCTCACGCGAGAGCAACTGCTCTTGAAGTCATGCGTGGAGACAAGGACTAGAGGAGCACGTCGGCAGCGAGCTCCGGCAGTGCGGCGATGGCGACGGCGGCGCTGCAAGCTAGGGTTCGCGGCGCGGCTGCGGGTGGTGCGCTGTGGTGCTGCTGCGGGCTGATGTGGTCACGCGGAGGTGTGGTGGAGAGGCTCGAGCACAGTGGCGATGGCGCGCGGCGGCGAGCACAACGGCGAGATGGTCGGCGATGGCGAGGGCGAGGTACGCGCGCGTGCGAGAGAGAGGAAGATGACGGCGGCGACGAATTTGCACAGTAACAGGACGAAATGCATTGAGATTAGGGTTAGAAACCAATGGACGGCCAAGATCGATTGAAAAATTGAATCAACGGCTCAGATTGAAAGATGGGTAACGGTCAACCCTAGTCACCGTATGATACGGTGTCTATCGCATATGATACGGTGATCACATCTGTACTGGCGCTGAGGTTAAGGTCACCGTATCATACGGTGACTGGCACCGTATGATACGGTGACAGTAACTTCCAGTACAGAGTGATCAATGAGTAAAATACTCACCGTATCATACGGTGATAAGCGTCGTATTATACGGTGACTGCCAGAAATGCTGAATTCAAGGAAATTTCTTTCTTTGTCCAATACATCTCACACAAGAACCAAATAAACACCATGTATGGATTAGAAAGGGAACTCTCAACTACTCCTTTGAAAATAAGCCAATATAGGCTGCACATAGGCATATAATAATTTTTGAAATCTAAATAAGATGCAAGCCAATAAGAGCCAAAAGAGATAAAACCAAAGGAGGAGTATGTATGAGCCCTTGCCAATGACCCGTGCGAGTAGATTTAACCTCGAGGATCATTGTGCAATGCTCAATGGGCATGAAGCTCCAATCCTTTCCTTTAATCACACTTTGATGGGATGTGGTATCATATGGAGCATGAAGCACTTTCCACATAGTGTGATGGCTCCTTTGTGATTTCCTATATGCAATGCATGAAACAAGCATATCATACAAATGTAAGTGAAAGTAAATATGCCATGTGAGATGTAAGCAAATTTAAAAACATTGCATAAAGGAAACCTAGTCAAGGTCAAGTTTGAACCTCTCTCAAGCTTATTCACCATGAACCAAACCTTGCCTTGAGTCATACAAGCCACCAACTCAAACATCCCCCATGTTCACGGTTATCTTGAGAAAGTTAGACCTTGAACTAATTTTTATGTTCTTTTCTTTTTAGTTAATTACACATGCATGGATGCAACATACTAGTTCACAAAGGAGCTCCTAGCTACCATGCAAGACAAACGCAAGAAAAAAAAGCTACTTCTACTATGATACAAGGTTACCTCCTTGAAGAGTAGATATGTCGTTGACGCACTCGATGCTTGTGGTGGACCTTGATGAATCTTCAACTCGGCACTCGGTCCACCACCACCAACCATCTAGGTCCCGGTCTTGGGAACCCACTCGTACTTCATTGGCTGCTCACGGTCAACGATGCACTTGGGAACCCAAATCTTCTGAATCTTCCTCTTCTTGTCCGGTGTTCCAACAGCCTTGGCCTTCACCTTTCCCTTCTTGTCCCTAAAGAGCTTGAAGTGGGTGTTCTCTTGGAACAAGTTAGCATTGGGCATAGACTTGGAATTTCTCACCGTGGGGCAATTCTGGTAAGTGTATCCATCTTGACAACACTTCTCACAATAATAATCATCCGCCATAAGAGGGATCACCCAAGATGGAATAGTGTCTTCATTTCCGATGATGTTGATGGTGGCTGGGTAGGAGCCAAGTCCCTTGTGCTCAGCGTTGTTGATTAGATTCCTTCCGAGAATCTCCTTGTGCAATGTCCTTCCCCGAGCAAGCCTCTCGAAGCCGTCCATCACCATCGCCCTTTCTTCCTTGAGTTTGTGATAGTCATTCAAAATAGACTCATCAAGCGAGACAAGCTCACGAGAGGGGGTTAGCTCATCACAAGTGATATAGGATGAATTTGAGGGAGATGAGCTAGGAGAGGAGGTGTTACTCTTTTCAAGATCAAGAGCTTGATATGCAACCTCAAGTGCCTCATGCTTCTCATTGAGCTTTATGTAATCATCTTCAATGATCTTGTGAGAGATTGTGAGATCTTTGAGTTCTTCTTCAAGTTGCTCAACTCGAAACACGGCCACTTCATGTTCTTCCTCTAGCCTTGCAATGAGCTTGTCTTTCTTCTTCATTATCTTGCCGGCTAGATCAAGAGCACTCAAGAGCTCTCTATAGGTCGGCCTATCTTCCTCTCCAAATTCTTCTTCTTCTTCCTCATCTTCACTCTCACTATCTCTTGCCATCAAGCACATAGGTGGTGGAGGTAGATTGCTTGTGATGTCGGTGAGCACGATACCGGCCACTTGCTTGCCCTTGCGAGAGACATTATCACTCTCATCATCTTCTTCACTTGAGTCTTCATTGGTGATCCACTCTTGAGCAACAAAACCCTTGCGTGATGGTCTTTTCTTGTCTTTGCCCTTGGGGTTGTCCTTCTTGACAAACTTCTTCTTCTTCTTGTACTTGACCCTTAGCTCTTCTTCTTCATCATCGCTCGAGTTTTGTGGCTTCTTCTTGGTCTTCTTGATGGGCTTTGTGCACTCCTTGGCAAAATGACCCTTGTCTCCACAATTATAGCACACAGAGTCTTTCTTGGAGCGCCGATTGAAGAAGTTGCTTCTCCTCATGATGAGTGCAAGTTCATCGGGGCGAATTTGCAAGAATTCATCGTCTTCTTCATCTTCATCCACCTCATCTTCACTTGATTCACGGACAAATACTTTCTTGCCCTTCTTCTTGCTTGAGCTCTCGACCGGAAAGGCAAGGTTCTTGGTTGGTTTCTCGTCGGGCTTGAGGTCGAGGTGATAACTCTCAAAGGCGGTGATCTTCCCAATCAACTTGTGCGTTGTAAGCTCTTCGAGTGAGGTGTTGAAGAGGCATGTGATGAGTGCGCCGTATTTCTCCCTTGGAAGGATCCTCAAGATCTTGCGCACGAGTCCGGCATCATCGACCTTCTCCTTCACACCGAGTGAGTTGATGTCCTCTACAATCAAGTCCAAACGAGAATAGGCATCATTAATAGATTCACTTGATGACATAGTAAAAGAGTCATACTTATCTTTGAGCACATAATATCTTTCCTCTTTCACATCCACGGACCCCTCATGAGTAACTTGTATTTGTTGCCAAATCTCATGAGCAGTTCCCGCGGACTTGATGCGAGCAAAGACATCCTTTGTGATCGCTTCAAACAAGGCATTTTTAGCTTTTGCATTAGCTTTAGTGAGATTTTCAATGACCTCATCTTTGTCATCCACAAGTGCAACCTCCTCACTTGTCACACGCCACGCGTTGGAATCGATAGCTTCAAGGTAGGCTTGCATACGTGCCTTCCAATAAGCATAGTCGGTCCCATCGAACGTGGGTGGCCCGCTTCCTCCCGGCATCCTTACTCAAGACGGTTAAGCCCTATTTTGAGCACGAGGCTCTGATACCACTTGTTAGGATCACGGAGTACCGAGAGGGGGGGGTGAATCGGTAGCTCTTGTAAATTTCTCCGAGAAGGTACTTTAACAATCCTACTAGTTTGCTAGATGATAACAAGAAGCAAGCAAACCGCGCACACTAACAAGACTAGCTAAGAGCAGCCCTACACATGCAATTCTACCAAGAGCAAAGTAAACAAACCTATCAATCAATTCTACTAGCAAGAGATAAATGCAGAAAAGTAAATGCTAGTAAGTAAAGAGATGAGATAGAGATTGCTCATGGATTTTTAGCCCGTGGTATCGGGAGGATGGCGCCTCCCCCTAGTCCACGTTGGGTCACTCCCGCCGGAGTCTCGACCCCTCCCTCCGCTCGATGGCGATCCCCTCTAAAGCATTCTTCACCCTCCGAGTGAAGACACGGGCACGTCCCGCCGGCAACTCCGGATACTCCTCCGAGGGTAAGGATCCGCACGTGATGCGGTCCAAAGGGCGCTCTCTTCTTGTTGCTTCTTTCACACGGGAAGCATGAAGACCGTATACAAACTTGTAGAGACTTCCACACTCCTTGGCAAGCTCTCTACCAACGCCTAACCGGTCTAGGCCTTGCCATAGACCAAGAGTAACAGCTCAAGATGACTCTCTATGCACACACTAGCCCTAGAGATCAAAGGATGCTCTTGTTACTCTCTCAATAGCACTAGGATCACTCCAAATCCTCAACAAGTGCTCTCTCTTCTTGCTCTTGGCTTCTCCTAGGCAACCTCAACTGTTCCACTGGCTAAGAGTCCTTCACAGGGGTAGGCAACCAGCTATTTATAGCCTCAATCCATAAAACTAGCCGTTGCCACAAAAGCAGTCTTTTCTGCGTAGCCACCGTATCATACGGTGCTTTAGTCACCGTATTAATACGGTGACTAACTTCTCCTTCAGCCTCTCCTGCTGTCTTCTCGATCTTCATAGCCACCGTATCCACCGTATCATACGGTGACTACTTCCTTTCCTTCTTCAGCAACTTGTCCAAATTGCACTTCATCTGGAAACCATACGGTGACCCACCGTATCATACGGTGGCCATCATACGGTGACTCAACCAGAGACTCTCCTTTCTCTGGATTTTCCTGTCTGTAGCCACCGTATCATACGGTGACTACCACCGTATCATACGGTGCCCTCTTCTCTCTGAACTTGCAGAATCTACCAACTCTCTGGAAACCATACGGTGACCACCGTATCATACGGTGACTATCACCCCTCATCATATGGTGACTTCCAACAGAGGTCTTCAGTCTTCAGTCTGCAATCCCTGCAGTCACTGTATCATACGGTGACCACCACCGTATCATACGGTGGCTTTTCTCTGAAGTCCATCTTGATCATCTCCTCGATCCTTGACTTCATCTTCACTCTTCTTGGTTCCTCAACTGTCTCTTCTGCCACCCTAGCCTCCGAGAGCCTCACATTGCATCCAATGATCTCTACCACTAGTGTGCACTAAGAGAACCAACTCGAACCCCCTTGATAGTCCGGTTTTTCCTGTGGACTCAAGCCTACATCTATACCAAGCCAACACTTGCTTGGATCTAGCACGTCCTTAGCCTTGATCCATCCCTTCGATCGCGACTCCATCAAGTCCAATGTCCCGAGTTGACGAGGCAACCAATCATCGAGATCTTCAATAGAGAAAAGGTTGACATAGTCCTCCATCATATGCGACCATAGGCAACAACCTACAAAAGTGTTAGTCACATATGACATGATCTTCCAATCACCAAAACAGTCATACCTTAGGTGTTTCCATACTCCAATGGTCATGAAGCTTACACCCACCTCTCCCCATCAGCTTTGGGCTGGTGGGTGCAACTGGTCGGTGCATGCAGCTTAACATGATATCAGAGCATCGCTAATGAACGAGCGCGTCGTGCCGCCAACATAGATGCACGTCGCGCCGCCGCCGAAGATGCACGTTGCGTCGCCGAGGCCAAGCGCCTTGCCGATGCCAGGCGCGTGGCTGAGGAAGCCGCAGAGGAGCTGCGCAAAATTGAGGAGGCGCAGGCCGTCGCGGTGCCGAACATCAAGGCGATGGTTCCCATCACGTTGGATCTCGCCGCCCCGCATTACTCCCGTTGGCAGAGCCTGTTCCTCAACACCGTCGAGAAGTATGATCTCGGCGACCTCATCCTCTCCGACGAAGACTTCTCCGGTGATCCGCATTGGCGGCAGATGGACTTCACCGTCAAGTCTTGGATCTTCCGCACTATCTCCTCCGAGCTTCATGAGATCGTCCACACGGCAGCCCCGACATCCCGTGCTGTCTGGCTTGCCCTCGAGAACCAGTTCCTCGGCAACAAGGAAGCACGTGCCCTTCTTCTCCATGCCGAGCTCAACACTTTCATCCAAGGTGACCTGCCAATTCCTGATTATTGTTGCAACATGAAGAGTATGGCAGATGCACTCGGCAATCTTGGCGAAAGAGTGGATGATCGCACGCTTGTCTTGAACGTCCTTCAGGGCCTCAACGAGAAGTATGCGACCCTGGCCTCTCTCGTCAAGCGGCAGCGACCCTTCCCCAACTTTGCCGATCAGCGCACTGACCTCGAGCTGGAGGAGCTCACCGCGCCTGGCAAATCTTCTTCCACGACGCCCTCGTCAGCCTTCGTCGTGTCTACTCTGTCACGCCCGGTGGTCATGGCCATGGTGCTCCGCCGCTCCTGGTGCTTCTGGTGCTGGCTCGGGCTCTGCCGGGGCTCAGGGTGGCGGCTCTGGTGGTCGCTACGGCAGTAACGGGGGCAACCGAAACTGTCGTCGCCCTCGCGCCACAAACGCTGCTGCTTCCAGTGCTGGGCTGGCTCCCTGGCGGCCAGATTATGATCCCTGGACTGGGACCTTTACAGTCTGGCCAGTTCCCTCGGACCACCGGCGTGCGGGCAGCCTGCTGGGCCACTCGGTCCGTTCGCCTCTGCCGGCCCATACGGGGACTATCTAGTGCCTCTCTACTGTGGGCTTCCATACAGATACAGCCACTTCGGCCTGCCAGTGCCCCTGACCACTGGCCAGCAGGTGATGACACCCCCTGCTCAGCAAGTATGGGACCCCAACGCACTTGCGCGTGCCTTCCAGACAATGACCTTGACTCCTCCCCCTGGCATGGAGTGGGTTATGGACTCCGGAGCTTCCTCGCACCCCGGTATCCTCGTCACTTCCCAACCCCCCTCTATTTCCTCTCCCACCCACATAGTAGTTGGCAATGGTTCACTTTTACCTGTCTCTTCTATTGGCTCCACTACTCTTTCGTCTGCCCGTGGCCCTTTATACTTGCACAATGTTCTTGTTTCTCCTGACATAGAATCTTATTTTTGTTCATCAATTCACTATTGATAATCACTGTTCTGTTAAGTTTGACCCTTATGGCCTTTCTGTGAAGGACCTCATAACGAAGAATGTGATCGTCAGGTGCAATAGCTCTGGGCAGCTCTACTCCATCCATCCAGCGGCACTCTAGCCTGGTGCTTTGTTAGCCTCAACCTCCCTTTGGCATCGGCGTCTTGGTCATCTTGGTCATGAGTCCCTTTCTCGCTTAGCGACATCTTTAGATTTTTCATGTAATAAAAGTGAGTTCGATACTTTGTGTCATGCTTGTCAGCTTGGGCGTCATGTGCACTTGCCATTCACTAGGTCCTCCTCTCGTGCTAGTAAAGCTTTTGATTTAATACATTGTGATATTTGGACATCTCCAGTTGTCAGCGTGTCTGGCTACAAGTATTATCTTGTGATTCTTGATGATTGCACACATTATCTTTTGACCTTTCCATTGCGCCTCAAGTCTGGCACCTTTACCACTTTACCTCACTTTTTTGCCTTTGTCAATATGCAGTTTGGCACTACCATGAATGTCATTCAGTGCGACAATGGACGCGAGTTTGATAACTCCTCCTCACGTTTGTTCTTGCTTACCCATCGTGCTACCATTCGTATGTCTTGCCCGCACACCTCGCCTCAAAATGGTAAAGCTGAACGCATTATACGTACCACCAATGATGTCATGCACACTCTTATGTTCCAGGCTAGTTTTCCTGCTGCTTATTGGGTAGACGCACTTCACACCGCTACTTATTTGATTAATCACATACCCACCAAGACACTCAATTCCTCTACGCCTTACTTTGCTCTACGACACTCCACCATCATATGATCATTTGCGTGTCTTTGGATGTAAGTGCTATCCCAATCTCGCCGCAACCGCCCCTCACAAACTCTTCCCCGCTCGTCCCTTTGTGTTTTCATGGGTTACCCATCTGAACATAAAGGCTACCGTTGCTTGGACCATGCCACCAATAGGATTATCATCTCTCATCATGTTACATTTGATGAATCCTCAATCCCTTTTGCCGAGCTTCCAGACCCCCTACACTCCTCCAATCTTTATTTTTTATCTGACTTTAGCTGTTTGCCAAGTGCAATTGGTTTTTCCCCTATAGGTTTGGGCCCCGCTGCCCCTGTTGGCTCTCTGCCTTGAGTCGCTGCCGGCGGGTCCCCTCCATCCTGCGTCGACCCTGCTGTTGATGGCGTGCCCCCAGGTCCTGCTGCCCCTGTTGGCTTTGCGCCTTAGGCTGTTGCCAACAGGGCCCCACCCGGGCCACCACCCGGCTTTGGTCCGATTGCCCCTGTCGGCCATGTGCCGCAGGTTGCTGCTGACGGGGCACTGGCCGGTCCACCACCGAGTGTTGAGCCGTGCAGTCCCGCGGCATCCTCTTTTGCAGCACCTGTGGGCTCTGCGGGTCCCACATTGTCCCCCAGCAGTCCGGCCAGCCCCGCGCTGTCTCCTGGCGCGCTGCCGCGGCTGTTCAGCACCCCACCTCCTGCGCCTCCTATCGGGCGCCGCGTCCCGGCTGTTCCCAGCCGTGCGCCTCCACGTGGCCCCGACAGCCAAGCGTCGGCTGCCACTCGTCGTCTGCCCACTACAGCAGTGCCAATTGCGCCGATCGACAACGACCACACCAAGCGTACCAGGGGCAAGACTGGCTTTCGCCTGCCCGTTCAGCGTCTCAACCTGCAGGCCGCCGCTCTGTCACCATTGCCCAAGACATACCGCGGTGCCCTTGGCGTGACGCTATGATTGAGGAATTCACTGCTTTTCAAGCCAACTCCACTTGGGACCTCGTGAATCGGCCATCAGGTGCGAATATTGTTACAGGCAAATGGGTTTTTCGACACAAGCTTGATTCTGATGTTGTCTGGATCGCTACAAGGTGCGTTGGGTTCTTCTGGTTTCACACAGCAATCTCGTGTTGATTTTGGTGAGACGTTCAGTCCAGTTGTCAAACCTGCCACCGTTCGCACTGTTCTGTCTGTAGCGCTCTCTCGCGACTGGCCAATTCATCAGCTTGATGTGAAGAATGCCTTTTTGCACGATACATTGACCGAGACTGTCTATTGTGAGCAGCCATATGGATTTGTTGATTCTGCTTGTCCGGATCATGTCTGTCGTCTCAATAAGGCCCTTTATGGTTTGAAGCAAGCTCCTCATGCCTGGTACAGACGTTTTGCTTCTCATATTCTTTCCATGGGTTTTGTTGGTGCTCGTTTAGATACTTTGCTTTTTGTCTATCGTCATGGTTATCTTTTGCTCTATGTTGATGATATTGTTTTGACGGCCTCCTCAGCACAGTTACTTCGTCAAATTATTGATGCTCTTACTGCTGAGTTTTCCATGAAGTATCTTGGTACTCTTCGTCATTTTCTTGGGGTTTCTGTTACTCGTCGTCATGGTGGATTGTTTCTCTCTCAGCGGCAATATATGATTGACATTCTTGAGCATGCTGGCATGTCGGATTGCAAGCCGTGTTCTACTTCAGTTGACACTTGCACCAAGCTCTCTTCTGATGCTGCGCCTGTCTCTGATGCTACTCACTATCGTGGTGTCGCCGGTGCTTTGCAGTATCTCACATTCAACAGACCCGACATTGCCTATGCTGTGCAGCAGGTGTGCTTATATATGCATGACCCCGAAGAGCCTCATCTTGCTTTGGTTAAGCATATTCTTTGCTATATTTCTGGCACTCTCAATCATGGTCTTCATCTTCATCGCTCCTCTATGCTTGATATGGTTGCTTATTCTGATGCTGATTGGGCCGGATGTCCTGAGACTCGTCGCTCCACCTCCGGTTATGGTGTCTTTCTTGGGGACAATCTTATATCCTAGTCCTCTAAACGACAGTACACAGTCTCCCGTTCTAGTGCCAAGGCGGAATATCGCGCTGTGGCCAATGCAGTTGCTGAGACAGTTTGGCTTCAACAATTGCTTGAGGAGCTTCACTCTCCTATTTGGCATGCTACTTTGGTCTATTGTGATAATGTACGTGCGGTGTATCTCTCGTCCAATCGGGTGCAACATCAGCATACCAAACATATCGAGATTGATCTCCACTTCGTTTGGACAAAGTTGCAGATGGTTCTGTTCGTGTTCTTCATGTGCCAACCACTTCTCAGTACGCTGACATTTTCACCAAAGGACATCCTATGTCTGTCTTCATCGAGTTTCGTTCCAGTCTGAACGTCCTCTCTAGTGGCTAGTTTCGGTCGCTCTGCGGGGGGTGTTAGACAGATAGATAAGTTGCTTTGTGGGCTTTGGGCCTTGCGCCCATGCATGTACGTGACTAGGGCTTGCCGTACGCCTCCATTGAGCCGGCTCCCCTATATATGTAATCAACTCCTGTTTACATCAATCAATCATGTATTATTTCGCCTAACATTGTTATTGGCTTGGTTGGGGATTCTTTTTTTTTTTTTGCAAAAAGGCTTGGTTGGGGATTCGAACCGGTTAAATTTAGAAGCGGGCTCAAGTCAGGACACGAATTTGTAAAATTATATGCCTCTGCCAAGAATCAATACCTGGACCTCTTGGAATAGGTGAATGCAGTCAACCATTGAACTACATACACAACAACAGAATCAGCCTATAGCGACGGTTCAAAATAGCCTGTAGCGACAGACCAGATCAACCGTCGCTACGCTACTGTCGCTAGAAATCACGAGCCTATAGCGACGGTTTATAATAACCGTTGCTGCAAAGATTTGTAGCCGCGGTTAACGGCAGCAACCGTCGCTACAAATGGATTTGTAGCGACGGTTGCTACCGTCAACCGCCGCTACTACAGGTTTGGCAGTAAAAAAATAATACCCGGAGCAGCTCTCCGGCTCTGAACTTGCATTCACACAATTTCCCAATTTTCCAGTCAAATAATATGAAGCACATAATGACTATGAAACAATATCATCTGGACATTCCATCTTCAATCTTTGGATTTAGTACAACAAACGAGTAATTTACAAGAAGAAAACGAGGAATTTAGTAAAACAGGGTGCGTCAGCTGCTCGTGCTAAGTATCATCTCCAAATCCTGCTCGTTCTTCAAGCTTGTGCTGCAATTAGAAAACACCATAAGTTCATTTTGGAAATTACACAAGCAAAGCTAGCAGAAAAAAAGATTCTACATGATATCATGTCTTTGGATCCGCAACACAGGCAATTGAAGAAGTCACAGACAAGATGCAGAGTCAAGACAAAAGCACCTGCTTGGAAATCGTCGTGCGCGGGGAGTCCAAGACCGGTGGAGCATCCGGACGCAGGTCCTCGTCGCCGTGCGGCGTCCCGTCCGCCCGTTCCCTTCCGGAAGCCACCGCGCACGGAATTCGCCACCGCTGCACGTGGATGCGTTATGAAGTCATGGAGGCCGCAGAGCCGAGATCCGCCGCCCTCGCAAGTCGCCGTGGTCGAGGACGGCGCGCCGCGTCACCTGGATTTGTGGACGCCGGATCCGCCAGTGCTGTCGCGTGGACGCCGAATCCGCCGCTCCCCCTTCGCGCTGAGGACGTTGTGGACGCCGGATCTAGAGGATGGATCTCGTGGAGCTGGCAGAGCTTGGCCAGATGCTGCAGCTCCTTGAGAGGGCCTGCAGCCAAATCGATTCCACCAGCAGCTCACGTCCAGAAAGAAGCAAAAAAAAATTCAGAGTTTAAAAATCGGCACATGCTAACCTGGGCACCGTTCCTTCATCTGAGGTGAAGCTCGCCCGCCAACCAAATCGGCGCCGTCGCGCGTGGGAGCTCCGCCGCTGTCGTCGTCGCGCGTGGGACTTGAGCCCCGCCGCTGTCGCGCGGGGGCCTCGAGCCGCGCCGCAGCGCGTAGGCCTCTTGACGCGCCGCCATGCAGGAGCCTGTACGGTGCTGGAGTAGAGAGGAGGGAATAAAATTTGGTGCGGACCGTCCGTAATCGTGCACAGTGCGGACCCGCCCAGATGATCGACGCGTGGACTATGTGGAGGCATCCAAGGGACAAGCGATCCCGCTTCCATCGACACATGGTTCCTCACGGCTCGGCTCTCGCACGTCGCGGCTCCAGTAGTTAGCCACTCTCGGCTCGGCCCAATCATCCACTCATTGTCATCGTCTCGTCGACCCAACGCAGCAGTTAGGGAGGCACACAGGTGCCGCGCGCCATGTTGCAGCCACGCTTGGAGCGGGTGCAGGGAAATCTGTAGTTTGCCGAGTGTTAGATGCACTCGGTAAAGTCACTATAACACTCGGCAAAAGGTTTGTCGAGTGTCTACACTCGGCAAATAGCACTCGGTAAATTCTGGTCGGCAAAAGGCTCTTTGCCGAGTGCTATAATACACTCGGCAAAGACATACACTAAGCAAAATTTGAATTCAAAAAACATCCCGAAAAAATAGCAAAAATATTTTTTTTAATAAGGGAAAGCCCCAACCGGCTAGCCACAAGTTCCATTTTATCAACTGGCAAGTCGCAGTATTTTTTGCACACTTCGTGTCTCGTGAGATTCGAAGCCATGACCTCTCCTTCGCGTGAAACTCTCCCTACCACTACACCACAGCATCACATGTGCTCATATTCCCTTTTGATTCTAAACATATTATACTAAACTAAGTATTAATTGATTATTTGAAGACCTAAACGAATTCAAATAAAAAAGTTATCAACTACGAAGTTTCATAAATTTTCGAGGTCTACAACTTTTATTTTGGTCGTTTTACCATTTGATGTCATTTGAAAATTTTGAATTTCAAATTTTAACTCTTTCAAACTAAGTTTCCGTTGACAAGATGATTTCAAATAAAGAAGTTGTCAACTATGAAGTTTCATAACTTTTCGAGGTCTACCACTTTCATTTTGGTTATTTCTCCATCTATGGTCGTTTGAAAAATTCAAAATTCAAATTTAAGAAAATTCAAACCTCTATTTCGTTAGCAAAATTAATTCAAATTAAAAATTGATGAACTACAAAGTTTCATAACTTCTGAGGATCTACAACTTTTATTTTGGTTATTTATTCATCCGACATAGTGATAGTAATATTGTTCACAAATGTTATATATCCCTCTTATAGTTTCATGAAACTATATAGGAGGTATAGATTTTGTGAATAAATTTTATAGCTTTTTGTCGAACGAAGAAATGACCAAAATAAAAAATGTAGATCTTAAGAAGTTATACAACTTTATAGTTTAAAATATTTTGATTTGAATTAATTTAATACATCAAAAAATTAATTGAAATTTTATTTGCCGAGTGTAATAGGGAAAACACTCGGCAAAGAGCCATATTTGCCGAGTGTACCCCAAAAGCACTCGGCAAAGACCCATCTTTGCCGAGTGCCCAAAAAAATACACTCGGCAAAGACCTCGACACTCGGCAAATATCGGGTTTCCCGTAGTGGTGCGCGCCGGCGGCGGCCTGCCTGTGGTGGGCAGCACCAGCATCGCGGCCTCCGCCGTTCAGTGGAGTGACATGAAGCGATACCCCGAGGTTGACGAAGTGGCCACCGGAGAGCACGGCCTTGCCCTGTGCCGCGGCTGCCGGCTGCCGCCATCGATCTCCACCTAGGGCTAGGACGAGCCACCCTGACTCCATACGGCTCCGCCCCGTGCAGCACGTTGTAGAAGCAAAGGTCCACATCCGTCCACCACCGGCGCTATCGTCGCTCTTTGGTGCTCCCGACGGAGGAGGAGCTCGTGCAGCAGTGGTGGATCGAGCTCATGCATCTGGTGGCTGCGCCGTCATATCAAGCTTTCGCCCATGTTTCACGGGAGCCAAGAATGCCTGGAGCGCCATGCGAGAGCCGAGCCTTCCGGGACGTCGTGTGGATGCGAAGCCGTCGTTGCTCCCTTGGATGCGTTCCCTCAGTCCACGTGTCATTCATCTGAGGCAGGTCCGCAATGTGGGTGTTTGCGGACGGTCCTGAGCGAATTTTTTTCCAGAGAGGAGGGGAGGAGGGGCCTCGCGCCGTCGGTGAGAGAAAGGATTCAGAGAGAAGAGGGGAGGAGGCAGGGGAGAGAGAGGGGGGCAGGCGGCCGGTGAATGGATAAGGTTTGGGGGAAGGAGATCGAGCTGCGAAAATAAAATAGGGGCGGGGAATTGTATTATCCGCCGCTACAAATTGATTAAGTAGCCACGGGTGGTAGCAGTAACCGTCGCTAGAAATAGGAATATTTATAGCAACGGTTCCTGCTATGAACCGTTGCTACAAATGATTTGTAGCGGCGGTTGATGATGTTAACCGTTGCTACAAATCATTTGTAGCAGCGGGTCACTTGTACAGTGCCCTGTTATTTACTATAGCGACGGTTGGTTTTCGAATCCGTCGCTATAGGATTTTTTGGCACTGTCGTTAAAGGAGACTTTTGTTGTAGTGATATTTACAATTGATAAACTTGATCCTATTTTCAAATATTTGAATTTTGAATTCGTGTGACATTTGCTGACAGGTGAAAACCATAACCGATGCGTACGACTCTCGCCAGACATTTTTGTATATAAATGTTGTAACATCCAGTTGCTATAATTTCTGTATGAATTGAAGAAAAATCTGGCAGGGTCTAACACACATGCTGTGGGTGTGTGTGTTTGATAGGCTGTGTGACTCAAATGGAGTCGTTCCTGAGCATGTTCTTTCCGGAAGTGCTTAGAGGGACGAAGGATACAAAGCAGGACGTCTACTGCAAGTACGACCAATGGCTTACCGCATTCACGTCATCGCTGTTCATCGCTGCGACGCTGTCTTCTCTAGTGGCGAGTCGCGTCACGAGGAGGGTCGATCGCCAGGGCATCATGCTGCTAGGCGGCGTTCTGTTCCTCGCCGGTTCCATCGTCAACGCTGGTGCTGTGAACATCGCCATGCTCATCATCGGCCGCATGCTGCTCGGTTTTGGTATCGGATTCACCTTTCAGGTATGCTCTATATTCTGTTCTTCAAGTTGAAGTAGTAATATGTGGAGTATAAATTAAATCTTTTTGAATTTTCCTTTCTTTTGTTGGCTGTTGGGCAGGCTGCTCCGGTTTATCTATCCGAAACAGCACCTGCAAAGTGGCGGGGTGCGTTCGCCTCAGGTTTCAATTTATTCCTCATCCTTGGCATGCTTATTGCAAATCTCACCAACTACTTCACCGACCGCATTCCCAGCTGGGGATGGCGCGTCTCCCTCGGCCTTGCAGCCATCCCGGGCTCTATCCTAGTACTGGGTGCTCTCTTCGTCTCCGACTCACCCAGCAGCCTCGTCCTCCGGGGCCATCCTGAGCAGGCTCGAGCAGCACTGCAGTGCATCCGTGGACCCGACGCCGACGTCGACGGCGAGCTCAAGGACATAGTTCGTGCCGTGGAAGAGGCGAAACAAAATGAAAATGGTGTGTTCCGGAGGCTGTTCAGCAAGGAGTACCGGCACTACATGGTCGTCGGGGTTGCCATACCCACGTTCTACGAGCTCACGGGCATGACCGTTGTCTCCATTTTCTTGCCGGTGCTGTTCCGGACGGTTGGGTTCAGCAGCCAGAAAGCGATCCTTGGGTCTGTGATAACCAGTGCGGTGAATCTGGGCGGCACGTTTTTGGGATCCTTGATTATGGACCACACTGGCCGTAGGCTCCTGCTAATAACCGGAGCCATAAGCATGGTGTTTTGTGAGGTGGCCATTTCTTGGATCATGGCGGCTCACCTCGGGACGCACGCGGCGTCGGAGGCCATGCCGCGGAACTACGCGACCAGCGTGCTCGTTCTCATCTTGCTGTGCATGTTCTGCCTGTGCGTGTCGTGGTCGGCGGTGAGGTGGCCGGTGCTGGGCGAGATCTACCCGGTGGAAGTCAGGTCGGCCGGGCAGGCCACGAGCATCTCTGTCTGGCTCTGCCTCAGCTTCGCCGAGCTGCAGGCGTTCATCAAAATGCTCTGCGCCATCAGGTACGCCGTGTTCCTGCTCCATGCCGGATGCCTCGTCGCGGCGGCCGTTTTCGTGGCCCTGTTCTTGCCGGAGACCAAAGGCGTGCCTCTGGAGCTCATGCGGTCGGTGTGGACGGATCATTGGTACTGGGGGAGGCTTGTCAAGGACAACAAGCCGGACCGTCAAGTAACCTGTCCGTAAGATGTGTACACCTTTTCAAGTGGTGTGATAATTTGGAAGATTGTTGTGCACGGTTGCATGTCTTCCTGTGGTGCCTGCTATTGTTTGTAAAAAAATCTGGCTTGGTTGAATTTTCTTGGAACCACGCACTTATTAGTGGTCGTATCGATTTCTATGGGTTTAATCTAATAATTGAGAAATAGAAAAGGTGTATCATTGAAATCGTAGCATTTGCAATCTTATCAGATATCATCACCGCTGTGCTACATGGTGTGGAAGTTTCTTGTGCCTGAATTTTGTTGGCACCACTTGTACACCAGAAGCTGCTACATGGAATTCAGGCATTCTCAATTCTGCCATGATTGAATTTTCTTTGTTGAAAAGATCGAAGATTCTATCTGAGACAAATTATGGTGATCCAAATGGAGCATTAGATGATACTGTTGTGCCAAGTTCTCGACTGAAGGTATCCTAAGGGACGCAGATGGGTATCCGTTGGGTAGTGTGGGTCAGAAGCTTAGTTCATTTGTTTGTACTAGCTTAAGAAGATAAGGGTGCATTTTGGTTTATTTGGAGAAGTTTTGGGTCGATCCAATGATCCAAGAATGAGAAAACGTGCATCCCTAGTCATTCTGCGCTTCTGTTGAGAGAAAATGAGAGTTTCAAGAAGTCGTTGCTGAAGACCTTAGAACTCTTTTATTGTAGATGGTCACCTTTTGGGTTGGAACAGATTGTCTTGACTGTTTTGCGCCCGCAAACAATATACGAGCTCGGCATGAAGCAGAGTAAAGATTGCACTACACCATAGATGTGAAAAAATGTAGAAGAAAAAGAGGAAACTCTCGGCCTACCCAGGTTTGGGCCTCTATACTCCTTTCTTATGTTCTCCGTTGAAAGGAACGAGGACGCCACAGAGTCTACAAGGGTGTTTGTTGCTCTTCATGACAGTGCCACTACTTTGTGGTTCGTTGTGGGCCTACTGGAATGAACACGACAATAATCAAGGCCCAGTTTGGAGTCCAATGCAGGAGAGAGGGGAGAGAGAGAGAGAGAGAGAGAGAGAGAGAGAGAGAGAGAGAGAGAGAGAGAGAGAGAGAGAAGTAGAAACCCAGCCTAACGAAAAATTGATGTTGCAGAGAGGAATAAAAAAATTCATTGTGGGCCTGCTGTCTGCTGGGTTGAATTTGGCAATAATCTTGATGGAGTTGGATACAGCGTGGGATGGGGAATTTGTGCTGCCAAGAGTGTGCCGCCCGTGCGCACATGCACGTGTGAGGTCAACCAATACACTAATAACACAAAATCATTATAAATTCAAAACACATACATTTGAGATGAGACAGTAGTTGCATTGACATAAGGCCCTTTGGCAGGATTTTTGGGGCAGCTTCGTCTCTGCCTTATGGCACGAGTTGTATCAAACGAGAAAAACAGCTCATGCCCAGAAGCTAGGAGCCATTTTTTATTTTTATATTGTGAGGTTGTAAGCCATTTTTCGTATGAATAAAAGGAGCCTGAGGCTTACACATTTTCACAAATAACTTTGGTTTCACCAGGTAAGCTAGAGCCAAAGCCATTTACCGTGAGCCAAAAAGTTTGCCAATGGCACCATAGTCACAAATCCATCCCAAGAATGTCAGAATATATGTGTGTTGTTGAGATTAGGTGGTGTCGTTGATGCACGGGTCGTTTGAGTCATCTTACAAGCAGTTGTCTATGTTGTCTTGCTTGCCATCCTTGACGAACCTCCTCCAGTACCAATGCTTCATCCACACGGACTGCATGACTTCCAACGGCACGCCTTTTGTCTCCGCAGGAAGACAGCCAGGAAAATCGTCCCCACGAGAACGCAGCCCGCGTGGAAGAGGAACACGCCGTACTTCATGACGCAGAGCATCTTGATGAACACCTGCAGCTCCAGGAAGAGGAAGCAGAGCCAGACGGACATGCTCATCGCCTGCCGGCCGACCTGACCTCCACGGGGTAGATCTCGCCCTGCACCACCCACCTCAACGGTGCCCACGACACGCCCAGGAAAAACGTGAAGAGCAAGATCAGAACCAGCACGGTGATCGCGTAGTTCCATGGCATCGCCATCGCAGCCTCGTGAGTCCCGAGATGAGCCGCCATCATCCATGTTATGGCCACCTTGTTTGTTTGCAGATATATAGGAGAGGATCAGATTGATCAAATTTGGCTACGCACTATATAGAGACAAACTATAGCTTGTTTAGGACGATATTGTTTACCTCGCAAAGTACCATACCCAGACCGCCAACAATGTAGAGATCCCTGCGGCCCATAAGGTCGATGATCGACGAACCCAGCAGAGTGCCGATCAAGTTCATGGCACTGTTTATCACGGAGCCAAGGATCGCCTTCTGACTGCCGAACCCAACCGTGCGAAACAGCACCGGCGAGAAAATGGCGATGACATTCATGCCCGTGAGCTTGTAGAACATGGGTATGGCCACTCCAATCACCAGGCAGTGCCGATACTCCTTGCCTGAACAGCCGCCGGAACGCGCCGTCCTCGTTCCGGTTCGCCTCGTCGACGGCACGGACGATGTCCTTTAGCTCGCCGTCGACATCGGCGCCCGGTCCACGGAAGCGCTGAAGTGCGGCCCTAGCCTTGTCAGGCTGGCCTCGCAGGACGAGGCTGCTGGGCGTGTCGGAGACGAAGAAGGCACCCATTATGAGAGCGGCACCCGGGACGGCGGCCAAGCCGAGGGAGACGCGCCAGCCCCAGCCGGGGACACGGTTGGTGATGTAGTTGGTGACGATTGCGCAAAGTGAAGGCATTGTACGATGAGGCAAATGCCCCCCTCCACTTTGCCGGCGCTGTCTCGGCGAGATACACCGGACCAGACTATATGGTGATAAACATAATCAAAATTTTAATTTTATCATTCCAGTCATATTTTTCAGTAAAAAATATCGTGACATGATGTTTATATTTCCCTGAAAAAAGAAAGGTTATGTTGTTGTTCTTTGATTGTCACTTTGAGAGGACCATTTGTTATGTGTTATATATCGATCAAACATATATATCAGTGTGATATGAGGTTGTAATAATTGTAATTTGTAAACATGGTATCATGGTGCAATAGGAACAGTTTTCCATGTATCTAAAAAAATATATATGGTGCTACGTACCTGGAAGGTGAACCCAATACCAAAGCCGAGTAGCATGCGGCCGATGACGAGCATGGCAACATTTACGGCACCGCCGTTGATGATGGATGGAACCAGCAAGGAACAATAATGTGTGCCCAGCAGCATAATACCTTGGCGGCCCACCGTCCGGGTGACACGGCTTGCCACCAGTGAAGACAGTGCGGCGGTGATATAGAGTGATGACGTAAATGTGGTGAGCCACTGGTTGTCATATTTGCAGTATATGTTGCTGTTTGCATTCTTCGTTTTACTGAGCACTTCAGGGAAGAATATGCTAAGAAATGACTCCATTTGGGTCCACCACGTAACAAAACAAGAAGCATTTTTTTTTTTTGTCAGTTCGCATGAAACTGTTTCATGCATGTAACATATAACGTGTTATACGGAAAAAAAATAGTGATTATCATGTGATCACCCGACCCTTGCTAACACATATAAGAAATATTTAGTGGGGGCTAAGGCACAGCAATAAGAACAAAAGAACCTGTGAGCTAACAATAGTATTCTATGATTTTTCAAGGAAACATCTCTATATTCAACTATTTGAATTATTTTCACATTATTTTAAGAGTTTAAACAGAGTTTATTGTTTTTTATAGTATTTCTAACATAGATTCAATTGATTTGAGAAATTTCTCATTGAGTCTCTCAATTTGAGTGTGTGATGATATTTTCTGGTCACTCTATTGAATACTTACAGATTATGTTAATCATAATTTATCTGCATCCTTTATTAAACCAAGTAAACTAAATAGAATTGATGCTTTTCTTTGCAATTTTAATAATACAAAACTCCCACCTTTTTTCCTAATTTGTTTCGTCACACCCCCTATGCTTATTATGATCTATTGTTCTTCCATCAACATTCTTTCCTCTTGGACTTGTTTTTTTTTTTCAAATTTGTTTAAAAATAGGACACATAACATGATTCACTGCAACTTATGTTTCAACTAGATTATATCTGGGCCAACCAAGCCTTTGAACCTGTTGGGTTTGAAATTTTAAAATAGACATCTACTTACTATTTTTTATTATTTAGAATTTATCTATTTTTGGACTCATAATGGCATGGTGAATAATTTAGAAATAGGTACGAATGGTAGTTTGCCTATTTTTTATTATTCCGAATTTAGTTATTTTTTGGGCTCATAATGGCATGGTGGTTAATTTAGAAATATGTGTGAAGGGTATTCTGCCTATTTTTTATCATCCTAAATTTAGCTAATTTTTTTGGCTCATAATGGCATAGAGGGTAATTTAGAAATAAGTGTGAAGGATATTTTTGGCTATTTTTTTATTTCAAATTTAGCTATTTTATAAATATTTATAGGGGGTTTTGTGACTAATTTTTTCATAATGGCAGTGGCAAATAATTTTCTCTTCTTATTTTCTCGGATTAACGTGGAAATTTCTAGGCTTTGAGAGCGAACGTGATGGCTTTTATTTCAATTATATACATAATAGATAATCTACTAATAAAATGCCCACCAAAACAAAAAAAAACCGTACCAATGTTAAGGCAAGATCATATCACTCACTTAATTAGGGTCTGTATCATGGATTATGGGCGGTGTTTGGGCATACAAGAGCAGGCGTCTGATGAAGAGCAGATTCTTCCTAAGTGCTGACGGATGAATATTTTTTCACGGACTCTAACTGAACCAGATACGGAGCAAGTTGTAGAGTCCTCAGTCAGGAGGAGCTTACCTCTTGGAGATAGATGGAATTGAATCTGAGTCGGTTATGAGTTTTCATATCTAAGCTTCGACTTCCAAAAATCATATAATTGCGATGTCCAGACTCTAAATGAGGCAAACTTGGGGGATTTCGTTGCATGGGGTCTAAAATTTAGAAGGAATAATCATGTCATTTAAGAGTATTAAATAAAGTTTAATTACAAAACTAACTGCAGAACCCTGGTCTAATTCGCAAGACGAATCTAATGAGGGTAAGAAAGCCGTGATTAGACGATGTGTACTGTAGCATCACTGTAGCAAAACATAGATTAATTAGGCTCGTTAGATTCGTCTTGTAAAGATGTACCTATCTGTAAAAAAGTTTTGTCATTAAACTTTATTTAGTACTCTTAAATAATAAGGTTCTCTTTAATGTTACAGGTCTAAAATTTAGAGGGAGATGCAACGAACGCACCCTTGGACTCATCTATATTAGAGCTAGAAAAGATCTAGAGCTTTTTTTTTAGAACGTGTGGAGCACACTTTTTCATTAAGAAGAAGAGAAGTTTATTATAACATGGTCAGAGCTAAATCCCTTAAAGGACTTAGCAAAAGCCGACCAAACGAAGTAGAGATGAACTAGCAATATAATAACAAAGGGTATAACAGACCCTAACAAACCGAAAGAAACAAAGAAAGTCGGGAACAGGCTCCCAAACAAAGAACTAATCCTCTAACCCCGCCTAGGAAAAGGAGCTTGCACAACTTGGAGACCCCCGAAGCTGCCCAAAGGTTAGTCTTGTCGATGATTTCCTACGACAACGCGATTGGTTAGAGTGCTTGGAATATGAAGATCATGTTGTTACATTCCTTCCAAAACTTCATGCGACAAAGATTAGAAGAGTATCAAAGCCGGGCGTAACAACTTGAATACTCTGTACGTGACAAGCCATAAATCAAAAAAAAAGTTGGCTTTCGAAGAAGCTTTGGAAGCTTGGAGAAACCCACCATCGCATAAAGGTTAGCTTCGTCAATGATTTTCTGAGCTAAAGGGACCGATTGAAGGACATGGAAATCGAAGACCCTCATGTTGTGATCCTTCCAAAACCACCACACGACCAAGATGACAAAGAATGGGAATCGGAGTTAAGAACCTTGGGCAGCCTTCTACGCGACCAAAGCCTGCTGCTCAAAATATTCATTGTTTGTGATAAGGCTTGCCTAAGCATCGATGAAAACTAAAGTATGCCGTCAAAAGGATATTCAACAGGTGAAAACCCAGTCCATGTTCTTTGTAAGTCATGGCTTCGGGTGGGAAAAATCCTCAACGGAGACCCTTTGATCACCCACGTTGCTCGTTACTCAGAATAAAAATAAGGGAGTCCACCGTCTACCTCACGAGATAATCCACCACAGCTTCATGACCCACGAGGAAGCCTATTAAAAAACATTATCAGGGATTGCATGATGAGAGCGACCAGTCGAAATACTTGGAAGTGAAGCCTTTCAAATCCTCCACCGACCTAAGAAAACTTTATCGGTAAAGAAAATTTATCGGAGGTCACTGGTAAACCCAATTTTCAAAAATATTGGAAAAAAATTCAAAATTTCAAATTTTTTTGACTTTTTTTAATAAAAAATTGGCATGGCTTGTTGACTTATTAATATAAATTGTTCACAAACCCTTTAACATCACAAACTGCACAAAATAATGTACATATGACAAAGTATCATAGCATAGCCTACATTCCAAAAAATCATTGCTTCTGTGTCCCTGCAAAATCGCTACTACCAAAGCTCCTAACAAATCGCAACAGTTGCGGCCGTCATCTTGCTCCGATCCTGCCAGCAGCGCCACTGGACAGACGCCCCGGCATCCTTCGGTCCTTCCCCTTTCCCTTGCCGTGGTGGTGGCCCTCGAAATCTTGTTCTGACGCGGCAGGAGGCGGAGGGTGGTAAGGCGGATGGCGGAAGAGTCAACCGGGGCCAGGGAACCAAGCTGGCGGGCCAGGGGCGAGGAGATCGATAGCGGCCGCCGCTCAGCTTTGCTTGTGCGTGAGAAGTGGAGATGAGGAAGCAGGGGAACGATCAAAATGAGAAGAGGCATGCGAATAGGAGTATAATGCTTATTTTCGGCATTAATTTGGCTCCAGGCGCTTCACGTTGGCAGCGCGGGCTTCTTCCTGTCTGGGCGTGCACGGTTGACGGCGGGATGTAAAACTGCAACGAAAATTTTGGCCGATACGTGAATTTTATCGGACCCTAGTGGCAAACCCGGCATGCCCGAAATTTCGGAGATTTATCGCCAATAAAGTTTTCACAGCCACCGACCAAAAGAAGATGAGTCAGTGAACCGATGAAGTTGCCTTTGACCGAATAGCCTTGCAACCACAACCAAATAAATGAACCAAGACCTCCCTCGCCTGGATCCAGTGGTCTCTTTTATGCGACCTAAGCCACCAATCGACAATAGTGATCAAGTTAAGTGAAACGGGATGGATACCCGAATCAATTTGTTTGTAAGTCACAGCTTCGAGTGGGAAGAATCTACAACGGAGACCCCTTGATCAACCCCACCGCTCGTTACTTAGAACAACAACGATTAGGGGAGTCCATTGCTAGCATAGAAACCAACAAACAATAGAGGGGAGCAAAGGGAGAGAGGAGAGGCGAGGAATGACCAAGGCGATTCTGACAACGACCACGACCATGCGACGACAACCACACGTTATGCATCCAAGAAGCAACGACCCGAACCGAGTGATGACGACCACTAGCTCCGCGTCCAGGCGACAGCGACCCCGACCAAGCGACAACGACCACGACAGCGGTAACGACCATGAGTTCCGCGTCTAAGCGGCGGCCACCACAACCAAGCGATGGGGACCATGAGTTCCGCATCTGTGTGGCGGCGACAAGGACCAAGTGACGACGACCATGAGTTCTATGTCCAAGCTGCGGCGACCACGACCACAAATTATGTGTCCAAGCTGTGACGACCATGACCAAATTACGATGACCTCGAGTTCTGTGTCCAGGCAGCGGTGACCATGACCAAACAACGAGGACCATAAGTTCCGCATCCGTGTGGTGGTGACCACAACCAAGCAGCGACAACCACGAGTTCTGCATCTAGGTGGCGGCAACCACGACCACACGAATCTTGCATTCCGCCCTATAGGCGATGGCGACCACGATCATGCAATACCGGCATTCCATCAGAAGGAAGAAGCCCTGCCGCCACAGTCCATGTGGCTGTTGAATCCGCGCCTCGGCAACCAAGACGCGGGGGGGGGGGGGGGGGGGGGGATCGGATCCTTGCCCCAGTTGTCGTTCTCGACCAAGGAGAGGGTGTCAGTGCCGTAAATGTGAACCACATGGCCTTGGCGTCCAGCATAAACATGCCAGCGCAAGGGAAGTAGTCCGAGCTGTCGGCACACCGCAAATCTCGCTCCAGCCTCTGCCGCCCAGTGGACTGTGAGTAGATCTGGCCACAACGGCCTCGATCCAGCCCACCCACCAACGGATCCAACCAGCACAGGGAGCACAACCACGAGAGGGGAGAAAGTAATAGGCAGGCAACCTTGTGACCCGATTACGACAACAGTAGGAGGCGGCGTTCCCTGTCGGGCAGCGGTGAAGCACGCAGTAGGGATGACCTCGGAGCTGATGGCAAGGAGTAACCCCACCACTAACGACGAGCCACCACCCCTCCGCTGACACCACATGCGATGGATGCATCGCCGCCCACGAGCACGACGAATAGGATGGTGACTGCGGCGACCATGACGGAGAACTGGCGCTCCAACCCGGCGGCGGCGACCGTGACTGAGATCTGGTGCACCTTGTTCGTCGTCTATGGCGGCGGTGGGGGGAGGGGGGGCTCGGCGACCTGAGCAGGCGGCCTACCACTACATCAGGAGCAACACGGCCGGGACCGACAGCAGGTAGACCACCTGCCCGATGCGCACGGACACGCGCCACAACCTACTGCAGCTAGCTGCTCCATGCCGGTGTGACCACCATTGCACAGACGAAAATGAGGAAAATCGCGGCCGTCATCCTTGCGGTCGTGCGCTGCGGCGGCGGCGAGGAAGGCGGGGAACGGGAGGCATGGCGACGCATGGAGGTTGAGTGGCACGGTGGCGAACTGGGTGGTGGCGCTGCCCTGGAGGAAGAGGACGTCGTGGGTGTCCGGCATGGCGAGGAGCGCGTGGAGGTTGGCCTCGGCCTTCTTGATGGCAGCGTCGAACACCTTCCCGTGGTGGCTCATCTCCATGATGCTCATCCCGGAGCCGCGGTAGTCGACAAGCACCTCCTGCGCTTTCTTGAGGACGAAGAGCGGAGCATGGCCGGGCCCACAACAAAGTTGTAGATGCCCCGGTCCTCGGCAGCGAAGATAGCGGCGGACGCGGACGGTGCCGCAGCCATCACGCTGCAGATCCTGACGGCACGGGCGGGGAGGCGGATGGAGGACACGGCGGCGGTGGCCCTCAGCGCGGGCCGGTTGGGGCGCTGGAGGAGGAGGGAGTCCGCCCAGCACAGCTTTGTTATTCTATCGACCTCCATATGCGGCCATTTTTTTTTTCCCAAAAGTGTGTTGCCAACAGATTTGTCTGATTCGGACTCCTCTACATGACTTCTTTTGTGGAACATATATCGCCTAGCGCAGAGTTCATATAGGGATATATGTTCCGAAAAACTCTCGACGAGACCTACAACTTTGGTAGTTACAGACTGTCTTAAACTTCGAAACTATGTTGCAAGTGTTGTTTTTGGACTGCAGGAATTGATCTTTCCCATGTACGGAGCACGGCATATATGAACGGACTTTGTCGGGTTTTGAATTGGGCGGGTGGAGGGCAGAACGTGAACTTTCATCGAACTCATTAAGCAGTAGAGATGGACTTCATTTCGGTACAGCAAGATTGTAACCAACAATGATGCATATTGCTATATACAAATCTGTATTCTGATATATAGCAAATTTGATCTTTGTGTTTCGTTCTACAAATTAGATTTGCACAGCGAATCTACTCTTTCTTTATAAGTGCAACCAACTAAGTGTCATTCATAGCTATTTCTCTGCCCTCACGTTGTGCCACATCACCTCAAAAATTTGGTCTGTTCGATTTTCTTCTATCATCTAATCCCAGCCATCCACGATGCACACAAATACTGGTTATTGAGCCACTAGCAGCAGTCATTGATTCATTGTAATAAATAGATCACAATATGATTTTCTTAATTCTCATTTTCTCGCTGTTGTAACTGACAATATTAGTTGCGCTGCCGTTGGGTTGGCAGTCCATCAATCCGTTTTTATGTCCTTCTCTCCAGCAAGCATATTACTCTCAATAACTGATCACCAAGCATATTACTCTATCGTCATATTCTTGCTCTACCCACCTCCTCCTTTACTTAGTGATTTAGTATTATCAATAACTGACCAGCGTGAGAGAGGTTTGTGCAATCAACTCTCCCGCCAGCAACATAATTTTGGTTGTATAACCGTCGTGCAATAATTACCAGAGAGAAGGCACTGCACCTTGCTCACTAGCATCAGAAGAGAATACGATGAGGCCACATGGTCGGAAGTGAATTCCCAGTCTATAAATACTTGAAACAACCTGCATGGTCCATATGAAAGGTTTTCAGCCTCTCCGGTCTTGATTTACTTGATCAGAGCAAGGTAATGTTCTCTGGACCTTGGCCCAGCATGCCGTATCATTATTGTTTCTATTTGTGTGTTGACATTTTCTGATTTTTTGATACACCATTTCTTGGTATGCTCAGATGTATGTACAAATGTTCATAGTGATAGATTTTTTGAAGGTTGTTCATTTCATTCTTTTATTGGTTTGATTTGAGGAATGAACTTCAGTTACACAATCACAATGTTCTGTTCTTTCTTTCACATAGTAGTAAGAAAAATATCAAAGCATGTTATATATGCTCCAACGTGAAGTTGGGATAGGTTGTTCACTTTATTTTTTATTGGTCTGATTTGAGGAATGAACATCAGTTACACAATCTCACGACGTTCTGTTTTTTCTTTTACAGATTGGTAAGGAAAAAAATCACGGCATGTCATGCTTCAACGTGCAGTTTGGAATGTCTAGATGGGATTAACTGATAAATTCCTTGCAGAGCTCACTCAATGAACAATATGTTTACTACTTTTATTTGCACACATGCTTGACAAAATTGCCTCCATTTTATTCTCAGCGATTCATTTGTTAGTACAAAAAATGCTAATGCTAATTTGGAGACCCCATGTAAGATTTTTTTTTTTTATGTTTCACCTTGCAAATTTGTACGTCTTCCCCACATTTCGTTTTATATCCTCCTATACAAGTAAGTGACCAACATTCAAATATGTCCTCCACTTGCTTCTTCACATTGCGTCCCACTTTAGCGCATAATACTTGGCTGGGTAGTAATAATATCAATGTACACCGTTCGATGTTCAAATATAACATATGTTTTCTTTTTGTCATGTCATATATAGTCTTTATTTTTTTCCCAACCAACTAGACATCTAAGAGACGATTTCTCTTATAAGATTGAAATATACTGTTATATTTGCATCTCAAGTTCACTAAAAATTTGTTCTTAAACTCCCGCAGCAACACGCGGGGTATCACCTAATACTCATTTTATAACTTCAGGCTGGAGGCATAGATACCTCGCAAAAAAAAAAGGAACAGATAAGAGTGTAGCTTATACATGTGCATTAAGGAGAAAATATGCGGTATTAACAAGCACCTTTTGGCGCACAAGTTTTCAGTTTGAAATGGAAAAATAGTGCAAACTAATGTAAAATTTTACCAAAGTTTTTAGTACTTATAATAAAACAATAATTGTGATAGATGATAAAATTAAGACCACTCAATAAAATTAAAGCTAATATATAGAGACAGAAATTTGTCAAAAGAAATCACCTGTATCATACTAGTACACATCTCATCAGGATTGTTTCCTCATTTTTTGCTATTCTTTTGCATGGCTTTTTGTTGTTCTTTTATGTTCCCAGATGCCGTTGGAATATAAAATAACTAGTAATAAACAGATTGAATTTTGTGTTGCATACACAAGTTTTTGTAATTTGCTTAGCATTCATTTAGACATAAGGAATCACTCACTGTTATTTACTTAGCTTTATCATGATAATTTAATGGATTTGTCCATCTGTACCACATGGACACATTATCATTGCGATCAAGTGAGATTAATTCTAGTCCCGCATGGCAGCTGCTCCGTAAATGCTAGAGATTGTCTCTTAAGGAAGAGCTAGCTCCTCCCCTTCCCTCCTCTTCTCTCCTCAACGTAGGACAAAATCTTATGTGGACGGACTTAGTGTCCCAATGGTAGAGCTAGCGAAGAGAGCTAGCAGCCAGCTCTTGCAAAGGATTGATGAGGAGTAGGGTCCATGCTTAAATCTCTCATTTTCTTAAAGACTGCCTATTGAGGAAGAGTTAGCTACCTTTTTTCTCTTCTTTTTCTCTAATAACCAATTCTAAGAGACAACTTAGAGGCATCCATTGGGGACACTCTTAGCTCCCCTTTGAGGACGCTCTGATAGGAATAAAAAGTACTCCAAAGTGTAGTTCAATTGACCAGCTAAAATGGACAATAATTGCACATTAGACATGCATAAATCTAAACCCTTAAAGAACCAGTTGCGAGAAATACATTTTATACCTGCCAGATTGTACCCATCTGTATATTAGCCATTGATTTAAAAGGTCATCTTTAATATCTACCATTCGATCCTGCCATGCTGGCCCCGGGCCCATGCAAGGGTGGACATTGGACATGGACAAATGTCCAAATTAGTTCATTTGCGATGACGATTGTAAATTTTTTTCCACCCACGCTACTCCATCCGCGGCCTCACCTCCCACCTCCTTTCATTATGTTGAAAAATCAATGCTTTCCTTTTATAACTGTAAAAATTCCATCCCGGCACAATTCCTTTCTTTGGAAAGTTCTCTTCCCTGATTCTGGCAGGTGACGATCAAAAGCACGGGAGTTTTCTTCCCTGATTCTTCCCTGACGATGAACAAAAGCACGAGAGCCCCTTGATGTTTTCTTCGCATCGGTGTTGGTGCAGGGACGGCGAGTGCCGTCGTTGTCGCGCCCGGCGATCTGGGAAGAAAGGCTCGAACTACGGGGCCTTGTGTAAGTGCCCTTATTATTGTCGTCGTCATTGGCATCGGTCCGAGGAACGCAAGTGACGCCGTCGTTGTCGCGGCCGTCGTCGTCATCCAACGATCAGCTGGGAACAAACAGGTAGGTACATCCATGTTTTACTGCACCGATGTGGGAGTTTCGGACGCACTACAGTATAATCTATGGTGACTCGATGAGGTGGCCGGGGCAGGTGGCGACGGAGCTCGATCTAGGCGTGGCGATCGAGGCGACAGAGGCCGTGATCTCAACGGCCGTGGCGGCCACGAGGTGAAGGGAGCCCCGCCCAAGCAGTAATCGCCGGAGCCCATTGACCTCCCACCACTGGCTTGCCGCGATCCTCCCGCCCCCATGGAGGAGCAGGCCATCTGCTGATGTACGCTGAATGATCGGGGACGATGGAACCACGCCCCTAATCAAAGGGGAGGAACTGGGAGTCCACTTGATGTCTCACCCAACGGTAGATCCATCCAGGTATGCATTGGACGGCGCATGGACTGTCGATTCGCTGATTTCCTCTGCCTCTCGGCCAACTAACAGTGGATTTTGTTCCTTCCATTGGACGGCGCCTTCTTGTTCGCCGGGCCATGGTGATGAGGTCCGTCCCTTTTGTCCATGTTTCCCAGGTGTTGCGAGAGCAGGAGGAATTGGGGACTAATGCTTGGACAAGGCCTGCAGGTGAAGGCATGTTCTTGTATCCTCCTGCGAAATTGGGTCAACCTCTATCTATAAAAAGGTCAATACATCCTGGATAGGTTGTTATTCTTGATCAGATGCTGCGTCATTGTTGTTTGCTAGCTAGATTAGTGAGTGTATTAGTCCAAAAGTTACGCCATTGAGGTCAATCATTGGGTCTGCTGATTACAATCTTACAGCACTGTTAACCAATTGAATAAAACTCAGATTGCTCTCAGACTGTTGCTATATAGTCGACAATAGTTTGGAATCATTGAAACAAACGCGTTGAAAACAGTGTTGGTTTAATTTCTAGAGCTTACTGTGAATACAATTATTTGCTCATGCGAAATGTTTTATCTTATTTCCAATAAGCAAACATTAGGTAAGTTTTTTCGTTTATAATTTTGTGGTAATTACAACATTACACCAATGTTGACATCTTGATGCATAATGAATCTGGAGTCTATAGCGTTTGAACATTCTAATATCAAACAATTTATCTTGCTGTTGTCATTCAAATATCTAACAGTTTTATCTAGCCCTCAACTCTAGCGGTACAGCGGCAGGAAGGCTCAGGTGTTTAGTTGTGAAGCAGCGCATGACAACTGCAACAACGGAAGCATCTCGACATTTTCTTCTCAGCTCTGGCAGCCTGCAGCTCTGCAATGCTTTTAATTCAGTTTAGTTATCAGGTCCGAAGCAATGCCAATAAGATCTTGTCCTATGCTCCATGAGCAAGAAGATTGAGGTTTGGCTATATTGACCTTTTCATCGTCCCTTGTTTAATTTAGCAGCAAGAGCAATTCGTGCTTGTCTCAGCTTATAGATTAGTCCTGTCTATTATCCTGTACTGATATACAATCTAGAAGTTTTATCTATGTTAACAGGCAATTTTTATGTCTTAACACCATTTATGTAATTTATCATTATTATTTTATTACTATATTGACTGGAGAGGCAAGCAGGCTTGGCGCAATGTGATATTAGTTTTTTCAGTTTACTGAACATTATGTTCTTGTGCAATCTACCTTGAATAAATAAAAAAAATACTTTAGCTATTTAAGTAGGCAGTTATTTTTGGGGTTTACATTAATCTTCCTATATTAAGTAAAGTCTTAACTGCTCCAAGAAATGTAGAAGTAGCATTTCATTCAGTAGCTTAAAGCCAATATGAAATTTCTGCTTTACTGCTACACACTAAACTCACAAGATTTGGTTTACTGAATCTACTATGGTTGTTTACTGAAACAATGAAATGATCGCTGACTGGATGATGAATCATGAGATTAGGAGTTTGTAGCTTAAACCCATCAGAGTTGCCTTCAAGAACCTCACCTTCTATTGAGATGGTGATGTTCAATAGGAGGGGTTCTATATTCTTCAAACAATTGTATTGTGACAATTTATTTTAATTAACAGAGCCCTTGACTCCTCTGCTTTTCAAAGTTTTAGTAGTTGTAGTGTTAAAAGATACATTAGGGTACGGAGCAATGTGAAATAGAGGTCAATTTGTTGTCTATCCTGTTTTCCTTTAAATTTTTTGCTGCTGCATTTTTCTCATTTTTGGGCAAAACACATTGGTAATTTTCAGGTGTTCCTTTTGTCGTAAAAGCTATCAAAATCAGAAAATTGGATTAATGAAGTTGCTTGATATTTCCCAGTTACATCCGTTGAGAATATCTTGGGTTCATTCAGCTGGAGTGGACTGCCCGACTCTGAATGTTCTGCACCAACTTGACCTATCTTTGGAGGTCTCTCATAAATCTTTTCCAGTTGATTCACTGGACCAAATTGACCTATCTTTTAACCTACAATTGGAATACCCGACTTTGAATGTTCAACTTTGTACAGGCAGCAGTAGCTCTCTGCTATGGTATGTTCACCAATACCACTATATATTCAGGGTATAGTTAGAAATAGTATGAGCCCAGATGATCCCATGAGTCCTCAACTAATTGGTATGCCGTAATTTCATTTTTTTTTTTGTAGGTTCACCTGCACTCTGTGGTTCTCAATCATCATGACTATAGCCTTTTTGATTTGCAGGCAAAGCGCTTTAGCGCAAGATCAGGTCGTCCTACTATTGGTTGATGGGAGCATCGCAGAATATATAGTTCTCTAGACTATTTACTGGTTCCAACCTTGAGATGGCAATATCTCAAAGCATGTTATAGTGTACATGAGATGGATACCTGAATGGGCAAGATGAGATGGACTAACATGAAATGTATAATCCTCAATTGTTGGAATAAACAAAGATGTTCATCGCGAAATTCCTTGTTTGTTTCTCAATGTGCATATATGTCACTCTTTTACAGTACATCAATTGAATGTAGAGTATAAACAAAAAAATTAATATACGATGGTACTAAATAATCCAAAAATATGGTGGAACTATGTTTGTCCTGTCAAGTGATGTCATTTGGTCGGACACGTGCGTGGCGCACGTGCATTTTTACTAGTATCCTATGTGCGTCACCATCTAATTTTTGCTATCTTCGCCACTGCCTAGGATGGCCCGCAGATAGAGAACATGAAAACTCTTTTGAGTCTTCATTTCTCCAATCAATCATACAAACAGAGAAACAAATTGATCTGCGTGGGCAAACTAACAAATAAATCAGGAGAGCGTCTCCAGAAAACTAACATACAGGATAGTAACCAAGAGAAACGAATTCAGCGTGTTGTTCTACAACAACCTACAATATCGTCGGGATTCAGTACGCACCTGAGATGCCTTGGTCGTAGCCATAGGTGATGCCGCAGGAGGCTGCCATGAGGCAGGTCATCACGACAGAGAAGGTCACTCGCCCGCCGTAGTCACGCGCGCTTGAGTCAGCCGCCACAAATCCTCCTCCGGCCATGGGACTGGAGCTTCCAAGTGTTGTACGATGTGCTGGAAAAGGGAAGACACTTTTCAAGGAGAAGGCCACAGGCCCTGCGCTGTTGTATATATCTCAGCCTGGTGTCTAAATGAAGGCATTGCAAGCTGCAGCAAGGTCTTCGTCCTGGTCATATATCTAATATCTTTGCTCATATTAATTCCGTCTGTACTGAAGCAGCCTCAGACAATTAATCTCCGAGGCTGTAGCAGGAACATCAGCATGTGATCGCCCAGACCAACACCAACACCATGATTCTCCAAACCATACATAGATTAGGTCTAAGAGCATACATGTCATCTAAGGGTAAACGTTAAAAAAAATCGCAAAAAACATTTGATACTGAAAGATTTTGCATATAGTGCAATGTTGCAGAAAACATTTGTTGTACCCATCATAGGGAAGGTATTATGTTTTTATCCATTAAAAAAACCTTCAACAATATTTAACCCATTATCACTACCGGAAACCTCATCTTTGCCGGGTGCCCAAAACACTCGGCAAAAAGGCAAAATACACTCGGCAAAAGGTTTGCCGAGTGTAACACTCGGCAAAGAGCATTCGGCAAATGTTGATCGGCAAAGAGCTCTTTGCCGAGTGTTTTTTGTTGGACACTAGGCAAAGTGTTTGCCGTGCGCCCAAACTGACCATCGGCAAAGGATTTTGGAAATAATAAAAAAACACCCGCCGCGGCGGCCACCGCCACGCCACCCATTCTAGGCCGCCGCGCTGCGCCCGCTGTTGGAGGGGAAGATGACGAGCTGTCGTACGACAAGGGAGACGAGTTGTCGCGCCTTGTCGCGGCGGAGCGAGCCATGCGTGTCGAGCCGGTGCGGCGCGAAGAGCTCCCCCGTGCACACCTAGCGGAGCACGCGTCACTGCCGGCTGCTCGCCGGGGCACCGTCACCGTGGGCACCGTCCCAAACGGCGTTCGCCGAGAAGACAGCGTCGTGGTGGTTGAGGACGTCGCGGGCGGTGTCCGGGGAGGAGGCCACCACGGCGGTGACCGGGCCGAGGAGGAGCGCCATCACCGGGCCGTGATGCTCGCCGGCCTGAGGGCCTCCGCAGCCGCTGCCCCGAGCCAGCCTGGGGGCCGCCGCCGCTGTCCCTTGCCGGCCTGGGGCCTCCGCCACTGCTGCCTGGGGGGGAGAGCGAGAGGAGAGAGAGAGAGAGAGAGAGAGAGAGAGAGATAGATAGATAGATAGATACGCGAAAGAGAGAAAGAGAGAGATGAGGGAGAGATGAGTGAGAGGTGGAAGAAGGAGCCGGTGGATTTATTTGGGGAGGGATCCCAGTGGATTTATTTGGACCAATGGGAGGCCAGAATTTGGAAAGAACGGATCGCTGACGTGGCTTTTGTGTTTTCTTGCTTTCTTTGTGTGTTTATTTGAGGTATTAAACAGTCTCAAATACAAAACTTGTCAATTACAAAGTTTTAGATTTCGTCGAGGTCTATAGATTTCATTTTGGTCATTTCTCCATCCGAGGTCATTTACAAAATTTAAATTTCAAATTTGAGAAATTCAATTAGTTTTCGTTGACAAGATGATTTCAAATAAAAATATCATCAACTACAAAGTTTCATAACTTATTGTTATCTACAGCTCTCATTTTGGATGTTCCTTCATACGAGGTTATTTGAAATAAAAAATTCAAATTTCAAAATTGAGAAACTTCAAATATACTTTTCGTTAGCAAAATTAATTTAAATAAAAAAGTATTGAACTACAAAGTTGTATAACATCTAAGGATGCATAACTTTTATTTTGGTCATTTGTTCATCCAACATAGAGATAGTAACATTGTTCACAAATCATATATATTTGTCATATAGTTTCATGAATCTATATGATAGATGTAAATTTTATGAACAACTTTGCTATCACTTTGTTGAATCAAGAAATGATCCAAATAAGAGTTGTATATCTTGAGAAGTTATACAACTTTGTAGTTCAACACATTTTAATTTGAATTTGTTTAGTGCTTCAAAATATAGTTTATATTTTACTTTGCCGAATGTTTTTTCTTGACACTCGGCGAAGTCCCATGTTTGCCGAGTGTATTACTTATGGCACTCGGCAAAGATTGTATTTGTCAAGTGTCTTTATTTTGCCGAGTGTTTTTTATTAAACACTCGGCAAATGCGTTGTTTGCCGAGTGCCCGAAGGAATACGCTCGGCAAAGACTCGAGCACTCGACAAACATAGGATTTCCCGTAGTGTATCAAGATGAACTATATACGCTCTGGCGCATTGTGCCAGCCCATGTTACCAAGTTGACGAAACGAATACATATATAATCTGGCTGTGATGAGCATATTATAAAATAGTAAGGAGATAATGTGACCCAGGGTAGGGAAAGATATCATATTTGTCTAAACTACCAATATTTTGCTGTCCCAATCATCCTCCTTTTGACCAGCCACAGGCCCACTACTGTAGCAAGTGGTATGGAAACCCTTTTCTTTTCCAGGTCATATGGAGATATTCCCCGCTGTTGCGCACTACCGATCAAGGATAACATGCAGGTGTTGACCTTGCAAACCAGTTGGCTGCTGTTGCCTCATCCCTGACGAAATCTATATCAAATAAATAAGATAAATATAGACCTACATCTATAATTAGTAACAAGTGCATGATCATCAGTTTTCAACGCGTCTTCAAGCACACGATGCATAGATCTGGCCGGAATATATATAGACACAGATCAGCAGGGCCAGTGGCCATGTCATTGCAGAGTGCCATTAGTGTTCTAACGCACCGTGGAGCATTAGGCAGCTCGCATCCGAAGCGTTAAAGAGCATACACGTACACAAAATGGCTGGAGAAGGATTCATTGTAGTCGATGCAGGTGCGTGCGACTACGGTGAGCGGGTGACGTTCTCCGTCGTGGTGACCGGCCTCATGGCTGCCTCTTGTGGCCTTATCTACGGCTACGACACCGGCATCTCAGGTGCGCACGGAGCCATGGGCAACACAGTTAGATGTTTTTCCCCTTTCGATTAATTATTAGTTATTTTCTTTTTTCAGAAGACAGGCCTCTTGATTATTTGTTGATCACTTTATCATCTTTGAAAGGGTGCCAAGAAATTTTAAATAGATTTATGGGCTTCCTCTCGGTGTTTCCAAGAAAAATTTCCAACTATATTTGAAATTCAAATTACTTATTGAGTGTTCAAACGAAAAAATGGGTAATGTGATATCACATCCTCGTTAACTCTGTTTGGGATTCGTTTGAACCATTACTAGGAATGGGTTAAATATAAACGCGGGCTCAAGTCAGGACACGAATTTACAAAAATATATGCTTCTGCCTAAGAATCAATGCTCGGACCTCTTGGAACAGGTGAAGGCAGTCAACCATTGAGCTAATATTTACAGTTGACAAACTTGATCCTTTTTTCAAATATTTGAATTTGAATTCGTGTGACATTTTCTGACAGGTGAAAATCATAACTGATGCGTATGACTCTCAGCAGACATTTTTGTATCTAAATGCTGTAACATCCAGTTGTTATAATTTCTGTATGAATTGAAGAAAAAGCTGGCAGGGTCTAACACACATGCTGTTGGTGTGTGTGTTTGATAGGCGGTGTGACTCAAGTGGAGTCGTTCCTGAGCATGTTCTTTCCGGAGGTGCTTAGAGGAACGAAGGATACAAAGCAGGACGTCTGCTGCAAGTACGACAACCAATGGCTTACCGCACTCACGACATTCTTGTTCATTGCTATGACACTATTTTCTCTAGTCACTAGAACATATATGCTGATTAGTTACATTTTTAAGGTGTCACCGACTGCTCTTATTAACAAAATTTTTGTTATAAATCGTGATTTATGACCTTTTATCGTCCATCAGCGGTCGAGCGTGGTTAGTCGTGATTTATGACCTTTTTTAGACGCAGACCACAGATGGTGACGGTATTTCATTCGTCATACACTGAGCAGGACATAGCCATTGGTCACGCCGGATGGCGATCTGACGTGGCTGCTGATATGGGATCGCCCATTTTCGTCATAAGTAGTGATTTGGTCCACTAACAGCTCAATTTCAGCTAGGCCATTTTGTTACTGTTTTAGCTGCAAGTAGTCCCACAAATAAGGTGGGTCTCACACAAAGTGGGCCGTTTTGTCACTGTTTCGGCTGATATGTAGGCCTAGTATTGAAGGTGGGTCCCACCAAAAGGGGGCCGTTTCGTTACTGTTTCGTAGTGGGCTGAAAGGGTCGGGTCCACATGTCAATACGTATTTCGTCACAGATTGTTTCACGGTCCAAATAGAGCCCAGATGAAGCCAGCATGTTATTAGGCCGTTCTATTTATAGCCATAGACGTAATTCGTTTCCGTTCATACAGCAGCCCGGGTTGCAATTTTGCTGCTCGCTCTGTTTTTGGTCCAATTACGATCCCAAACTCATTAATATTGGAATAGAAGTTACATTGATAACCGAAAAGAAATGACAGAATATATATACAAGCTTCTTGTTGACGGTTCATAAACATTTGCCATGAGCCATAATCCCAAATAATAACTAACAAAACTAAATCCGTTGGACGACCAAAGCGTAAGGAGAGCATACTTAAGATTTCAGTATACAGTTTGTCCAGAACTTCGGTCGTCGGTGAAGGAGCTTTAGCAGTTTCTTCAAGTGGGTATTGTCATCTTTAGTTTGCTTCTTCATTCGTTCAATCTCATCAGAATGAGATTTCATTGCTGCATCTACTTCTTTTGCCTTCTTCAATGTTGCCAACTATTCTTGTTGCTTATCCATCAGTCTTCGAATTGCTTTGTGGCCTTCTTTAGTTATCAAAACTTCAGCCTGAAGCTCTTGTAAATGGTCGAAGAGCTCCTTGTTCGGTGACTTAATGCACACAACTTCAACAATTATACTAGATCCCAGTTACGTTATCAACATCCTAACAAATAAAGAGCGTCAACTCAGATTTTAATTATGTACTAAGACTGTCTGAAGTGTACTTAATGTGCAAGATGAGATAAAATGAGACAAGGACTTACAAAAGGTTCCTCACTATCCCCAAAATTAAACTGTCAGATCCGGTCACCTTCGCAGCCTAATGCATCTGTTTCTTCTGGAAAGATATGAACAAAAATGTAAACAGTAAGCTTGCGACGACAAACAAAATAAAGCTTTCGTGATTGGTTATTTGATGCATCGTTACTTTAGCATCTTACCACAGAGATGTAGCACTGAGACCTGATGCATTCGACCTCCTCACTCTTCAATGCCATAAGCGTTTAGCCCTTGAGAAATAGCTACAGGCAGGCTTGAGCTGATGCTTTGAGTCTTGTCGAGTTAAGGTCCCTATAAAGGCTACGGCTATCCAAAGCTGATGATTTTCCTTCGCGTAATCGTTGATTGTTTACACCAATGTTCGGGCATGCTGAGTTTACATCAAACTCACACATATCTTCTCCCAAGCAATCCTGCAAAATAAGTTCTTATCCTTTGCGAAACTTTGATTTTACACAAATTCCGGGAGATGAAAGGAACTCGTTCTGCTCTCAAAAGAATTTGGGTCCAGAAAACAAGGAGGCATAAAAAAAGCTAAAATGAAAAGAAAAAAAAAAGGATTTTGGCACTCAATGCCACGTCGGCCGACCTCTGGAGGACGCCCGACACTTTGACACCTTGCTGATACCTTAGTATCTAAAAGAAAACCTCTTCAAGCCTCCTCAATTAAGGACCCCTTAAACCTATTCAAAGAAGCATGAACGAGTAACCTTTCTTTATCCCAATAATACGATAATTGCAATCGTATTATCTTTCTAACCCTTGGCGTGTGTCCATTCTCTCCCTAGCCCCTGGACATAATTTCCAAATGATCGGAATGCGGACGCCTAGTCTTGTAATGGAAACTTTTCTCGACTCGACAAAATAATGCCAAATGCTCAAAAGCCAATGACGAATACCCCAAAACTCCACAAAAAGTCAGAGTGAGCGGCGAGTCGCGACACAAGGAGGGTTGGTTACCAGGGCGTGATGCTGCTAAGCGGAGTTCTATTCCTCTCCGGTTCCATCGTCAACGCTGGTGCTATGAACATCGCCATGCTCAACCGACCTCAGGGGCGTTGCCCGACCCTTGATCAGGGTCAGTTGTCCCTTCGACAGCTTGGATCCTCTCCCACTGGCGGTTGGAAGGCGGTTGAAGAGGTCGGTTGGTCGAAAAGTCCTTCAAAGAGTCGATTTGAGGCGGTGGAACTTGGACGGCTTGATAGGGAGCTATTCTCAACGTCACCCGACGTGAAATGGGTCGGACAGCGTGGATGACACGTCGGGCGATGTGGGGGGGGGGGGGGGGGGGTCGGCCGACCTGCTGGAGGGTTGTCCCCCACATCATCCGGTCCTTCCCTTGTCCGTTTACTTCACTTCTTCAATTCACATGGCCGTGCTGACCTTGTGGAACATGTCGGATGAATTCCATGGCCATCGGACTTCTTTTGATACCGGGTGAAGTATGGATGGTCATGTCACCCGGGTCTTCCCATTGTTGTTTGCCTCAACTCTTGTCTTCACGTGGTCATGTAGTCATTGTGTAGCACATTTCTTCAGTTGCTTGACCATTTGGACTTGTTTAGGACCGGGTGACGTATGGATGTGTACGTCGCCCGGGTTTTGGCCGACCAACTTGGCTACATTAATTACTTGTGTCCAATCTTAATGATGTTGGGGTTTCACCATTTCCTTATTAATAGCACGTCAAATTGCTTTGAATCCTGCAAAACAACGGCAGATACACAACTCGTGGAACTAGATTAGTAAATAAACAAAATATGCCCATAGCCTTGCATTCTGACCTTTTTATTACCGGATTAGGACAGAAATATTGGCGTTTACCCAATTGTTGCCTGAGGAAGAAGAGGCCTTACTGGGCCAAATTGAAGGGGTACATATCATATGGGCCTTGTAGGCTAGGGCTAATTCATTCTAGACAATTTTATTCCTTATGAAATAGGAGAAAGGCCGAGATGGTCTATACACAGGAAATCCTATACGTAGATCATTCTACATTTAGCAATCTGTAGATCACTTTGAGATTCGTGCACACAAGCAATCCAACAGACGGCGCGCGTTGTGGGTTGGAGCTCCACTGACAGGACACGTATCGGACTACCATTGGTGCGGGAAGGGTGGGAGGTAAATGAATGCAAATTCGAAACTTAAAACGTGATTTTTCTTCCAAACCGTAAGTCCGTTTTCAAATCCGTTTGAACCTACGTGATCCTTAGAATTAATCCTACAATATGAGATCCAACATGAATATTTTTTGAATGTTTTAAATATTTGATTTCTCATCAACATTTTAGATATAATGCGTCAACATTTTAGATGTACTACATCAACATTTTCATTGCATTGTATCAACATTTTTCATGAAAATGTTGTATTGGCATTAAAAAATGTTGAAATAGTTATTAAAAAATATTGAAACTACTATATTGAAATGTTGAACATATATAAAAAAATTAAAAATTATTAATATAATACAGTTGAAAATTTATTATTATGAATAAAAATAAAAATTTGATATAAAGAAAAAATTGAAACCATACTTGATGTGTAGACTGGTCCATGGGCTGTTGATGGGCCGATCTACAGCTTCTTATGTGTAGATCAATCTACATATAGGTGGTCCCCCTGTAGACATCGCTGAAGCCTGCCAGCCCAGAGGCGATCCCTTCGTAGCTTCAGGCGTTTGTTCCTCCGAGGCGCTTGTGGCTGCTCGATTCAATTGAGTCCTGCCTTTTTCTTGATCTACCCACCAAAATTCCGAATCTAACGCTAGCATAGCACCGTGGATCAGGAGTGGAGTAGTGGCCAACGTCCAGCAGACGGTGTGGCTGGTGGTGGTGCACCGGACGTCCAGCAGACGGTGTTTGCTCTTATATCTTCTTCATCTATACTTGTTTGTAAAAATGTGTAAGGATGATATAACAAAAATCGTTAAATATCTACCAGTTTCCGTCTCATTTTTTAAAACTTTGAATGAAATTTGGCAAAAAATTTAAATTGGTCCAAAATTATGCGGTTTCGCCGAGTTTTGGCCACAATATTTTTCACTGCTCGCAGCTTCGCAATACCTAGAATTTGTTGCTGGGTCCGCCACTGCTCCCGGGCCATCCTGAGCAGACTCGGGCAGCACTGCAGCTCAAGGACATCGTCCGTGCCGTGGAAGAGGCGCAGCGGAACGAGGAGGGCGCGTTCCGGAGTCTGTTCAGCAAGGAGTACCGGCACTACATGGTCGTCGGGGTGGCCATCCCCACCTTCTACCAGCTCACCGGCATGACCGTCGTCTCCGTTTTCTTGCCGGTGCTGTTCCAGACGGTTGGGTTCAGCAGCCAGAAAGCGATCCTTGGGTCCGTGATAACCAGCGCGGTGAATCTGGGCGGCACGTTTTTGGGATCCTTGATTATGGACCACACTGGCCGTAGGTTCCTTCTGATAACCGGAGCCATAAGCATGGTGTTTTGCGAGGTGGCCATTTCTTGGATCATGGCGGCTCACCTCGGGACGCACGCGGTGTCGGTGGCGATGCCGCGGAACTACGCGACCGGCGTGCTCGTTCTCATCTTGCTGTGCATGTTCTGCCTGTGCGTGTCGTGGTCGGCGGTGAGGTGGCCGGTGCTGGGCGAGATCTACCCGGTGGAAGTCAGGTCGGCCGGGCAGGCCATGAGCATCTCCGTCTGGCTCTGCCTCAGCTTCGCCGAGCTGCAGGCGTGCCTCTGGAGCTCATGCTGTCAGTATGGACGGATCATTGGTACTGGAGGAGGTTTGTCAAGGATGGCAAGCCGGACAGCCAAGTCAACTGTCCGTAAGATGTGTATACCTTTTGAAGTGGTGTGATAATTCGGCAGATTGTGCACGGTTGCATGTCTTCCTGTGGTGCCTGCTATTGTTTGTAAAAAAAAATATGGCTTGGTTGAATTTTCTTGGAACCACGCACTTATTAGTGTTCGTATCGATTTGTATGGGTTTATTCTTTTTTTTTTCTATTGTTTGTAAAAAATCTGGCTTGGTTTAATTTTTACTTTTGTCATTGCCAACTTGCCTCTGACCTAGTTAGTATGAGTTGCTTAGTGTTTTTTTAGCTTTCACAGAATGATTTTTTTTTATCCATCTTTTATCTTGACGCTCGTAAGGCATTATATGGTAGTGCCGCTTTTAGAGGGCGCTGCAAAGAGTGTGCACGTGTGAGGTCAACCGATATCACTACGAACACAAAATCATTTATAAATTCAAAACACAAATGTGGAGGCATACATTTCACATATGAGACAGTCATTGACATAAGGCCCTTTGGCAGGATTTTTAGAGCAGCTTCAGTTCTGCCTTATGGCACAAGTTGTACCAAACGAGAAAAACAGCTCATGCCTAGAAGCTACAAGCCGTTCTTTGTTTTTATATTATGAAGTTGTAAGCCATTTTTTCGATCAATAAAACGTGCCTGAGGCTGACACGTTTTGTCAAACATTTTCACAAATAACTTCGGCTTCATCAGGTAAGCTAGAGTCAAAGCCATGAGCCAAAAGCTTTGCCAACGACACTATAGCAAGGTTTTAAATCTCCCGCGATAGCTGCCGCTAAATCCCGCTATAGCCTTTTGAGACAGTGTACTGCTATTTGTGTTCATGTACAACTTAATCGCTATCTCCCACTATAGCCCGATTTAGCTCCGCTATTAGCTGTTTTAGAGACATGCCGCTAAACCTCTTAGCCCGCTATTTAAAACATTGCACTATAGTCACAAATCCATCCCAACAATTTCCCAATATATGTGTGCTTTTGAGATTACGTGGTTTTGTTTAGTCATCTTACGAGCAATTGTCTAGGTTGTTATCCTTGACGAACCTCCTCGGACCGCATGACCTCCAACGGCACGCCTTTTGTCTCCGGTAGGAACAGAGCCAGGAAAACCGTCCCCACGAGAAGGCAGCCCGCGTGGAAGAGGAACACCCCGTACTTCATGACGCAGAGCATCTTGATGAACACCTGCAGCTCCAGGAAGTGGAGGCAGAGCCAGACGGACATGCTCATCGCCTGCCCGGCCGACCTGACTTTCACGGGGTAGATCTCGCCACCTCAGCGGCGCCCACGACACGCCCAAGCAGAATGTGCAGAGCAAGATCAGCACCAGCATGGCGGTCGCGTAGTTCCGTGGCATCACCGCTGCCGCTGTGGCCTCGTGCGTCCTGAGATGTGCCGCCATCATCCACGATATGGCCACCTTGTTTGTTTTTAGATATATAGGAGAGGATCAGATTGATCAAATTTGGCTAAGCTCTATATAGAGACAAACTATAGCAGGTTTAGGACGATATTGTTTACCTCGCAAAGCACCATACCCAGACCGCCAACAATGTAGAGAGTCCTGCGGCTGGTAAGGTCCATGACCGACGAACCCAGCAAAGTGGCGTTCAAGTTCACGGCGCTGTTGATCCAAGGATCGCCTTCCGGCTGCCGAGCCCAACCGTCCGGAACAGCACAGGCGAGAAAATGGAGATGACGCCCGTACCCGTGAGCTCGTAGAACACGGGTATGGCCACCCCGATTGCCAGGCAGTGCCGGTACTCCCTGCTGAACAGCCGCCTGAATGCGCCATCTTCATTCTGGTTCACCTCGTCGACGGCACGGACAATGTCCTTGAGCTCGCCGTTGACGTCTGTGTCCGGTCCACCGAAGCACTGAAGCGCGGCTTGAGCCTTGTCGGGTTGACCTCGCAGGACGAGGCTGCCGGGCGTGTCGGGGACGAAGAACGCCCCTGCTACAAGGACGGCGCCTGGGCTGGCCGCCATGCTGAGGGAGACGCACCAGCCCCATCCCGGGACACGGTTGGTGATGTACTTGGTGACTGTTGCGTAAAGTGGTCCGGTGACGCTGAAGGCATTGTAGGATGAGGCAATTGCACACCTCCACTTTGCCGGCGCTGTCTCGGAGAGATACACTGGAGCTAACTACAGTGATAAACATAATCAAAATTTTAATTTATTACTCCAAGTGAGTCAATGATAAATCCAGAAAAGACCAATGAAAGAAAATTGTAATGGGGCAAGGGCTCAGCTCTCCCTGATCTGCTGCCTGGAAGATTGGGGCGAGACCCAGCTAGAAAACATGGCAGTGGTTTACTTGATTTTCTAAGAACTAAAGACTCGCGAAGGAACAGATGGAAAGAAAAAGAGTTGGATACTAGCTAAAGCTCATACAGACAATGTATACTGTGTTTCAAAAGAAAACAGACATTGTGACATGATGGGTTTATTTACATACCTGGAAGGTGAACCCAATACCAAAGAGTAGCAGGCGGCCGATGATGAGCATGACAACGTTGATAGCACCGGCGTTGATTTTTTTTTTTTTCTAGAGAACCAGCAGGGAACAAGAGCAAATTATTTATTTCCCCGTCATAGGAGCCCATCCCTTATTTGCCCCCAACAAGACAGAGTTCCCTATTGTACCCCAGATTTTAAAACTCAATCCTTTATATACCCTTTTCCGTTTGACACGTCAGCAAGCCCACCATTTACCGTTTGCTTTCAGCCTGCCCAACGTTAGATTTTCTCCAATACTACCAAACATGGCCTCGTCACTTTCGTTCAGCAGGAACCGAACCGTTATCAGAGCTGAGACCGAATGAACGGGATAAAAAAATCGACGCCGCCGCCAGCTACTCAGCAAGCCTAACACGAGGGATAAAATTATGCAAGGGATTTGCAAGGGATAGGCTGGGTTTTATTGCCAAGGCGAGAAAGCCAAGTTTGTGCAAAGTTGCTTTGAAAACAAAGCCTTTCGCAATTCTAATCAAAATATAGATTAGTGGGTTGGGCGGCCTTGGAGGAGATGCAATCCATCCCGCCAGTTCCTCATATTTTATAACTGACCAACAACCAGCACACGGCTCCAAACCGACGTTTTCCAAAAACACACCAAGGACACTCACGCGGAAAGTCTAATCATAGTGTGGCCAATGCTTTCGCGTTGCCCAATACCGTGGAGCACGGCTATCCGGATAGATTCATAACCTCGGCCGAGGGTGCACAACTTTACCCACAAGGTGATCCAGTCTGTCCTATCGTCATAGTTTGGACTGTCCCACTAAAGGTCCCGTACCTACTTGGTACCACCACGGCATCCCCCACGGACATCACCAGGGGCTTCATAATTCAATCATATGGCCAGATTCACAAATGCCGGATCTCGAACACCCACCAACGAACAAGTCTTCTCCTGGGATTCCGTTGCAATCTCCTGCCTCCGGGGGGTACCGGGTGAGTACTAGTAGGGTGTGGTTCTAATCCCATGCCCATTCATGGCTTGTGGATGCGCGTAAGGTGCTAGGCAAAGGCGGCACAAGAACCGGTCCTTATACGAACGAACCAGGCATCTTCAATAGCCAATCCTCACGAGGAAAGGCGTCCCAGAGATAGCCCCTCCACTGAGGACTACCTCGCCTGGTCCCGCCAAAACATTCCCCACTATGGGTTGCACTTATTATCAAACCACCCACTTTTCACATTTACACACACCACCAAGACACACACGTTTTACACAAAAATCATGTGAGCAAGATTAATTAAACACATGGTGATAGTCCTAAGCAGCAAGTAATCCAACATATCATTAGGCAATTTAATGATGTTAGTTACTAGGGTTAACAAGGAGTAAGGATAATCAAGATTCGAAGCATGGCAATCAAAGTAATACTTAGGACATTCTAGCATTTAAATCACTTTTAAATATCATGCAATTTATTTGTAAATAGGCTCTAATAGGATTATTTTGCAATCATGGGATCAATATGATCAAAGGGAGTTAGACTTGCCTTCGTCAAGCTCTTCCTCTTCTACGTCCTCGAAATCAGGGTCGTCAGCCTCTTCGTCTTGGTTATGTATCGAGTTAACAAAAGATCAATCTACCACTCGCAAACAAATTAACAGGCAATAAATCAAATGAAAATCCCAATAAAATCAGAGGGGAGTTGGTTCTGGTGGCGTTGGATAGAGTAAGATTATAGATGAATTTTGGCACAGGTTTCGCCAAAATTAGAATTAAAATGATGAACATATTGATTTTTTAAGTAAAAGAAAGGAAATTGATCAGGATTTGGTTAACTTAATTAAGTATAACCATCATCCAAATTTTCCAGAGGGTAACAAAGGTTGCAAAATGGTTAGAGGGGAAATATAAGATTTTTGGAGATTTTTGGGGATTTTTCTGATATTGGAAATGTGGTCGAAATTAGTTTCTGTGTAAGATAGCCAGGTGCGCGTAGCAATTTCCAGCAAGATTGTCTCACGACCGGTGGGCCAAAGGGCCCAGCGGGGTCCGCGAGCGACTGTGTGGTGAGCCGGGTCCATGGGCAGTGGACCACGGGCGTGCGAGAGACGGGTGCACGGTGCACTGCGTGCACCACGTGGGCAGGCGGCCCAGGGTCAACGGGCCCACGTTGCCGACGTGGCGGCCACGCCGGACGCCGTCGCGGCGCAGGCGAGGCGCGACGGCGGAGGGGCGCGCGCACGGTGGCTCATCGCCGGAGGGCTCGCCGGCAACAACTTCCGACGGGGAGGGGCGAAACGGAGGGTGCCTACAGGCTCTACACGACGCGGCGAGGCCGCCGGTGCTACATGTCGACGAAGGAAGGGGCCGGAGCGGCGGCGCGGGCTCGCCGGGTGTCACACCCGGTTTTAAGGCCAAAAACGAATGCTCATCTATATGTGTGCCCAGGATCAAATTACACACATATAGGACAAAGTAAAGTACAACAGATAACTAATGTCATTAAGATATCGTATAATATTACCATAATGTCTTTAAAGACTAGAGAAATACAAACACGCTAGCGGAAGACTCCATAACTCCACAGGCAATCGACCGGGGGTTCCACAAGCTTAAACTTCTCCATCATCTTCAAGCAGTCAATCTTCACTCTCTGAGCAGCATATCATGATTGTAAAGAAAATAGCAAGCGTGAGTACATGTCGTACTCCGCAAGTGTGAGAAAGTATATGAAATGCAAGCTTATAACAAGAAAGGCCAACATATGGTTCATAGCAGAAAAGCAACTTAACTTAAGACATTATTAAAGCACCTATATATTACTAAGTGAAATAAACCCTCCAAATGTTATTAACATAAGGTCAACTATACAGATTACTCCATCTGTAAAGACAAGGGTTACTCCACCCCAACCAAACTACAGGTTACTCCACCTGCAGCTCCTATGGGTTACACCACCCATACCTGGTTACCCCACCGGATCCACCCAACCATTCCCACTAATCATGTGAGGATCCAGGCCGCTCCTGACTGTGAGCACGGCTGTCATGACAGTTTTACTTCTCTGCAGAGGTGCACAACTTTACCCACAAGGTGGTGATTCCGTCACTATTCAGTGACTAAAACCTCTATGTTGCCTTCACACTACCAAAGGTGTGAGGCCAAGAGATCACTACATGGTCTTTCAAAGTGCTTCCCAGCCGGCAAACATCCCATGCTAAGGTTCCACCGCTGTGGGATTACGCCATCTAGACAGAAGCCCCTCTTGCACCGTGGCTAGGATTACTCCATCCATCACCTAGGAATGAGATTACTCCATCCCACTCCTCTTCCTCGAATGCCGCCAAAACTGGGAAGACAACATAATACTTGACCAAGTCTACCATAATCAACCTTGTGCTTTGTGCTGTTGTCCTGGGTTGCCGCTCCACGAACCGGTCCTTATGATCACAAGCAGGTACTACCCACCACCAACAGTACCATGACAGGCACATGTGCATACCCGCACCATCATCAACATCCTCCTGCTTGGATCACCTAAGTTTCATGTTGCTAAAAAGATTAACCGGTCTGTGAGGATTATGTTGAAGTGAACCATTAGTCAAGATTATTAGTCAAATTATTATTCATCCCAAGACAGCAAGCTAAGCATTACCTACCCATCCGTATTATTATCAATCACACCCGGCCGACAAGGAGAAAGTAAATGAACAGGATATGACACATGGGATTCAATTTAAACGCAATGCATAACTAAACTAGAGAAAGAAAGAAATAGGTTCAAAATGGTCAAGGACACTTGCCTCAAAAGAAGTGCTGCTGCTAAGAGTCTTCATGTTCTTTGTCTTCATGTTGTTAGCTCTCGAACACGCGTTTCTAAATAACGGTAACATGCAAAGCACACAAAGCACAAACAATAAGAAACAGTACACCAAACAGTATCAAATCACTCTAATAACAGTACTAAATGATAGAGCTCAAGCCTACGATCACGTGAGCATAAGAATCACTTAAAACGGAGTTACAAGCAAAAAGTTATGATGTTTGAAAGACTAAACACTAAATCTGGAAAAACAGAAACAGTCACGAAATGAAATGTGCGTGTTCCCGTTGATTGGATACATATTTTGGAACAAGGTTTCCACAAAAATATGCACAATGTTGTGGAACATGTTGGACACAAGGTGATTGGGGCACTGGTTTACCTGAAACAGAGATCAAATGGTTGGATCCAGATGGGGTTGTTCTGGAACAGTTAACGGTGGCATTGCGTTCCTGGTAGATTCATAAACGATCTCAGCAAATCCTTTGGAGAAAACATACTAGACTTTCTTGAACATAATATGGTGTTGAATTTAGGTCATAAAAGGATAGGAATTGAGTGGAACACGGAAAACAATTACCATCAGGCGCGCTGGACAGATTCAGAACAGGAGCAGTAGTCATTGCGAATTAGATCCCCGTAGATCCGGGTCAGATCTTGAGCTGAATTTTGGATATGTTGTAGGGAACTCTATGGCTCACTTGCTGGTGAAATTGGCATCAATTGAATGGATGGATCTCCAGGAACGTTGATGCCAATTTGTGACTGTGCTGCTGAACGCGACGGCGGCGAGACGTGGCAGCAGCTTGGCGGCGTGGTTAGGGTTTGAGGGGTGAGGGTGTGCGTGGGGGACAGCAGGGGGGACGTGGGAGGGGCTCCCATATCAATAGAGAGGGTGTCTTAGGGTTTAGGAAAGATTTTGGGCTTGGCCCATAAGTGGGGAGGGGTGAGGAAAGGTGGGCCTCGGCCCAAACGGCAAGGAAATCGATGGGTAATTTAGATATGGTGGTGGACTGCCTTTGTGTTTGGCCCAATAAGCCTTAGGGCCATGCGGAGGACGTGGGGAGGAGTCCAGACATTCATAGGAGAGGTGTGAATGATGTGTTAACGAAATAAAAGGCGAAAATAAGGAGGAAAGTGTATAAGTCGAGTGCTAAATACAGTTTTTATTTCCTTTTGTGCGAAAACGGTAAGTGAAATGAATGTGGATGGAATCATATCTTGGAAGTAGAATGTGGGACACATCATGTCAACATGAATGAATGTATAGATGACGAGAGGTGATGTTATAAAAGGAAATATCACAAGTCATGAGGTCAGAACGAACATGCACAAGCCTGAACTTACATTGATGCAGAGAGGAATAAAGAAAATAAAAAACTTCTAAACTCGATCTACGGAGTCGTAGACGGAACTGAAGATCATGGTTGAATAGATCAAGGTCCAAATATATAAATGTATTATGAGAGAAACAATGATTTGACTCAACGAAGATCAAAATGACAAGGGATCAAAGAAATTTATATTAAAGATATAAAAGATTGAGTAGGTATAAGACATGACACACAAATGATATGCATTATTTTAACACCCAACATTATGTTGTGCATCAATGACATGTGCACCTGCCATTGCATCGATATAAATTTGGTAATTAAAATAATATAATACCATTGTATGGTTATGCCAATACAGAGGCCACGAGGTAGCATGACTTGTAAAGAGTTTATTGAATGGATAAGCAGATTGGTTGGAGGTGTAAGATAAATGAGAAGGAACTAGGTAAACAAGAACACGCTACAAGAACAAAAGGGATAACAGGAGATATATGAAGGATTTCTGGAATTCCTTACCCAAGACTGAGTTGTCCAAAGCAATGATACAAAGGAAGATGTGCACACCGGTGAGGAGTCGAACGACGGTATTGTTGGTATTTCTTAACGTCACAGATAAATCCGCAAGCGTACGGAGAATACCGTTGTAGCACTTCACCCGTGAGTATTCAAGGGTATCGTTATTTATATTATCCCAGAGGAACGGAGTGGAATTATCTATTAGTCTAGCTGTCCAAGGACACGAAGAAGGATGGTAGGTATGGGTAGAGAGGATTCCTATGGATGAAGTTCTATCTGGAACAAGGAAGAGTAAACACAGCAGGGCTGTCACCACCTACCGGCAAACCCCCCTACTAGGACACGTGACACTAGGGCTATTAAGTCCCTAGGCCAGTCCTAGGGTCACGTGACAACAAGGCAATTAAGACCTCGCTGCCAGACCGATTCCCAGCAGTCAATTCCCTAGAACAGAGAGGATTAAGCAAGCAGGGCTGTCACCACCTACCGGCGACTCTCTCCTAGGACATGTGACACTAGGGCTATTAAGTCCCTATGCCAGTCCCAAGGTCACGTGACAACAAGGTAATCAAGTCCTCACTGCCAGACCTATCCTAGTTCACAAGACTAAAGATAAATTCCGCCTCTAAATGCTTACTTAAATAGAACGATGATCATGCAAGCAAGTAAAGGAAGAACTTATATTAGAATAGAAATATGCAATCCAATAGAAGATCGAGAGTACTTACTTGTAATGAAGATGAACGACGAACAAACGATGAACGAACGACGAACGAACGATGAACGATGAACGAACGACGAACGAACGATGAACGAACGAAGAACAATCCACTATAAATAAGTATCCTCCAAGATACAAGATTTGGGCTAAATCCTCACAAAGGGAGAACTACCCTTCTCTCCTACCCGACTCTCTCCCTACTCTACTAGTGTACAAATGGCTCTAGGCCCTTTGGAGTGGAATGAGGCTCTCCTCCTCTTGTCTATTCTTGAGGGGAGGGGGTACCCCTCTATTTATAGTCTTGAGTAGGTCGGTTTGGGGGCCTCCACCGCCTCAATGCACCGCCTCAACGCATTAAATGCAGGCAGAACCGACATCAGGAAGGCGGTGGCGACCAACCAGAGAAAGATGGGCCAGATTGGCCACTGTAGCAGGTCGGCCGACCTCACTGTAGCAGGTCGGCCGACCCCCCCTTGGCCCATTTGGCCTTGGGCTTTGGCCGAGGGGTCCTCCTTGATGTCTTGTTCAATGATCTTCGTGCATTGGCCCAAGTTGGTTGTGTTTTGTATGACTTTTGATCCATATCTTGTTGGGCTGCCTGTGCTGATTTTCTCGGAGTGATGTGTTGTGGCCTTCTTGATGTGAATTCCCTCCTTTTGATATGAACTGTACCTGCACTCACAAATTCACCAACACTCGTGGAAATCGTTAGTAATAAACTCCTACCACTATGTTTGGTGTTTATTTTATTTCTTTTATGCAGGTACTTGACGGTCAAAAGCGGTACTTAAGGACCGTCAACAACACCCCCACACTTGAGCCTTTGCTCGTCCTCGAGTGAAGGTGGAAGATTAAGATAAAGCATAACTTCCTATGGTATGATGCTAGCATACAAGTTATTCCAAGCCATACCTGCACCTGTGAACTTTGAAGTGGCTAACATGCTATCTTGGGCGGTTGAGGAATGGAACGGTCTTGATTCAAGTCATTCATACTCCTCTGTTGAGTAACTTGGGTTTTTGATAGATTTTCAAAAGAAAAATATAGCTTGTACTCCTCAAATGATAACTCTCAGATCACTCAATGTGTATGATTCCTCACCAAGGCAATGGGTTTGCCTCTTTTCATCCTACTTCTACAAAAGGCTTTATGTGGAGCTTGGTAGGGATGAAAAGGAGCATACTTGCATTACTTATATTGCTAAGTCAAAGAGTGGATCCAAAAGAGAAAACAAGCCATACAATCTGATCAAGAATGTGCATGTGTGTGGATATGTGTATGGTGAATGGAATGAGGTGGAGTAAGATGGATACTCCTTGATGCGATGATGTCTCTCTCTTGATTGACTTTTATTTGAGAACATGGCTATCACTTTTTTTTTTCTCTTCTTTTTCTCTTTTTTTTTTCACTTCTCTCTTTTTTTTTTCGATAGCCATGTCACTTTTGCCAGAATATTTGGAGAGTGACATCGACAACAAGTGATAGAGTATTTATTTGGTGGGTGGATGGATGGAAATGGTGTTGCTAACTTCCAGTGTAGAAGTTTATCATGTTTTATGGTGGTGGTGTATGTGCACAATCTTGATCAAGAAAGTATGACAAGCATCTCACAAGGGTCACACAATTTGACAAAGCTCAAAGCAATAGCAAGCAGTATTTTGTAGGGGTTTTCAATGTGATCATTATTTGGCTCTGGTAGGAATATAAGACCATTGAGGAGTGCAAAGCTATTGATTTTAATTTTTTTCAAGATAAAAATCCCAAGCACTCTTTGCAGAAGAAGCAAGATTCCTATCATCCAACCATATCACACTCGCCAACAACTTAGATAAACATGGGTTCCTATGATAATGGTGTTCACAAGCAACAGGTGTGCAAAGCGAGGAATAAAGAATATGCAGGCCAACCAAACAGAAGCATGCATGTTTGTTGAGGGATAAAAAAAAAATTGTTTTGTCATTGAGTTAAATTTCAGTGATTGAAGCAAGAAATTTATTTTAACTCAAGAATTGGAGAGTAGGGTATAGGATGCGCAAACCGTCGCATTAGATGAAGTGGAGACCAAGAGGGTTCATAGGATTGAACTTTGTCTTCTTGTGCCCGATGGCTCCACTCCTTTGCCTTTTGATTGGTGCGACGTTGTGCATCATGTTGGTGGGAGATCTCTAATGTGTGCTTGATGAAGGACCAAGAGATCTCCCCCACACTTGTTATTGTACCTAGCTTATTTATTCGAAAGAAACAAACAAATGTGGAAACAAAAAAGGACTCTACCGGGGTTAAAGACCGGGGAGCCTAAATTTATTGAATTTAGTAAAATAACTCAAGGCGCATGATATGTTGGAAAGGGAAATAAAAACGCCTAGTTTATTCAAACTATTTTTTTTTTCAAGTTTATGTTTTTATCATGTAAGGCGAAAGCAAAAGGATACAAGTTACCTTAGTGGAGGAGGGATCCTCCCCCACACTTGTTCTTTGCCCGTAGTCCTTGATTGGTGTCGATCCCCATGATATTGATCGGGCTTTGTGCAGCGTGGCATGATGTTGGTATGTCGTCTTTCTTCAACGCATTGTTAAGTCGCTTGTCGGCCCTTTTCATGGCTGCACATAAGAGCGAAAACACAAGAGCAAACTCGAGAACGGGTTATGTTAGTGTAAACAATGTGGATCACCCGTCGTTTGCTGCAAAGCTTCTTGATCGCAACAAAAGAATGCAAATAAAATCAAAAGAAAAAAAAGGAAAATCATTTTCTTGAACTTGAGACAAATGCAATGAAAACATGGAGAAATGTGAGCAAAAATTTTGTTGGGAAGGTGCTTAAGTAAAACGAGAAATGGAGCTGAAAATTCAAGCACTCTTCCTTCAAAAAGATGAAGTCCAACTTGGCACACAACTCCCCAATGGCTATGTGATAAGAAGTCAATGGGAGTTGTGCCAAAACCCCTCCAAAATTTTGCTCAAAACATTTTCCAACAGAAGATTGTCTCAAATTCATTTTCACAAAATGCAAATGGCAGGTGGTTTGAACAATCCCAAACAAATGTTGGGACGATTCAAACATGCAAGAATGCAAGTGCAACTTTGTAGAAAAATCCAAATATGCATGTTGATGGAGAAATCAAATATGCAAAAGAATGCAAATATGAGATAACTACCGATTATCCTGTCGGCAAGGGCATCATCGTTTTAAGTCCGATGAGCAAGACTTTCCTCCATTCTAATCCCTGCAAAGTTAGTGCCGATATGCAACCACGAGATTTGCAATATTTGTGATAAACGAAAGCATCTACAACCAACCTAAAGAATGAGTAACAAAAGAGATAAACAAGGTGGTTGTAGGCCTCATGCGGGGTTTTGGCACTGAGGGGCGTGGGCTCTAGAGATTCATGGCATGAGCATGTTTCTTGTGGGTTTTCAAGGAAGAAACTTTCATGCTCATGCAAAGGATCAAGTTCCTCTAGAGTTGATGCCTCGAGGAAGTCCACAGCCCAAGAGTTTTCCTTCTTAAGAGGTTCTTGATCACCAATAAGAATGGTGCACGGAGGGCTAGAGGGAAGAGGCTCAAGATAGAGCGATGGTGATGAGGATTGTTGGGCTAGGAATGTTTCTTCTTTTCTATCCTCATCTTGGGTGGAAAACCTCTCATCCTTATGTAGAGCAAGATCCAAAGATGCGAATGGGGATACAAACATCACTTGCTCAAATGGTTCATGATCAAGATGAGGTTTTGCCGAAGGATTTTGATAGCTCGTGCTGGTGAAAGGGGCATTCTCAAGAATTTCCTTCATGTCCTCCTTGAGAAATGGTTCTTTTAGAGGAGTGGGAGGAGTAGGAGGCATCTTATCCCATATGTCGTTCAAGGTTTTTCCATAGTCTTCAATAATTTCTTCCTCAAACTCATATGGGAACTCAACAGGCGTAACATGGGATGTGGACAAAGAGGGGATGGATTCGGATGTTGAGGGTTCCTCGATGCTTGACACGACTTTCTCTTGGAGGGATTCACTAAGAAGACTGACGAAGGAATTATTTTCTGTGATCTGATCCAAGATGTTTCTTCCTTCGGTCGGTGTTTTAGAAGCAAAGGAGCCTCCAGCGGTGATGTCAAGATATAGGGCGGATTTCTTGTCTAAACCCATGTAGAAATATTGCAATAGCATGGGATCGGGGATAGACAAGTCTGGGCCAGTAAGAGTTAGCAAGGAAAACCTAACCCAGGCTGCACCTATGGACTCCTTCTCATTCTGCGAGAAATTCATGATTTCTAGCCGGAGAGCAACGATTCGGGATAAGGGAAAAAAGACTGAGCAAAATTTATCTCGGAGTTTTTCCCTGTCCCCATTCATGTTTCTGACGACAATCGTGTACCATTGTTCCGCTCTCTCACGAAGGGAGAAAGGAAACAACTTCCATTTCACGGTTTCTTGTGCCATGCCTTGGATCACGACGCATGAACACACTTGCTCAAACTCTCGCAGATGGTGATATGGATTTTCTTGGTCAGTTCCAGAGAAGGGTCGGTTTCTGACCATGGTTATAAAAGTGGGGTGGATCATATAGCCGGATGTGGAAATGGGTTTGGAGGATGGTGGTGGCTCAAATGACATTCCCCTTGGAGCAGAGAAGGATTGGATTGTAGGTTCTGGCTCCATGATAAATGTTTTTGGTATTTTTCAAGGAAGGGATAGCAATGATGGATGGTGAAAGATTGATGATGGATAAGAAATAAAAGAAAAAGGATAAAAGGATACAATACGAGGACCAACTAGGTTCGAAGATAAAAAGCAACTACCGTTCCCCGGCAACGGCGCCAGAAATGCTTGTTGGTATTTCTTAACGTCACAGATAAATCCGCAAGCGTACGGAGAATACCGTTGTAGCACTTCACCCGTGAATATTCAAGGGTATCGTTATTTATATTATCCCAAAGGAACGGAGTGGAATTATCTACTAGTCTAGCTATCCAAGGACACGAAGAAGGATGGTAGGTATGGGTAGAGAGGATTCCTATGGATGAAGTTCTATCTGGAACAAGGAAGAGTAAACACAGCAGGGCTGTCACCACCTACCGGCAAACCCCCCTACTAGGACACGTGACACTAGGGCTATTAAGTCCCTAGGCCAGTCCTAGGGTCACGTGACAACAAGGCAATTAAGACCTCGCTGCCAGACCGATTCCCAGCAATCAATTCCCTAGAACAGAGAGGATTAAGCAAGCAGGGCTGTCACCACCTACCGGCGACTCTCTCCTAGGACATGTGACACTAGGGCTATTAAGTCCCTATGCCAGTCCCAAGGTCACGTGACAACAAGGCAATCAAGTCCTCACTGCCAGACCTATTCTAGTTCACAAGACTAAAGATAAATTCCGCCTCTAAATGCTTACTTAAATAGAACGATGATCATGCAAGCAAGTAAAGGAAGAACTTATATTAGAATAGAAATATGCAATCCAATAGAAGATCGAGAGTACTTACTTGTAATGAAGATGAACGACGAACGAACGATGATCGAACGACGAACGATGAACGAACGACGAACGAACGATGAACGAACGAAGAACAATCCACTATAAATAAGTATCCTCCAAGATACAAGATTTGGGCTAAATCCTCACAAAGGGATCAGAACTACCCTTCTCTCCTACCCTACTCTCTCCCTACTCTACTAGTGTACAAATGGCTCCAGGCCCTTTGGAGTGGAATGAGGCTCTCCTCCTCTTGTCTATTCTTGAGGGGAGGGGGTACCCCTCTATTTATAGTCTTGAGTAGGTCGGTTTGGGGGCCTCCACCGCCTCAATGCACCGCCTCAACGCATTAAATGCAGGCAGAACCGACATCAGGAAGGCGGTGGCGACCAACCAGAGAAAGATGGGCCAGATTGGCCACTGTAGCAGGTTGGCCGACCTCACTGTAGCAGGTCGGCCGACCCCCCCTTGGCCCATTTGGCCTTGGGCTTTGGCCGAGGGGTCCTCCTTGATGTCTTGTTCAATGATCTTCATGCATTGGCCCAAGTTGGTTGTGTTTTGTATGACTTTTGATCCATATCTTGTTGGGCTGCCTGTGCTGATTTTCTCGGAGTGATGTGTTGTGGCCTTCTTGATGTGAATTCCCTCCTTTTGATATGAACTGTACCTGCACTCACAAATTCACCAACACTCATGGAAATCGTTAGTAATAAACTCCTACCACTATGTTTGGTGTTTATTTTATTTCTTTTATGCAGGTACTTGACGGTCAAAAGCGGTACTTAAGGACATTTAGTAGAAAGAGAGAGAAAGAAAAGATGATTGAACAATGAAATCAAGCTGCTCACAGGTGGCTTGATTGCTTGCAAACAAATATTAGAAATGAACAGAGAATAGAACGGCATAGTAGCAGCAAAGAGTATGGCTTGGTTGTACATAAGCTTCATGCCATGATCGAAGGAAAATAAATTAAGAATGGTAGATGAGAGAAAAGAAAAGAAAAGGGATCATAGGAGGTAAAACAAAATGTATGCATAGATTCGATTCCATAGTTTTGTTGAATGCAAAGAGCTTGGTTGTCATCATGCTGATGGTGAAAAGAGAAGAAAAGAAACGAATAAGCTAACAGCTTGGCCGAGATTTGGACTAAGCTAGGACTAGGATTATTGTCGATGTTCAAAAACTAATCCGAGCTACAAGATCACTATCGAATTTTGAAATTCACTATTCATACATAGAAACGCCTAATGCAAACTAACCAGCATGAATGCAACAAAAAAATTAATATAACCTATATTAATTTAATTTATTTAGAAAATAATTACTTTGCCTAAAATAAAAGTGACAACACTCGAATATTAAAGTTAAATTTTGAACTATTCTAAAAAAGTTTTAAAATTTAGTGAAATTTGAGTCACATTCCAAAATTTGGAATTTTGAGGTGTGACACCGGGGATGGGCGGCACGCCGGCGTGGACGGGGAAAAAGAGATGCGCACGCGCGGGATTGTGCTTAAGCGGGTGCGGTCGTGCGTGTGGGCGCGGGGAGGCTGTTCATGGCCTCGGCGTGCTCGCGTGCGGCCGGGAGTGTGACCGGCGGCGAGGACGGGCACGGCGGGTGGCAGTGCTCCGGTAAAAGGGTATGTGCGTATGGATAATGGGAAGAATGAGAAGCGCGGAAGGAAGAGGAGGTGATGGTGAAGCTCACCGTGCTACTGGATGGGCAAGAGAGCGACAGAAAGTTGGTCGGCGGCGAGGTCGAGCACAGCGGCTAGGGTTCCAGTGCGGATCTCCACCCACAGTGCACGGCTGCGTGAACGGAGAGGACCATTGGGTTAGGCTCATGATGAAATTTTGACATCGATGAAGAAAGAGAGGCGAGGCTCACCGGAAAGGGGGAGAGAAGCTCGTCGGAGTGTTCGCCGGACTCGGGAGAGAAAGGGGAAAAGGTGCTCGTTGCGTGCTCAGGATGGAGTGGAGGTGGCGAATGAGAATAGGGAAGAAAGGAGGAGAGCTCGAGCTGTTTATAGGGCTTCAATGGCGGTGCGAGAAGGCGCAAGGTCGGTTCACTAGCGAGAAATATCTTGCCGGACTGGAGCTCGACAAGACGCCCAAAGGCGGTTCGCAAGCCACAGAGGATGGCGGTGACGCGCGAAGAGCATGGCTGCAGTGCCGGTGACGAGACAGAGCGAGAGGGGAGGTGGCTGTGGCTGACGTCGGAGGGATGGGCGCTCGCCGGAATGGGGAAAACTTGGCGCGCGCGTCAAGAAGCTGGGGAAGGACGATGGGACGTCGCAGGGAGTGGTTGAGCTGTGCGCGTGGCCCTCGTGCCGCTACTGGAGCTCGGAGGTGACTAAGGCAGTGAGGAGGCAGCACGGTATGGGCGCGAGCGCGATTCATGCTGGCGCGGCTGGAGGTAGGGGACGATGGTGGGGCCCACACGTCAGCGACAGGGAGAGAGAGAGACAGGCCGGGCGCAGCTGGGCCGGGGAAGGAAAGGGGAAGTGGGCCCCAATGGGCCGGCCGCGGGAGAGAAGAAGAAAAAGGGAACTGGGCCAGGAAAAAAGAAAAGGAAGGGGGGCGGCCCGATAGAAAAAAAATTTAATCTTTTTGCTGGAATTAAGTTTGAATGAATTTTGAATTCATTCAAAAGGAGAGATTCAAACAACACTTAAACAAAGCCAAGAAAAACTCAAAAATGCACATGGTTATGTTTGTGCACGTTTTAAAATTAAAAATCTTTGGATTTGGCTACTAACTAAACTAGCAAATTGATTTTAATTGAAAAGTTTTTAAAAGTTCAAATTTTTAGTGACTTTTTGATGACCACAAAAACATGGGTCGCTACAACCTACCCCACTTAAAGAGGATCTCGTCCCCGAGATTCTGGTTCTTCCTCGAAAAGGTAGGGAAACTCTTTCTTAAGGTCATCCTCACGTTCCCATGTAGCTTCGGCCTCTGTGTGATTACTCCATTGCACTCGGCAAAACCGTATAGTATTCCTTCTTGTTAGCCGAGTTGCAACATCCAAAATTTTAATTGGCCTTTCCTGATATCGGAGATCTGGCTGTAAGTCCATGACCTTTGTAGGAACTATTTCCTCGGGTTTCCTCAGACACTTCTTTAGCTGTGAAACGTGGAAAACGTTATGCACATCTGACATTTCTTCTGGGAGCTCGAGGCGATATGCCACGACTCCTATCTTCTTAAGCACCTTAAAAGGTCCAATGTATCTCGGTGCTAACTTTCCTTTTATCTGGAATCTCCTGGTTCCTCGGATCGATGACACCTTAAGATACACATAATCTCCCACCTCAAAACTCAAGTCTCTTCGCTGGGTATCGTCATAACTTTTTTGTCTGCTTTGGGCTGCTTTCAAATTTTCCCTGACCAAAGCCACTTTTTCTTCTGCATCCCTGATCACTACAGGTCCGAAGAAAGATCGTTCTCCTACTTTCGACCACATCAAAGGGGTTCTGCACTTTCTACCGTACAGAGCTTCGAAAGGTGCCATCTGTAGACTGGCTTGGTAACTGTTGTTGCAAGAGAATTCTGCAAATGATAGGCTTTTCTCCCAATTTTTTCCATAGGCTAGCACACATGCCCTTAACATATCTTCCAGGATTTGATTGACCCTTTCAGTCTGTCCATCTGTCTGAGGATGGTTTGCAGAACTGTAATCTAGCTTAGTTTTTAACAGTTTGTGCACACTTTTCCAGAACTTTGAAGTGAATTGGGTTCCTCGATCCGACACTATTCTGCTTGGAACTACATGCAACTTAAGCACATGGTCTATATACAATTGGGCATAATGGTCTCCTCGGTAGACTGTCTTCACAGGAATGAAGTGCGCGACCTTCGTCAGACGGTCTACTATAACCCATATAGAATCATTCCCTTTCTGAGTGCGGGGTAAACCCACGATGAAGTCCATACTGATTTCATCCCATTTCCATTCTGGAACATGTAGTGGTTGCAGTAATCCTGCAGGTCTTTTATGTTTTTCTTTGACTCTACTGCATATATCACAGTGAGCAACAAACTCCGCTATGTCTCTTTTCATTCCTGACCACCAATATTTTTGTTTCAAATCCATATACATTTTAGTGCATCCAGGATGGATAGAAGAGGCTGAATTATGAGCTTCATCCATAATAACCTTCTGATATCCCCCAGTTTTAGGTACACAAATTCGGTCTTTGTACCACAATGTGCCCTGATTATCAACTCAAAATCCAGGGGCCTTATCCAACCCGGTCATATTCTTGAGTTCGTTTATTTCTTCATCTGTCTCCTGAGCTGTTCTTATTTGTCTTTCCAGGGTTGACTCTACACATAAGTTATTCAGACCGCCTGGCTTAGCAAAGTGAAGATTTAATCGCTCTAATTCTGCCTCAAGCTCAGGGCGTCGTCTCTGCCTCTTAATTCCATTGTCTCATGACTTGCGGCTTAACGCATCCGCTACCACATTAGCCTTTCCAGGATCGTAGTGGATTTCCATCTTCTCTGTCTAAGATTTAACTCTGATTGTGTGAATATATACTTCAGACTCCTATGGTCCGTATAAATTTCACATTTGTTCCCAATCAGATAATGCCTCCAAATTTTGAGAGCATGCACAACTGCTGCTAGCTCCAAGCCATGAGTTGGATAATTTTGCTCATGTGTTTTCAATTGCCTCGATGCATAGGCTACAACTCTGCCATCTTGCATGAGCACGCATCCTAACCCTTGTCGAGATGCGTCGCAATATATGACAAAATCTCGATGTATGTCTGGCAAGGTCAACACTGGGGCCGTGGTCAACCTTTTCTTTAGTTCCTGGAAATTCCTTTCACATGCTTCTGTCCATTTGAACTCTTTTCCTTTTTGCGTTAATGCTGTCATTATTCTTGCTATTTTGAAAACCCTTCGATAAATCGGCGGTAGTAACCAGCTAGACCGAGAAAACTTCTGACTTCTGTCACTGTGGTTGGCTGCTTCCAATTTAGAACTGCCTCAACCTTGGCTGGATCCACGGATACTCCTTCCTCTGTCAGAATGTGACCAAGAAAAGCCACTTTGTTTAACCAAAATTCACATTTGCTGAATTTGGCATACAGCTCATGGGCTCTTAATCTCTCCAGTACAATTCTTAAATGCTGCTCGTGCTCTTCGGCACTCTTGGAGTAGGCAAGTATGTCGTCAATAAAGACAACAACAAACCGATCTAACTCTTCCATGAATACTTTGTTCATCAGGTTCATAAAGTATGCAGGTGCATTGGTAAGTCCAAACGGCATCACTGTGAACTCATACTGTCCATATCTGGTAACAAAAGTTGTCTTGAGAATATCTCCTTCTCTAATTTTTAACTGATAGTACCCTGATCTCAAATCAATTTTGGAGAAATACTTGGCTCCTTTCAATTGATCAAATAAGTCATCTATCCTGGGCAAAGGATATTTATTCTTGATAGTGACTTCATTAAGAGATCGATAGTCTATGCACAATCTGAGGCTGCCATCTTTCTTTTTGACAAAAAGAATTGGCGATCCCCATGGTGACGAACTTGGCCTAATAAAGCCTTTCTCCTATAGTTCTGCTATTTGTGCCTTCAGTTCTGCTAACTCATTTGCTGCCATTCGGTACGGTCTCTTTGCTATCGGAGAGGTTCCGGGAATAAGGTCAATAATGAACTCTATATCTCTGTCAGGTGGCATGCCTGGCAGCTCATCCGGAAATACATCTGGGTATTCGCAAACCACTGGCACTTCTTCCAATGATTTTGCTTCCAGGTTATGAACCATTGGGGTAACCTCTGACCTTTTTGGTTCACATACCACTTTAATTCCTTTGTGGTTTACCAGGGTAACTTTCCTGGTATCGCAGGCTATATTGCCTTGGTGCTTACTTAACCAGTCCATTCCAAGGATAACATCTATCCGCTGGGATTCTAGGACTACTAAGTTCGCCAGGAACTCTACCCCACTTAAAAGGATTTTAACCCGTCGGCATCCCAAATAACTTTTGGTCTCGGCCCCGGGAGTCCGTATTATCAGGGGTTGTTTTAGTATAACAATTGGCAAACCATTTGTAGCAACAAACTTTGATGAAACAAATGAATGCGAAGCTCCAAAATCAAACAGAATGGTTGCAAGAGTTGAGTTGACAAGGTACTCACCAAGAACAACGTCTGGCGTGTCCTCAACTTCATCCGCATTAATGTGGTTGACTTTACCTCAACCAAAGGTTTGAGTGTTCCTTCGCTGCTGTCCTGAGAGTTGCTACCCACCACGTCCATTACCAGAGGCTGCGGTTCTGGCACTATTTGATTGATGCTGCTGAGCTGGAGCAGTGTTTTGGTTCCGATAAGGGCATCTAGCAATCAAGTGGCCTGGCTCACGGCAATGAAAGCAGGTTCTCTTGTCGTTGTCATTGGGCTGAGCAACACTAGAACTGCTCTTCTGCTGACTACTAGAATTCTGATTGCGATATGATGGTGCTGAGTTTGGCTGATTAGATGCTGAGGTCCTGTATTGCATTGTTGGCTGATACTTTGTCTTCTAAAAGTTATTATTGGCCCTTGGTTTCTGATTTCGTTCCTGTTGCTTGAGCTTCTGCGCATTAAATTTATGCTTTCGGTCCTGCTCAATGTGAGAGCGTGCATCCTCCAAAAGTAGTGCATGATTCATAAGGGTGTTGAAATCTGGATATATGTGAGTGACCAATTGCACTCTCAATCCAGGATTAAGTCCCTTTCGGAAGCGATCCTGCTTCTTCTTGTCGGTATTTACCTCGTCGGGAGCATATCGAGCCAATTTCATGAATTTTCTGATATATTGATTAATGGTCATCGCTCCCTGTTTTAGTGAGCGGAATTCGTCGGCTTTCATCTCAATCACACCTTCTGGGATGTGATATCTCCTGAATTCTTCCTGGAATTCCTCCCAGGTGATCACATCGGCATTTTCCGCGCCTTCCCGATAATTATCCCACCATTCACTCACTGCACCCTTAAGTTGGTGAGAAGCTAACAATACTTTTTCTCTGTCATCCGCATTCACCAAGTGTAGTTTTTTGGTGATGTCCCTCAGCCAATCATCGGCTGCCAAAGGATCTTCCTCAGTACCCTCGTATGTTGGGGGGCCTGACTCTCATAAATTCAGACATCTTGCTCTACGGTCCTAGAGTACGGTCCATGAGTCCCTGAGCAATTACCTCCATCAGACGTGTCTGATTATCCATAACAGCGACAAGGTCTGTAACAGGTGGATCTGGTAGATGACCACCTTGTCCACCACCTCTACCACCTCTTCCCCTATTTTGCTGTCCTCTGCCTCTACCCCTGTTCTGTTGTCCTCTGCCTCTGTTTTGATTAACATCGTTTTTTCCCACCTCTGGTTCATTTTCCTGCTCATCCTGATTTATTTCTTCTTCCTCATGTATTTCCTCTTGAGCATTTTCATTTCTGCCTCTGCCATGACCCGCAGCTCCGCCACACTAATCATTTCTTCTTCCTCGACCACGACCACGCCCTGCATTCTGGGCTTCCTCATGGTCTTCCTCTTGCCTACCTTGTGCGCGGCGCTGGCGCTGCTCAATCCTGGCAGATCGCTTAGGCGGCATCTGTTTGATGGGTTTAGCAGAAAGCTGAGATGAAACACTCAGAGGATCTACGAGACTACGGGGTAAACAAAACAAGATAAGTGGAGAAGAAATTCCAGAAATCTTGCACACACTCAAACAGAAAGAGCCAACATCATTACAACATCACAGCAACTTATCCATAATAACAAGGTCCGATCATACATACCCAAGTCCTTTTATTTATATACAAGGACTTGACGATCTACGACTCAACACAAGACTCGACTAGGGCGACTCTGACTCGTAACTACCAAGCCAACTACTGACACACTTGACAACTACTAGACTCTACGACTCTAGGCAACGGCTGCCTCTACTAGCTAGCAAGAGCTACTCCACGATGCCAACTCTGACTACTCAGACGTCGAAACCACGGTCCTGGCACCACTCGGCGTAGAGATCGAACGGGTCCTGAACAAGCTCATCGGTGCTGATCAGCCTGTAGTAGTCCTCAAGGTCCACATCTCCAACAAGACGAGGTCCTGCTAGTGCCTCCTGCACAGGCGAGTCAATCACCACTATCTCGTCCTCGTCCATCTCATCGTCGATACCAGTGAGATCGATGACGTTATCCGCCACCGACTCACCCACTGACTGAACGTCCTCGAAAGGCTCGTCCCCAAGAGGCTCATCCTCAGAGTCTCCAACGGTCAGAAGGGCGGCCTCAAGCTCTGCTGCCCACCTGGCAAGCTCCTCAGAGTCGTGAGACGGCTCTACCTCAGGGGAGTCCACGGTCGTGTCTGAGTCCCAAGAAGAGTAGTCCGTGTCCTCCTCCATGTCAGTCGGGCAAGCATAGTGAAGGTGTCGTGCTGGTCCACCAACTCTCGGGGTCATCCTGCGGCGGGGTCCTGCACCAACCTCGTGGAGTCTCACGTAGCAGCGGTCCACCTCTCTAATCAGGTACAAAATGTCCTCCTTCCACAAGCGTCGGGTGGTGTCCAGAGTCTCCTGCAGACGGTCTCTCTCAGCCTGGCAAGCGGCAAGCTGGGCCTGCGCCTGCGCTAGCTGAGCCTGGGTCTCCACAAGACGACGGTGATCCTCGTCCCACAGCTCAGCGGTGTGCTCGAGAACACGGGCAGTCTGGGCACGTCACTCCTCCAACTGGGCAAACTCCGCACGAAGGGCCTCCATCTGTTCAGCAAAATGTTGAAAGACGGGTAAGTACCGGTAAAAATAGTTTTGTAAACAGAAGTAAGGTAAGTGGGGTTTTATAAAGTAGAACTTTATAAAATATCGCACTCATCTCGCTCGGTTCCAGGCTAAGGTTTGGCCTACAGTCAAGTATCGCTCTGATACCACTCTGTCGTACCCCATTTCTGAAGTACTTAGTGTTCTCCATATCAGTCTCTGGATCAATAGCTGATACGACACTTTCACAGAATGCTTCACAGCTAATACTTTATTTATAATACCAAGTCTCATACAAGCCTTTTATTACACAAAGGTCCTCGTACAAAGAGAGGCGAACGGCCTCAACACACATAGATATCACGCTTAATGACTGACGCAGCAGTCAGGCTAACAATTAATCTGGCGGAAGGCGATAGGGCTTCACTTCTACAGGCACTACTTGAGTGTAGGTCATTCTTCACTCTTCATCACCATCAGCTTGAAAGTCATAGTCGGGCTCATCTTCTAAATGATTTAAGTAAGGCTGAGTACATAAGGTACTCAGCAAGACTAACACGAGGGATAAGATTATGCAAGGGATTTGCAAGGGATAGGCTGGGTTTTATTGCCAAGGCGAGAAAGCCAAGTTTGTGCAAAGTTGTTTTGAAAACAAAGCCTTTCGCAATTCTAATCAAAATATCTGTAGAGATTAGTGGGGTTGGGCGGCCCTCGGGGAGATGCAATCCATCCCGCCAGTTCCTTATATTTTATAACTGGCCAACAACCAGCACACGGCTCCAAACCGGTGTTTTCCAAAAACACACCAAGGACATTCACGCAGAAAGTCTAATCATAGTGTGGCCAATGCTTTCACGTTGCCCAATACCGTGGAGCACAGCTATCCGGATAGATTCATAACCTCGGCCGAGGATGCACAACTTTATCCACAAGGTGGTCCAGTCCGTCCTATCGTCATAGTTTGGACTGTCCCACTAAAGGTCCCGTACCTACTTGGTACCACCACGGCATCCCCCACGGACATCACCAGGGACTTCATAATTCAATCATATGGCCAGATTCACAAATGCCGGATCTCGAACAACCAGCAACGAATGAGTCTACTCCTGGGATTCCGTTGCAATCTCCTGCCTCCGGGGGGTACCGGGTGAGTACTAGTAGGGTGTGGTTCCAATCCCATGCCCATTCATGGCTTGTAGATGCGCGTAAGGTGCTAGGCAAAGGCGGCACAAGAACCGGTCCTTATACGACAGAACCAGGCATCTTCAATAGCCAATCCTCACGAGGAAAGGCGTCCCAGAGATAGCCCCCCCCCCCCCCCCCCCACTGAGGACTACCTCGCCTGGTCCCACCAAAACATTCCCCACTATGGGTTGCACTTATTATCAAACCACCCACTTTTCACATTTACACACACCACCAAGACACACATTTTACACGAAAATCATGTGAGCAAGATTAATTAAACACATGGTGATAGTCCTAAGCAGCAAGCAATACAACATATCATTAGGCAATTTAATGATGTTAGTTCCTAGGGTTAACAAAGAGTAAGGATAATCAAGATTCAAGGCATGGCAATCAAAGTAATACTTAGGACATTCTAGCATTTAAATCACTTTTAAATATCATGCAATTTAAATGCAAATAGGCTCTAGATAGGATTATTTTGCAATCATGGGATCAATATGATCAAAGGGAGTTAGACTTGCCTTCGTCAAGCTCTTCCTCTTCTACGTCGTCGAAATCAGGGTCCTCAGCCTCTTCGTCTTGGTTATCTATCGAGTTAACAAAAGATAAATCTACCGCTCGCAAACAAATTAATAGGCAATAAATCAAATGAAAATCCCAATAAAATCAGAGGGGAGTTGGTTCTGGTGGCATTGGATAGAGTAAGATTTTAGATGAATTTTGGCGCAGGTTTCGCCAAAATTAGAATTAAAATGATGAAGATATTGATTTTTAAGTAAAAGAAAGGAAATTGATCAGGATTTGGTTAACTTAATTAAGTATAACCATCATCCAAATTTTCCAGAGGGTAACAAAGGTTGCAAAATGGTTAGAGGGGAAATATAGGATTTTTGGAGATTTTTGGGGATTTTTCTGATATTGGAAATGTGGTCGAAATTAGTTTATGTGTAAGATAGCTGGGTGCGCGTAGCAATTTCCAGCAAGATTGTCTCACCGACCGGTGGGCCAAAGGGCCCAGCGGGGTCCGCGAGCGACTGTGTGGTGAGCCGGGTCCATGGGCAGTGGACCACGGGCGTGCGAGAGAGGGGTGCAAGGTGCATCGCGTGCACCACGTGGGCAGGCGACCCAGGGTCAACGGGCCCACGCTGTCGACGTGGCGGCCACGCCGGACGCCGTCGCGGCGCAGGCGAGGCGCAGCGGCGGAGGGGCGCGCGCACGGTGGCTCGTCGCTGGAGGGCTCGCCGGCAACGACTTCCGACGGGGAGGGGCAAAACGGAGGGTGCCTACGGGCTCTACACGATGCGGCGAGGCTGTCGGTGCTACATGTCGACGAAGGAAGGGGCCGGAGCGGCGGCGAGGGCTCGCCGGGGACGGACGGCGCGCCGGCGTGCACGGGGAAAAAGAGATGCGCACGCGCGGGATTGTGCTTAAGCGGGTGCGGTCGTGCGTGTGGGCGCGGGGAGGCTGTTCATGGCCTCGGCGTGCTCGCGTGCGGCCGGGAGTGTGACCGGCGGCGAGGACCGGCACGGCGGGTGGCAGTGCTCCAGTAAAAGGGTATGCGCGTACGGATAATGGGAAGAATGAGAGGCGCGGAAGGAAGGGGAGGTGATGGTGAAGCTCACCACGCTGCTGGGTGGGCAAGAGAGCGACGGAAAGTTGGTCGGCGGCGAGGTCGAGCACAGCGGCTAGGGTTCCGGTGCGGATCTCCTCCCACAGTGCACGGCTGCGTGAACGGAGAGGACCATTGGGATAGGCTCGTGATGAAGTTTTGACATCAACGAAGAAAGAGAGGCGAGGCTCACCGAAAATGGGGAGAGAAGCTCGTTGGAGTGTTCGCCGGACTCGGGAGAGAAAGGGGAAAAGGTGCTCGTGGCGTGCTCAGGATGGAGTGGAGGTGGCGAATGAGAACAGGGAAGAAAGGAGGAGAGCTCGAGCTGTTTTATAGGGCTTCAATGGCGGTGCGAGAAGGCGCAAGGTCGGTTCGCCGGCGAGAAATATCTCGCCGGACTGGAGCTCGACAAGACGCCCAAAGGCGGTTCGCAAGCCACAGAGGACGGCGGTGACGCGCGACGAGCATGGCTGCAGTGCCGGCGACGAGACAGAGCGAGAGGGGAGGTGGCTGTGGCTGACGTCGGAGAGATGGGCGCTCGCCGGAATGGGGAAAACTTGGCGAGCGCGTTATGAAGCTTGGGAAGGACGATGGGACGTCGCAGGGAGTGGTTGAGCTGTGCGCGTGGCCCTTGTGCCGCTACTGGAGCTCGGAGGTGACTAAGGCGGCGAGGAGGCAGCACGGTATGGGCGCGAGCGCGATTCATGCTGGCGTGGCTGGAGGTAGGGGACGATGGTGGGGCCCACACGTCAGCGACAGGGAGAGAGGGAGACAGGCCGGGCGCAGCTGCGCCGAAGAAGGAAAGGGGAAGTGGGCCCCGACGGGCCGGCCGCGGGAGAGAAGAAGAAAAAGGGAACTGGGCCAAGAAAAAAGAAAAGGAAGGGGGGCGGCCCGATAGAGAAAAAAATTTAATCTTTTTTGCTGGAATTAAATTTGAATGAATTTTGAATTAATTCAAAAGGAGAGATTCAAACAACACTTAAACAAAGCCAAGAAAAACTCAAAAATGCACATGGTGATGCTTGTGCATGTTTTAAAATTCAAAATCTTTGGATTTGGCTACTAACTAAACTAGCAAATTGATTTTAATTGAAAAGTTTTTAAAAGTTCAAATTTTTAGTGACTTTTCGATGACCACAAAAACGCGGGTCGCTACAAATAAGAAACGTATTTAATTGTCTATTTTGGAACTCTTGACCATAGCTCTATATCAACATGGAGTATCATAAAAGAATGCATGATTTCCCCAGTGGTGGATCGAGCGGCACCGGGGGGGGGGGGGGGGGGGGGGGGAGCATGAAACAATGGTGTTCTCAAGCAAGGACAAGGAAAAATAGTGTAATGAGGTGGGAGGAAGAAGAACATGGAGGTTCAGCCCCCCTCAACTTGTTCTCTGCGTCCGCCACTGGATTTCCCTATGAATTGAAAAGCTTCATTGTTTGACAGAGATGAACTGACAGAGCCGCTTGTTGTTTGGCGTTGTTTCCGGGGCAGAGCATGCACAACATGATTCATCATTTACATGTTTTTTGACATCCATTCCCTGACGAAAGCTGATATGCTTTTATTTCTTCAACTATACTGGCAAGCAAGTTGTTCTCGATCTAAAACTACTAACTCAGAAGGGAAACAATAGTGAGAGAATCATGTGCATGCACTGGTGTCCCTAAGTACCATCCGAACCTGAACAAAAGTAATACGGAAGAGAGGAAATTGCTTGATCCAAATTGACACAGTTGTGCATGACTACCACGCTAACAAAGAATCATGCATGGTCTGGGGACGGGTAGATCGGAGTAGATTGATTTCTCTTCGTGCATGCATGCATGAACGCGGTCAATTGTCTATCTGCGTCCCAATTAAAATCCGATGGAGTATCACTGCGGGCGCCGGGAGCTGGAACAATAAGGCCATTCGGAGTACAGCTCGCCTATGAATAGTGGCAGCTAATGTTGGGGTCCTGGCAACAAGTATACGGCAAGGGAGATAGCGAAGGCCAAGCCACACCCACCTAAAGCAACCGAAGCCGCCCGAAACTACGCTAAGGACAGGCGAAGCAAAACGGAAAGAACAGACGGCGCAGGAGCCCAAAGTTGTTAACCCAAGAGCCATGTTAAAGTAGCCAATGGCACACTTATAAATATAATCATCTCACCCCCTATAAATATGGAGGGAGATGATCATGTAAGGACATCTGTTTCTGAGGCCATGAGCCAAAGGAGGAATCATTCGCACTGCACTCAAGCCTCTCTAATCACTCAACCCCTTCGCCCGGCATCGCGGGTGAAGGAGAGCTTCGCGTAACAGACTGCAGGGAACCTGAGTAAGAGCACCTTCGTCCGACACCGCGGATCAGGAAAGAGGGCTTCGCTCCAACCAGAAGGCGGCGACGACGAACAAGGAGGGCTTCGCGAGGTGATTCGAATGCGTCAACTACCTTCGAGGGCTTCGTCAGAACCAGGACGTTTCAATCAACCGTTGGAGGGCTTCGATACGTCCCACGAAGACCTTCGATCCCCCAACATTTGGCGCCGTCCGTGGGCCGAACCCACGATGAAAAGAAAGCAAGACTACCACCAAGCAAAAGCTGCGAGGGTGAGAACAGAACAAGAGGGATGGAAGCATTCAACCATCCGCTTCACAACAGACGACATCAGAGTCTCTGATTATCCACATACAGACGTCTTCATGATCAAAGCTGACATCGAAGGGTATATGGTCCACAGAATCATGATCGCAATGGAAGCTCAGAAAATATCATCTTTAAAGATACTTTGGTACGCATGCAAATCAACAGCCATGAGAATACCAGCAAAACAACGCTGAAGGATTTCGGAGGAGAAGAAGCATCTTCGATCGGAAAAGTAATGTTGAAAGTAACCTTCGAAGATGAAGATAGATCGATAACTCAGGAGACGGAGTTCATAGTCATAGACTCACCCAGTGAATACAATGCAATCTTCGAAAGACAAATCATAGTAGCTTTTAGAGCTGCAATCCATCACAATTACCTGATGATGAAGATACTTTCGGAACAAGGCACCATTAACATATGCTGTAACCCCTTCAGACCAAGAAGTAGCAAAGAAGACAACTCAGAAGAAAAGAACGAACATGAAGGCCGTCAAGCGAAGGCAGAACAAGCAAAGCTAGAACCTTCAAGCGAAGTTGAAGAAGTAATCTTATGGTCCAAGAAACCAGAGAGAACGGTCAAGATAGGAAAGAGTCTGTCTAAGAACGAAAGAGAACAGATAATCAGGTTCTTGAAGCAAAACTCTGACATCTTCGCATGGTCACCACAAGACATCACAGGAGTCAAAAGAGAGACAATCCAGCACGAGTTAAAAGTCAATCCAAAAATAAGACCCTTCGTAGACAAGATCAGAAAGGCGTCGGAAGAGAAGAAGGCCGCCGCAACAAACGAAGTGAACAAGTTGCTAAAAGCCGGTGTCATAAGACCAACAATATTCTCGAGCTGGTTATCCAATGTCGTACTCGTCAAAAAGAAGACAGGAGAGTGGAGAATGTGCATTGACTTCACAAGGCTAAACAAAGCATGCCTTAAAGACAACTTCCCACTGGACCGAATCGATACAATAACTGATTCGGTAGCCGGTTGTCAATTGCTAAGTTTCCTAGATGCGTATTCAGGCTATCACCAGATTCATATGGCGAAGGAAGACGAAGAAAAGACAGCCTTCATCACCTACGATGGAACCTTCTGCTTCGTAAGAATGCCATTTGGCCTTCGGAACGCGGGAGCAACATTCGCCAGACTCGTGAAGATGATTTTCGAAGACCAACTATGAAGAAATATTGAAGCATACGTAGACGACATAGTTGTAAAGACAATAGAAAGGGCTGACCATTTAAAAGACCTAGATGAGACCTTCGAGAATCTGAGAAAGCACAATGTAAAGCTGAACCCAGCAAAATGCGTCTTCGGAGTTGAATCAGGCAAACTACTGGGATTCATGGTCTCCCAACGAGGGATCGAAGCTAACAAGAAGAAGATCGAAGCTATACAAGACCTCGCCCCACCAAAATGTCTAAAAGATGTGCAGAGACTAGCTGGAAGGCTTAATTCTCTAAGCAGATTCATTCCGAAACTGGCGGAACGAAGTAATCCCATTTTCAAGGCACTCCGAGCGAAGGAAAAATTTCAATGGGGATCTGAACAACAAGAAGCCTTCGAAGGCATAAAAAGAGCCCTTACAGAATTAACTGCTCTGGCCAGCCCAAAACCAAGAGAAAACCTGCTCCTATACATTACAGCTTCGGTATCGGCCGTAAGTGCAGTACTTGTTCAAGAGCACAGCGAAGACAAAGTTCAAAAACCTATATACTTCGTCTCCGAAGCCCTGTCGGGAGCGAAGCTGTTCTACTCAGAAATAGAAAAGATGGCTTACGCAGTGATAACGGCTTCAAGAAAATTGAAACATTATTTCAGTGACAGGAAAATAATAATTCCAACCTCTTTCCCCCTTCGGGACACACTGCGAAGCAGGGAAGCGATTGGACGAATAGGAAAATGGTCAACAGAATTGGCGCCCTTCGACATCGAGTTCAAAGCAAGAACAGCCATCAAGGCAGCAACTCTTGCAGATTTCATAGCAGAATGGACCCTTCCTACTCCCGAATCCTCTATCCAAACCGAAGAATCTTGCTGGACAATATTCACTGACGGTGCATGGGGAGCAACGGGAGCCGGAGCCGCGGCGATAATAACATCACCTTCGGGAATCAAATTAAGATATGCTGTCAAGTTGGACTTTCAGTCAACCAACAATATTGCAGAATACGAAGGAGTGTTATTGGGGCTTCGCAAAGCAAAGGCATTGGGTGCAAGAAGAGTGCTCATTAGCACAGATTCCGAAGTAGTAGCAAATCAAGTCGAAAACAATTACAAGACGAAGGACCAAGAACTGATCAAGTATCATAAAGCGGTCATGAAAATGCAGAAATATTTCAAAGGTTTCACTGTGCAAAGCCTAAAGAGAAATCTAAATCAAGAAGCAGATGCTATAGCGAAGGCTGCCGCTAAAGGCGAAGGTCTCCCTCCAGACGTTTTCTTCGAAATTTTAAACAAATCAACCGCCGAAGAATCAGCAAGAAAAGTTCACCACCTTTTCCAGATATGGGAAGATTGGAGGGCTCCGATAATAGCCCACCTTAATAATCAGTATGAACCTCAAGACGAAGCCGAGGCAAAGAGAATAGCACAAAAGGCAAGAAATTACAAATTAATCGAAGGCCAACTATACAAAGGAGGAGTCTGTCAAGCCTTGTTGCGTTGCATTCTACCAGAAGACGGAAAACAACTCCTTCATGAAGTACATTCTGGCATGTGTGGATCTCATATCGCATCAAGGCCTCTTGTCGCGAAGGTATACAGAATGGGTTTCTACTGGCAAACTGCCACCAAGGACGCAGAAGAAATAGTCAAGAAATGCACTGAATGTCAATTCTTCGCAAGACATCAGCGAAGCCTGGCAGCAGAAGTACAGCTAATGCAACCCATTTGGCCATTTTACCAATGGGGCATCGATATAGTTGGAATACAATCTTTTCCCCTCAAAAAAGACGTTCTTCGCGTTCACCGTCCTAAAGGACAAAATTGAACATACGACATCTCCTAAAAAAGGGAAGAAAAAGTCATCAAAAGCTAAAAGTCGAAGGTCAGGCGCCAAAAGCCAACAACCTTCGATCGCGTCCAAGAGGACATGAAAAATAAAAAAAAAAGTAAAAATCGAAGGACAAAGTCGAAGGACAAAGCGCCAAAAAGCTTACACCCTTCGATTGCGTCCACAAAGGACATGAAAAGAACAAAAGGCAAAAAAGTCCATTGTTCTCTACGAATCGAAGCTTCAAAAGAAGAAGCCTTCGATCAGGCAGAATTCCCCCCAAAAACAAGGGAAAGGAAACGCGAAAGAGAAATACTAAAAACAAATTTCAGACATCGCGCAGAGACCGACGAGGTTATTCAAATACATTAATCGAAGGGTAAACTAAATAAATATACAGAGTTAACCTTCGTTTAAAGTAAAGTTTTCTACAAAATTCAAAAAAGAACAACAGTTACTCTTCGGTAGTGTCATCATCAGACTCACTCGAAGTACTAGAACCTTCGCTGTCAGAAGCACCCCGACCACTTGAAGAATTAGCATTCTGGTCGACCGAAGGGCTTGCGTTCTGTCCTCCAGCAGAAACTTCGAAGAGAGCAGAAATACGTCCAGGGCCAACAGCGCTCCAATGAGGAATTAACTTCCTCGCCGACTGTCGAGCCACCTCCGCAATGGATTCTGTCTCGGAAATAGCGAAGCCATCATCCAATATTGGACTGACACTACCTCCAGACAAGCTCAGCTGCGCGAAGGCTTCTTCAATACCAGCAGCCCCAGCAACGACGCCGTAATTCCTGGCTACATCCTTCAGAGAGCCAGAATTCGCCGAAATCCATTCGGCGAACTCAAGGGCCGTAGCATTCGGCAAAGGGAAGTCCGAAACCTCACCGCCAAGAAAAGTTATGGCATCCCTCAAGTTCTTGCAAACATTAAAAAGGGAGGTCAAAGACTTCCTTTCCTCCATTCGCTTCTCGTTAAGCTGATGCGTAACTTCGCGAAGCCTCTCCTTAGTGCGATTGAGGCGAGTTTGAACGAAGCGGAACTGGGTGTCAATGGCGCCTACAACCGGAATGGACTGAAGCACAAAAAGAGGCTTTAGAACAAAACGTATCTTGAAATGAAAGAAAACAATGAAAAGAATAAAAACATACCTTGAGATGATTAGTATAAAGAGATTTCAAGAGCCATCCGGAGTCAACGCAGGCAAGCTTTCGCCTTTCGCGATAAAAGCGAAGGTCCTCCATGATTTTAGTAACATCTTCCGAAAGCTCTTCGCTAGGGAAGACGTCAGACGAAGTAAGCGAAGGAAGCTTCAGTTCAGTCCCTTCTTCGCGGTCCGTAAACGTTACTAGCTCCTCATTATCATAAGGGAAGAAACGAGGCATGTCAGCGAAGGGATCTTCGCTAGATTCGGAGCCTTCGCCTTCCTCATCACTGGAAATATCTGGAGGAGGGGCAGAACTGATAGGATTCACGGCTAAAGCCGGTTCTCGATGCGAGCCACTTCCAGTGCGACGACGCTTCCGCGAAGTACCAACATCTTCAGCAGTCGAAGCCTTAGAGCGTTTTTGCCTTTTCGGGGCTGGAGCCCCATAATCATCATAAGGCTGACCCCGAGCTGTGAAGGACCGGTTAAAACGGACCGGTATACGAGCTTTTTCGCGGCCTACGGCTTCCTTCTCAGTGTAAGAACCAAGAACCTCTCTAACCCGACTCTCAACATCGGCAACAGGAAGACCTTCGCCGGTTAGCAAGTATTTGCGGAGGCCATTGGCATATCTCCCCTCTGCAAAATGAAGCTCCAAGCCAGAACCAAGTGGGCTAACTCCAACAGAGATGTACTCTTCGACATGGTCACGGGTACTCAAAAGGGACCTAACCCTCCGAAGAGCATCAGTGCAAACTTCAAAGTTAGCATCCGGTTCAACTTGGACGTTTATCAGCCACTCAGGGTGCTTCATTGTGCTAACGATCCCTGAATCTTCGCCAAACTTCACATAAAACCATCTGTGCTTCCAAGGCGTGAGAACCTTGTTGGTTTGGCCATACGAAGGGGCATACCCATGTGTAATGGGAACGAAGTTAATCACCCCGAAGCTATCTGAATTATCAGTAGACGTGGGCTGAAAATGAAGTTTATAGTTGCGTGTAAAGACAGCCAAGCTAGGTTCAGCGCCTTCGGACTTACAAGCCCAAATAAAAGAGGCAAGCCTAACGAAGGCACTAGGAGTCAATTGATGGATCTCCAAACAGAAGGCACGAAGGACTTGCGCAACGAAGGGGTGAGCCGGAACGCGAAGGCCAAAAAGAAAATAATCAAGGAAGACAACAGCTTCATCAGGTCCTGACTCAGGAGCTGTGCTAGAACCGGGAGAACGAGCACATTCCCGGGCCCCGAAGGTGGAAAGAAAGACGCTATCAAGGAAGGCTTCGGTACAGTCAGAGGGACCGAAGTTATTATTGAAAGACCTTTGAGCCAAAGAGATCTTCTTCGGAGCCATCTTCGCAAAAACAAGCACTAAATGAGCGAAGGTGAAAGATCGGAAGAAGCGAAGGAGACAAAGAAAGGCAAGCTACAATAGTCAAAAGAGAACTCAAATAGCAAGCCAAGATCGACACGCTTCTTATAGCAACCGAAACGCACCGGGAGGCGGGTCAGACATTGAGCAACGAAAGGACGCGACGTTAAGATGAAAAGACGTGACGAGCAGACTTGTTGCAGAACTCGAAAGAAACTGACTCAGGACCTCGTTACACGTGGCACTTCGTCAGTTGAGGGCTAATGTTGGGGTCCTGGCAACAAGTATACGGCAAGGGAAATAGCGAAGGCCAAGCCACACCCACCTAAAGCAACCGAAGCCGCCCGGAACTACGCTAAGGACAGGCGAAGCAAAACAGAAAGAACAGACGGCGCAGGAGCCCAAAGTTGTTAACCCAAGAGCCATACTAAAGTAGACAATGGCACACTTGTAAATATAATCATCTCACCCCCTATAAATATGAAAGGAGATGATCATGTAAGGACATCTGTTTCTGCGGCCATGAGCCAAAGGAGGAATCATTCGCACTGCACTCAAACCTCTCTAATCACTCAACCCCTTCGCCCGGCATCGCGGGTGAAGGAGAGCTTCGCGTAACAGACTGCAGGGAACCTGAGTAAGAGCACCTTCGTCCGACACCGCGGACCAGGAAAGAGGGCTTCGCTCCAACCAGAAGGCGGCGACGACGAACAAGGAGGGCTTCGCGAGGTGATTCGAAGGCGTCAACTACCTTCGAGGGCTTCGTCAGAACCAGGACGTTTCAATCAACTGTTGGAGGGCTTCGATACGTCCCACGAAGACCTTCGATCCCCCAACAGCTAATAACATCCACGTTGAGCTTCTCATGAGATCTTGTTGCATTGTTGCCAAGATTTCAAAAACCGTTTGAACTGCAAAAACCGGTGGGTGGCGGTTTTGCGGTTTTCGCAAAAACCGTGAAAACCGTGACAAAAACCGCATGAATGCAAAATTTGAATTTGAACAAATTCAAGACGGAAACCGTGCGGTTTCGGCGGTTTTTCCCGCGGTTTTCGTGCGGTTTTCATGGTTTTCCGAAGAAATTCTTCCGCTCAACAGTAAACCACACGGTTTATCGCACGGTTTTCGCGGTTTTCATGCGGTTTTCAGGTTTTCGTGCGGTTTTTGAAATTTCAAATTTTCTCAAAATTTAAAATTTTTCAAATCTTTTCGTCGAAAACCGTCAAGCCGTCTAAACCGCTGGGTCGCGGTTCACGACCGCGGTTTTCGCACGGTTTTCGACGGTTTTGTAAACCATGATTGTTGCCGTGTGTGCCAGAGTGACAGTCTTCTCCTGCGAACACACTACACCACGGTACAGAATTACCGAGCCACTCCAGTTGGTAAAAGTAGATTATTAGTGATGAACGGTGGGTCGGTAAAAGTGGACCATGGATAGTGAGTCGGTAATTCTACATTACAGAACCATAGTGGGTCTGTAATTGTCACCTCATTTAGTGTTACGCGGTGCGTCTGTAAAAACTCTAACCTACGTCGGACGGTGTGTCGGTGTTTAAAGATACCGATTGCCCTCCAAAATTACAGCCCGGCCGGTGCCAAACCCTAGAAAAAATTTCGCCATCACTTTCCCCGCGCGCGCCGTTCCTCGTCCAGAAATTCACTCGCGCGCGCCAAAAATTCAGCTCCCAACTCCCAATTTCTCCGAACCCTTTTTCCATCCCAGCCACACACCAGCACCAGTGCTATCCTATCCATTCCCCATTCCTAGCTCCACGCCTGCACCTCGTCGCACGCCGCTGCCGCACCCCGCCGCCGTAACTCGTCCTCCTGTTCCTCTATCACTACCAGACCATCCCCCCACTTCAATCCGGTCCAGATCTGGTCGCCCCCTGGTCGTCCCCATTGATTCTCCCTGAACCCGGCCAGGATTCTGCTGCCGCCCTCAAATCAGAATTGCTGGCAGTACGTCCGCAAGCAACGCAACACGGAGAGCAGGTAGCAGCCGCTACCTGTCCTACTGTGTTTTGCATTCTGGTTCTTAGGTTGTTACTCCAGCTTTTTATCTCAGTTTCTCAGTTCTTTATGCAATCGATCTGAGCTCTCCTCTATTTATTTGGTAGGAACAAGATAGCAAACAGGCCATGAGCTAGAGGGAGACCTGCTCCACGACCAGACCTGCTCTGCTTCGATTTGCAGGTAATTTTAGGAAGTGCCTTTTTCAATTTTAGTCATAAAACCTTGGTTCTCAAATTGACAAGTTCAGTACAGGGTACTCAAATTATGCTGTCCTGAGCTATCTTTTGTGTACTTTGCACAACTTGTCATTTGGAGTAGCTAGTATTTTTAGAAGTGTTGTTCTGAGTAATTAGCATGCATGTCTTGATCAGTAAAAAAAAAAAAGTTCCAGAACCATGTGTGTGATCCTGTTGTGGATGTGAATGTGCTAACAGCCAAGACGTTGGTAGCATCCTATATGTATTTGGTTAATTAAAGTTGAGTGTTAGGAAATCATGATAATCAGTTTGAGTATTGCCACAGACCATAGGTAGGTAATTATGTTATTAGCATTGAACCGAGGGTCGGTAATAATATTAATAGCGTCGTCCTAACGGTCGGCAATTCTTTTGAGTAGCAACGAACGGTGTGTCGGTAAAAAGTGGTGGGTCGGTAAAACTTTTACCGACGCCACTTACGCTGACCGACCAGGAGGGTCGGTAAAAGTCTTTACCGACTCTTAGTGGTTCGTTGAAGGGCCTTTTACCGACTCACCGTCAGTTGCCTATAGTGAACCGTGGTGTAGTGACATTTTTCCTTGCTAGCGCATATTATGCCGCAGGCTTCTAGGGTTCTTTGTTACCACCGTTTGGCTTGCCCGACAGGATTCATTTTGTACGGCTTCATGGCAGATAGGCATATGTCTTTGTAAAAGCAGGTTATACGTTTTTATTTTTTTGAGCGGAAGGTACAGGGATATTTTGGGTAAATGGTTTCATAATAGCAGTGGTGGGTAATTTTTTCTTTCTTTTGTTTTTGATTAACGTGGTAATTTTTAGCCTTTTAGAACGAATGTGGTGGCTCCTTTTCGTGATCAAATATTAAGTTAATAGATATGTTGCTGTTTGCATTCTTCATTTTACTAAGCACTTCAGGGAAGAATATATATTCAAAGAAACGACTCCATTTGGGTCACACCACCTAATATAACAAAAATCATTTTTTTTTCTCACAAACGAGCACTGTCATGTTGGATCGTATATGTATATGACAAGCAGTACCGTAACTTGGTTAATGCCGCAGGACTATGGCGCAGAAATTTTCGTCACTAATCAAGACTCTTGACGCACGACTAGTGATGAATTTTCAGTTTTCACTTATCGTGATTTGTGACCAAAAATGCGTCACTAACGGTGATTGGTGACGGCTAAAAATTGTCATAAATCGCAGATTTCTTGTAGTGAGAAAATTTTAATTAGTACCCGCAAAAAAAAAAAGAAGAGAAATTTCAATTAGAACTCAGAAATTATACTTTTATTAAATTTCAATTAGTACACACAACAAATTAACTTTCAATTAGAAGTTAGAACACAGAAATTAACTTTCATTGTTTGCTGGATCCTGTATGTCAAAAATAGGCATTTAGCTTAAACTAACTCATCATCTAGGGCATCTTCGACACCGACCATCTTTCTTTTTTCCAGTAAGAACAATCTTCATGTATTTATTTGAAGATGATGGGTCTTGTATATAAACGATCTTTGAAACCTGCTAAGGCTCTTCTTTTTATCCCAGCTCTTCATGTCAACAATTGTGAAACCATACTTATACCTTGAGATACTTTCGAGTGACCCAACGACATCAAAAAAGGGCTATCTTTACAGCCACATAGTTAAGCTCCCATATATCCTCTATGATGCCATAATAAGATCCCTTTGTCCCTCCATTAACATGTTTAGGGCATTTTGGCAAGGATCCAATGAAAATCAAGGCATTTTGGCTATTTCAATGTACTTAGCCCCTCCAGGACAAGGGGCATCCTAAAGTGGGGCATTTTGTCAAATTCCTCTTCTAGTAAAGTTTACATTGGCTACACAGGGTTCGTCCCCATTGTATCATATGAAGCCAATATTACTCATATCTGAACCCACATATATACCATCATCCTACAGCATATACCATTGGTTGATGTTTCTGATCCAAATTATGACAAGTTCTTTTTCTCTTCTTGGGTCTGCTACTTCTCTATTGGGGACGTCAAGTTACGGACCCATTCTGTTCGGACTGAATTCGTTGCAAGGGCCTGTTCCGGTTATGTCTGGAAAGTAACCTAATCATCGTCTGTAAAATACATTGCCGGCATGGTGTCGTTTGTTTCGAGTGAAGGGGTGCAAGCCACACTACCACAGACAGAACGGACTTGACGGGACGCAACATAGAGCCATCATGGTCTCTCCTTTCGAGTCTAATTCTCATCCCCCCATCGTTGATTGTTCTACAATGCCACCGGCCCACTGTATATATAACTCCTCACTAAAGCATGTTACTTTACTGTTTACGGACACCAATTCAAGCATGCTTTTAAAAAAAACTCGACCTGCCGGGGGTAAGGCCGCCCCCGACGGCATTTGCTTAAGGAGAATAGCCTCTCACGCAGGCCGAGAAAACCCCCGAACCCCCTCCCCGATCCTACACAGGGACTCAGCTGGCCGTTGTGAGCTTCGGCGCGAGTCTTTACCATGTGCTTGACCCAGGGAAGGCGAGGGGATTTTTTTTAGTGCACTGCAGCTCTCGCTACAGTACACATGCGCGGCACTGTAGCGAGCTACAGTACCACGCGGGTGCCGCGGCTCGAGCCCGGGCCGACAGGGGCAACGCCCCTGGAGCCTCTGCTCTGGCCACTCGGGACACCGAGCGTTGGCTTCAAGCATGCTTTTGACTATTCACTGGAAACTAAGTTCTGCTAAAACAAAATATGCTTTTATATATGTGGCATCATCGTCATCTATGAAGCTGTCATCATGAAGCCACACGAAAAATCGCAATGCCAGCATCAGTTCGTCCCATGCATTTTGCTTTGCTTCATTCTAAGCGAAAGGCAAAGTTAAATAGTTTAAAGTACCCCACACACTCATAAGTAAAGCATCCTATCTCTCTTTACTCTTTGCTCTCCTTTAAAGAAACGTATCAAAGGACAGTGCTACCATGACAGTTGTAGTGCTTTTTTACGCCTCTGCTATTACAAGAAAGGAATCCAATGAGAAGGAGTTATACTTCTAAGCATGTAAACAGAAAAGGGCTGCAGGCTTCACATGACATAACTAGTTATAAATCGTATATCATCACTACGTCAGGTCAGGCCTTTAGTAACACATATATGTGTTACTAAAGTTAGGAAAACATGTTACAAAGACCTATAGTAACACAAAAAATAAGTGATGCATATGCTGGTGTTACTAGAACAAATTTTAGCGTAACACATATATGTGTTACTACTTTTGAAAAAATATGTTACAATAATAATATAGCAACACATGTGAATGTGTTACTATGCCTAATAAAATGTGTTACAATATTAATGTAGTAACATAAATAAAAAATTCAAAAAATTAGAGGCTGCTAGGATTTGATCCCAGGACCTCACCTTCAAATTGTTGTTGAGTTTCCACTGCACTATACATGCATATTTGATAAGAAGTTATCCTTAATTGATTTTAACTTATAAATTATTTGAATATATGTTACTATAGCCCAAGAAAAGTGTTACTATGGCTTGTAGTAACACATAACAGTAACATTTATTTGTGTTACTATAAGTTCTAGGCTTGTTATGTTTAGACACATTGATTTATTTGTAACACAATACTTGAAACACAATTTTTGTGTTACTAGAATAATTAACTGTAACACACACTCAGTAACACAAATGCTTGTGTTACTATGAAATATTTTTGTAACACATTCTTATTTGTGTTACAAATATGTGTTACAAAATGCATGTTTTGTAGTAGTGCATGAGGCGTTCAATGCAACTAATCGAAGCATATATATAGCTATTCCAAGGTATGCGACCTTACATTGGATTGTTATTTTCTAGTTCGTTCTTCCTAGGAAATAATTCAATGTGGTACCTGCCATTTTTCCAGTTCGTTCTTCCTATGAGATATTCTAATGAGCTATCTGCCATTTTTCCAGTTTGTTCTTCCAATAACATGAGGTGGCATCTTATCTACTTGCTTAATCAAGGCCAATCAACAAATCAAAGGACCAAAGAATCCGACCATCCACTGGCAAGCAGGCAACAATTACTTTTTCCTCTGTTTTAGTTATGCTTGTGAATGTTTTACATAACTTTTAACTATTTCTCAATGATTGATATTCAGAAAGTGAGATCATCTAATTGTAATTAATTTTAGAAAAATGAACTTCATTTTCAAGTTTGTTCAGTTGGGTATTATAACTTCGTATTATTGTACATCTAAAGGTTGAATGTGTATTCATTTTTATAGTTTGATTCCGAATTTAATCATAGCTCATAACTGAAACATGTACACTAAAATCGATTTACCTTTGAATTAGTATAGGATATATGCGTTCATAGAAATATAAATTTATCGATTTCAGGTTATCATCTAAATAGAAAATTTGCCTGTGCAATTGCAAGGGCTAGACATCTTAGTTCACCGGTGATTTGGTTAAACCGGCAAGGAAACTGGCCGCCCTCGACAAAGCTATGGATGAACAGTATTTAAGTCCAAAAAAAAACAACACAACCTATAGTTTTATTAATATAAACCACAGTAGGGGTTTCCCTACTGTAATTCCTCAAAAAAAAAAAGTATTTAAGTCAAATGCACCCTATGCGTTCTAGAAAAAACAACTCAACCTATACTGAAAACCTTTCTACTTGGCTTAATCAATGATCATTTCAATTTAGCTAAGCAGGTGTTACCCGCTTAACAAAGTTTCTGGCTCCACTCTTGTTAGTACGCACATTTGTAGTTGGCTAGTTTAACTTGTAAAATCTTTAATTGAGTAGAAGCCAGTCAATTCAAATTTGTAGCCTTGTCTAAATCTTGCACCAATAGCCAACAAATTAACATTTATTTCATGTCAAAGATAAGTTCAAAAAATAATAGCAAACGGCAATTACAAAGAAAGCAATGTATTCGAAACATAGCAAGCCTAAAACCCATAGTAACACAAACAATGTTACTGTTGTGTGTTACTACAAGCCGTAGCAACACATTTCTTTGGCTACAGTAATGTATATTCTAACATTTTATAATTTAAAACTAATGAAGGTAACTACTTATCATATAGTGTGTGGTGTAGTGAAAGATCAACAACTGTGTTTGTGAGGTCCTGGGATCGAAACCTACCGGCCACCAATTATTTCATATCTTTTATTTTTGTTACTACATTACTATTGTAACACATTTTTTGAGACCTAGTAACACACTGATATGTGTTGTTACATTATCATTGTAACATATTTTTTCACAAGAAGTAACACAAATATGTGTTACACTAGAATTTGTTATAGTAACACCGCAGGCAAGATCACTTATAAAATGTGTTACTTAAAGCCTTAGTAACACTTTTCTTAAGTTGTAGTAACATATATTAATGTTACTAAAGGTCTGCCGTGATGTAAGTTGCGCTATTGCATAGTCCCACGCAACAGTAAGTATGAAACCACACCACCGAATGCAATCAGGATCAGCACCAGCCAGCCGCAGCCACCAAGCAACGGCGCTGCGCTAGGTGACGTCGAAGCACCAGATCTGGCCTAGGGAAATCTTGGCTAGTGGGCATTCAAGAGCCGGATTTTATTCTTGGATCGCGTGAAGGGAGGATTAAGTGTCGGATGTTTTGCTTTTTTTTTTGTGATAATTTGTGAACTGTTTTTCTTTTTTTATAGATATTGTGGTGGGAGGTTCATCTCCTTTTATTAATAAATAGATAGATAGATTTCAAATAGTGTTTTAATCTGTATTATTTGGAATCTGTATTTCAATTGTGTCGAGGTCACTTGTATATTTACAATATCTAAGGTAGTCTATCAGATCTTTGTGTTACAGTGTTTTTGCATTTTTTAAATCTGGAAAGTAATATTGAGCTAAGTCTATCAGATCTATGTGTTTCAGTATTTTTACATTTTTTTAAATCTGGAAAGTAATTTTGAGCTACAATTTGCTTCTACATTTAAGTTAGATTTTTTTTTTCTCCAAGGATTAGCATGCATAGGGCTTCCAGATAACCTTCATCTAGTGCAGACAAGCCATAGCGGGTAAAATTAGGACATAAAAATAACGTCCCAAACTAAGGCTTGACGACTTCCTTGTTAATTGTACTTGTATAAAGGAGAATCGACATATTGTTTTAAGTTTTGCGGATTATGCTATTTTCCAAAATTCGTACAACTCTCATATAAATAATTTTTGGACCAGATAATCTGAGACTTACAAATTCTATCATGCCTGCAGTGGAGAATTTGATCAAACTATTCAATGAGTTGGAAATCCAGCTACTTGTGCTCCTCAGCTTCACACTACAATTGTTCCTCTTCTTTGCGGGCAGCCTTCGGCGCAGTAGCAGCAACAGCCTCTTAAGGCTCTCCCTCTGGGCAGCCTACTTGGGGGCAGACCTTGCAGCAGTGTATGCACTCGGCTATCTCTCACGGCATGACCAGACCCAACAACTAGCTTTCTTTTGGGCACCATTTCTCCTCATTCATCTTGGTGGGCAGGACACCATTACTGCTTTTGCCATGGAGGACAACAACTTGTGGTTGAGGCATCTGTTGAATCTGGTGACACAAGTTAACTTATCATTATATGTTTTCTGCAAGTCCATTGGAAGACACGATGTGGAACTTCTAATTTCAGGTATCTTTGCTTTTGTTGCTGGAATTATCAAGTATGGGGAAAGAATATGGTCTCTCAAATGTGGCAGCCTTCCAAACGTTGAGAGCTTAGATGCACATCATTACAGTATACAACTGCCGGAAGGAATTGCGGGCGATGTTAGCTTTGTTCGAGCTGCTCTGCAATCTATGCCATCTGTCCTTGATGTCTTAGCTGAGCGCAGCTTGCTTGATGTACCAACGGATTTGATAGACACAATAGATGACTGCAACCAAATGATTCGGATGGTGAGGCTTCAGCTTGGCATGATATATGATGATCTCTACACTAAGGCTCTTGTGCTCAGAACTCGGAATGGAGTTATACTTAGGTGCATCTCCGTGGTCTCTGTTATTGTTGCTTTTGCGCTCTTCCTTGCAAGTGACAAAGAGAGATGTAGCAAAGCTGACATTGCAATCACCTGTTCACTATTTGTCGGATGCTTTTCCCTGGAACTCTGTTCAATGTTTGTTCCCATGATGTCGCCATGGACATGGGCATGGTTCAAGGTTCAAAAGTCTGATGCACTCGCCAGGTTGTCGTGGTTTATTTTTTGTTGTGACGTAGGATACCCAAAGATGAAACAACGGTGGCCAAATTTGATTGGACAATACAACCTTCATAGCTGGCTGACTGACAGCAACCTGCAACCAAGGACATACAGTCAAAGAATAATGATCTTGTTCAAGAAGTTATTTGTGGATTTGTTTGGTGTTGGAAAGAAGAAAATATTTTGGCTGAGCAAGATATTAGACACCGAGTACATGGATGTGGATAGCATGATTGTGGAGTATGTTGGAAAAGAGATTAGATTATTACTACATGAATTCCCAACTGATGAACTCAAAGAGTGGCTACATATTGGCCTGCTGCTTAAAAATATACAGAAAGGTTTTGTTAGAGATTTCGGTCAAGGTATTATCGCCCTGCATCACGCCACCGAGACATTTTTGAGAAAATATACTTCTTCTCACTCAGACATGGAGGCAAGGGCAGATGATCTGCTGGAGGTATGCCGGAAACTATCAAATTACATGATGTACCTTTTGGTTACCCAACCTTCCATTTTGCCACTCTCTATCAGCGCGGCAGCTACCCTGGATCAGTTTCAGCAACCTAAAGTACTTGGAGAGCTCACAGGGATAGTGGATGATTTATGTCAGTTGGAGCCAAACAAGGGAACGCTAGAGGAGTTAGCACGCATGTGGACACGGCTCCCTCTTTACGCTGCAAGCAAGTCGAAGGCGGCGATGCATGCCGTGCAGCTGAGCGGAGGAGGAGAACTCATCACATTCGCCTGGCTACTCATGGCCCACTGCGCGATCGGGGATTCCCGTATTAGAAGGATCGAAATTACCAATACTGATACTACTTTAGCTAAAGATGTACGATTGAGGAAGACATATGCCTTCCATGTTCCTCCGGACGTTGATTAGCGCTTGCGCTAACTCCAAATCGATCACTTATTTATTTATTGATTAGTTATTTGCCCGTGCGTTGCTACGGAATGAGACGTTTTCGGTTGTCACTCTGTTCACCTCTATATATGAAATTAGTTAAACTAATGTTTTTTGTATGAGTTTGACACTCCCTTGTATACTTGGCTATTTCGTTCCTTCCACACACTACAACGAATGCGGCCTGTAGGGGCAGAAGCCAAAATAACGTAGCGGTGGGCTTGAAAGACGACTGCCGCTACAGAGGCAGGAGGAGCACTTGTGCAATGGTCCGCCTCTACAAAAGCTTTGTAGCGGTGGATTACATTACAATCCGCCGCTACAAAACTTTGGTTAAGAGAAACTTCGGTTAATGAAAAATGATAACCGATTTAATATCAAAAAAATAATTAACCGCACAATTCGCTTGCCGTTAATTCGGTTCAGTTCTGTGGTTAACCGAATTAACCGCACAGCGGTGAATATTTGAATCTATTAGACAAACTTATGCAACAAATGCAAAACACAGAAAAGATTAACGTGTTGTCGATGGTGATGTCGATGCACGGATGATTGTCAAGTGAGGTGTTTGGGGATGAGGATGTTTGGGATGGCTGCATTGGGAGCAGTGAGGACTGAGGAGCCTCGTAGTCTACTAGGTTCACCAGACTAACAACCACAATTTTTCCAGTTAACCTTAATTGTCAGAAATCATAACCGTAATTTTTTGGTTAACCGTACTGGCTAGAAATTTTAAGTAATTTGGTATGGTTAATTCATTTAATGATTTTTGCGGTTAACGACCTAGCTAGAAATTAATATCGATGAAGTTGCTCCAAAAAGCTTCATCGATATTTTTTAATAGTTTTCTAAAAGATTAGAGAGGTTAACCAAATGTTTTTTAACAAACATCTGAAAACTTATAAAACGTTATATGAAACCTCTATGAGACGTGTCCTTTGCTTGTTCCAATTTGATACCATTTCATGATCGCGTCTTATACAGGGTTTTTAAGCACGTCCAACATATATGACTACCAGTGGCAGAGCCACATTGATGCATGGGTATTCCTAGGAATACCCAACTTTTTTTTTGCACAAAATCAAGTATACATGTTGCACACATATACAACTCTATATTGGGGCAAAAACTTCGAGTATTCGAGCTGTAATCGAAGCGTTCGTCTCACCTCCAGCCCATCCCTCCTGTTCCCGCGCCTTATGCTGTGAAATTGCGAAACTGTCAACCGTCACCCGCCTCTCCACTCATGCACCCGATGCCTTCCCATTCAACCATGGTGGTTATTTGGTTCCACTTGGATCGTTTTTTCCAATAGACTCTAGCTTTACCATCCTTGGCTCGCCACTGCTATTGCACTTGAGCTTTTTTTTTGTGTCTGTGTGAGATGGGAATACCCAACTCTCAAATCCTGGCTCCGCCACGGCCAAGATAATTAATGAAATCATAAACTCGTTTTTTATGAAAAATCATAAAACAATTTAGGTAATAATTGCTTTCAAGAAGTTTGATTATACTTACTAAGTTAAGATAAGTAGTGACAGTTTCAGCTCTCTTGTGTTTTCCTTTTTTACACAGGCTTGGCGTCAAAACCTAATCGTATCATTCTCATTGGGTGAAGCATGAGCAGAATCCTTAATTTTTTTTAAAACAATCGATAAAATAGTATAATTTACGTTCAAGTTTGTAGCCAGGCCCCAGTGCACATGTGGTCCTCAATTGTTAAGTTTCGATGGAAAATGTTGACTTTTTTTTTTTTGGTGCGAAGAGTTGTGATCATTTAAAGGAGTGTGACATAAATTATATATGATATATGATGATAAATTGTATATGATATATAATGATAATTTATAGAAGATGTTTCATAGATGGCATTTAAGTGACCTAAAAAAAATTGTAACCATTTAAATGTTGGATTAGTCGATTAGCTACACAGAATCCTACTAATAGAATTGACTGATATCCTTTAGTTTCTTAAAAACTGGTTTCCTGGTATGGTTTCTAGAAACAAGATTTTTTAAAAATTATGAGAGGGGTTATTTGGATACTGATTTTTTATAATCTGTAAACCAGCTTTTGGATAATTAATTGTTATGCTAATAACTGTAGTTGGACTAAGAAAAGAAATTCTAGAAGAACCTATCTGACTCCTAGTCCAATATGTGGGCAATTTATCAAACGAGTTCCCATCCTAAAAGGAAAGAGGACCTCTCCCCGAGTATAAATAGTGGAGCACCCCAAACATTGTAATCACCAGTTTATTCAGAATAATAAAGAGAAGGTTCCACCCTAAATTGTGTCTTGCCTCTTGTCTATTTTTGTCTGTTGTTCTCTACCGCCGATAACGTTAGCACAACACGTTATCAGCATGCTCCGCCACTGAGCCGCCAAAGTCGTCGACCAGAAGAAGCCGCAGGATCCAGAAGTCACCTCGGGAATCGCACCAACATCGAGTTTCGCGCCTACTTCGGGAATCATGCCGACCTTGATTTCTGTGCCTTGATGACCTCGACTTCCGCGCCAACTTGACATTGTTGGCGGGAACGGGAACGACTACTCGACGTCCTGAAGAACGGAATTGTATACGCCCTACATGGTTAAGTCCTTGGTTCTATCCTACGCGATAGTGACCAATGGATGGTATACATGCATAAAAATTACAAGGTAAATTTGCTGAACGACCTACTCGTAGTGTTGATCGCGATGGCTCGTTGCAGCCATGGATCGAAAATCATTGCATCCCTACATCTAGTTTTGCTAGGATCACCGAATTGAATTGCATCACAGAAGTGGAGCTTGTAGCCGCCACTGCCGCCAACGACATCACGGCCGGCGGCCACCACAAGCACAACAGTGGCTCACAGACCACACACATATGCATCTCAGAAAAGAAAAACAGAAAAGAAACTAAAAGAAAATGGGCCAAAACCCTAACCCTAACCCCAATCCGACGAGTTCTTGAACTCGTCGCAACCCTAACCCTACCAGCCGCCGCAACCTGCTGAGCCCGCAGCCCCGCCTGGCTCGCATCCAGACAGATCCAGCTGGACCCAACCCTAACCAGGGCTGGATTCAAGCCTGACCCGCCTGGAATCCGCTTGGATGGGCCTGTCGCCCCGTCTTCCTCCTCGCGCGCGCCGCCGCATCGTCGCCTCCAACCACCGCAAGGACGCGGCGACCCGAGGGCCACCGGATATGCCGGCAGTGACCTCACCCGAGGGCTCCCTCCGCGGGATGGAGGAGCCCAGGGCAACAGAGCACGATGGCGATGACTCGTTGTCACTCACGCTGTCCTTGCGCCGCCGCATCGTGCGCTGCTCTGCGTCCTTGCCTCGCAAGAGTCATGGCCCGCAGCCACCGTGATCTGCCTCACCCCACCACGGGTGCGTCGCCGCACGCCGTTGCGCGTCGCGCCATCGTACATGGACACGCAGGGCCTCGCCGTCCGCCGCCATGCCGAGACGCAAGGCCACCCGCCATCCCCCCGAACGAGATGCACCCCGCCTCCACCCGCGCGCCGCCACACCGGGCTGCACGAGTCTCCGCCGCCGCACCGCAGCCGAGGCGCGGGCCTCCTCACCGACGCTCGGTGCCACGGCGGCGCACAGAGAAAGTGCGATGAAAAAGGTAAAATCTTGTGAATTTGTAGAAAACCCCTTGAATTGAAAGAAAATTGCGGCTAGGCTATGAATTCTTGCAGAATACCCCCTGACTTTTCCAGAATAGAACTCGCAATCCAATAATTTTACAATTTGGCCCAAATTATTCTAAAATTACATTTTGGCCCTAAATTATTGTAAAATTGACCTTGTAGTCTCTGGAATTTGTCTGAACACTGTTATTTTGCAGATAACACCTAGGTTTATGGGTAATTATGTCAGTAACATATAAACTTGCAGTTTTTTTTTTGGCAGTTAGAACTTTCTGTTTGTGCATAGTAACTTGAAGTTACGTGGATGATGTTATTTTGCAAATAACACCATGAGAGAATTAGAATTTCCAGCAAATTGTGTGTGCATGGTGTATTTTGAAGCATGATCCTTGCGTTTTATGCATTTGTGGTTTATTTGCTATTTTGATGATCTAAAATCATATTTGAATAAATAACGATTTAAAACTTGCAGTTTTTCTGTGTATATGAGCTCTCTTAATCTTGAAGAATCTTAGCACCCTTTTGAGAGCCTCATAATTTTCCTGGCATGGTTAGGTAATTAAATTCTAAAAATTAAAATACCTTATTGCTAGGATGCTTCTGAGAATTATATCCATTATCTTTTTGGACCCATTTACTTGTTTACATTTAGTAAATTTATATGCACATTTATTTGAATTATTTGTCAAATTTTCTAGCAGAATAAATATCCTATTAAACCTTGAATTTTTACTTTTAGTCTGGTCACTAAATACCAAAATTTTTCCTAGAAGTGAATTATTTCTTGAAGAATTATGCAACCCAAGCAGGGTAAACTATGTACTACTTCTGCAGAACAGATAGTGGTTGCACAATAATTTGATATACAATGATTTGAATTGGAGAAATCCTAAAGTATTTTGGGACTCACCGAAGGAGTAAATCAAGAAGATAACCCAAAATATCGGCACTGGAATGTCAATATATTTGAAATGACTTGAAGTTTCATAGCATTACACTTTAGGAATTATATTGCTATTGAATGAATTTTTGTTGCTAGCAAGAAGCTATTGAACATATCATCACCGAAGATGATATCCTATCAACAATAATGAGTTACTTGTAGTACTCATATGCATAAGCTTTTGGAATCATGTAGAGACCGAAATGAATCATTTGGCAACATATAAGAAAATCCAGGCTATTACCATTGTCTTAAGTATAGCATACTTGGTCATTGGTTCAACATTGGTCAAATTCATAAAAGAATTGTGAATGCATATACTAGGAAGCTTGTAGCTAGTATAATAGGATTATTGGACATAAATCTTGAAGATTAAATCTATGTACTATAGCTCTCATGAAGAAGAGATAACACAATCATAGAAGATTGTTAATGGTACAATAAATATCACTAAAAACCTTGAGGTGCTGTTTGAATTTATGGAAATGGAGCTGGATTAGGGAAATGAGAATTGGGTTAAATCTAATCCAATGTTTGGATTGTGGGTTAGGGAAATGAGTGGGTTAGGAAAAGGGAAATGTACCCTTTATTTCCCAGCATTTGAAACCCGACGGCGGGGTCGGGTTTGCGCGGGTTGGAGGTGAGCGGTCAGCCAAATTACAAATTTGCCCTCGAAAAAAAGCTCCAGATAAAAGGGTCTCGTCTCCTCCGCCTGTGCAGTCCCGCACTGACTACCTCAGATCGAGGCGCTCGTCACACTTGCTCATCCCGTGTTGCTGCTCCCTCGGCAAGGTTGCCTCGCTCGGAAGCCACGGCCAGCAGCCAGCAGGCCGCGCTGGAGGAAGCAAGCTGGTAACCTGCTTGTTTCTTGTTGCCGTACTAGATTCACATCAGAGGAGATTGCAAATTAGTGCATTTTACTTTTTTCTTCCGCCAAATCTTTGTTTCCTGGACTGCTAGTTTCTCTGCATAAATCGGATCTATTTCACATCCAGAAACACGGAAACGAATTTAAAAAAAAATAGGGGGAAAACTGATCTGTTTCTGTTAAGACTCGATAGGAAGCCTGCAGTACCTCAATTGTGCTACCAATCGTGCTCCCCTGTCCTTGCCATGTGTGTTCAGAAGCCAATAGATGGAGTTCAGTTTATGTAGGAACTTTCAGAGGAGATTTTTTTTTCCTTATCTCAACAGTGTTAAACTAAAATGTTAATTCGTTTGTCTTATAATGTTCGTTGTGTTTGGGTTTAGAATTTTGATCTGACATTCAGTTGACCTGTTACATAGCTGCCTGTATTAACATGCTCATTATAAAGTAGGCGCTAAATTTATCCTAGTAGTTCTTTATCCTTTCATGCAATCAATTTGATTATATGGAACTAACAGGTAACTCAACTTAAACAGAGAATGGCTCCATGGTCTGTCAATATATTGCTGCACCGTGGGGGTGCTTTCTCAAAAGAAGGTTCATTGACATATGATGGAGGTAACGTCGCTGTTTTCCGAAATATTGACAAGGACGTAATGTCCTACTTCCATCTAGTAGACCTGGCGAAAAGTGTTGGCTGCAAGGATGGCGACACTCTGTTCTATGGCATTCCTGGTCGGAGTCTTGATAATGGTATAGACCATATCAAAGACGACAATTCTGTTTCTGAAATGATGAAGTACGCAAATCAGACCAACTATCTAGAGGTCTACGTTCAGCATAATGAGCTTCATACGGGTGGACATCCCACAGTTGGTGACACGGAACAACGCAACCCCCCTGCTCAGGTATTCCTATACAAATACATGTTTCTATACAAATGTTTTTCAGTATTTTTGGACTGTGTTCTTCATTAACAAATCCTTGTTCATGTGCAATTATATTAGAAGCATTCGCATATCTGTGGTTGTTGTGAACTTATCAAATTTTATTTAGCAGACCATGGTCCAACTTCCATCGAAGATAGAAATTCTAGTGTTAAGTCTGCAGATGAGGCGTCGTAGGATGAAACTTTTGATGGCTTTACATGCTCTTTTCCTGTACTGGTTTCATGTTATGAGAAAGAAGCAATTGCGGTTGATTAGAGAGCCCTGTAGGTTTGACCCAGCTTTCAGACGAAAGGAACTAAAGTGACATCCTTTGTGTTCAGCAACTTCGAATGGATAGGAGATGTTTCTGGACCTTGTGCTCTTTATTGAAGGAATTTGGAGGACTTAGGGATACTAGGAATGTGAATGTCAAGGAAATGGTTGCAATGTTCCTACATATAGTAGCTTACGATGAGAAAAGTCGTAACATGAGGACAGATTATCAACGGTCGATAGAGACGATCAGTCGACACTTCAATCATGTGTTGGGAGCAGTGCTTAAGCTTTGGAGGGTGCTGCTTAGGAGCCCTCAGCCAATATCTGATAATTGTGATGACGAGAGGTGGAAGTGGTTTAAGGTAAAAGCTAATTAACGCACAAAGTAATTAAAAAAATCTGTACACTGCCTGATCGATAAACTTTTCCATGTTGTAGAATTGTTTAGGTGCCCTTGATGGTACCTATATTAAAGTCAGAGTTCCAGCAGTTGATAAACCAAGATACCGTACAAGAAAGAATGATATTGCGACAAATGTTCTTGTTACTTGTACAACAAACATGCAATTTGTCTATGTATTAGCGGGTTGGGAAGGGTCTGCTGCTGATGCACGAGAACTCCGAGATGCATTGTCAAGGCAAAATGGGTTGAGGGTTCCGCGTGATAAGAAATCGTCGCTGAGTTCATAACATTAGCAATGCACATATAATGTATTGAATATGACATATAATATGGTTTCACAAACGTAGGTTGCTATTATCTGGTGGATGCTGGGTACAGAAACTGCGAGGGATTTCTCGCTCCTTATAGAGGACAACATTACCACCTAAATGAATGGGGTAATCCACCGAGAAGCAAGGAGGAACTGTTTAACATTAAGCATTCTTCGGCACGGAATGTGGTACAGAGGACCATTGGATTACTTAAGCTACGTTGGGGTATAATTAGGAATGGCTCTCATTACCCCATAGATACCCAGATTGGTATAATCCTTGCATGCTGCTACCTGCACAATCTAATAAGACAACAAATGGGATCTGATCCTATTGAGCCTCAGTTGGAAGCTTTCTTGGAAAGCGAAGGTAGCAGCCTAGGTGTAATAGATAGAACTGAATCATCAGCCGAGTGGAGTAATTTTAGAGATGGACTAGCAGCTACGATGTGGGATGCATGGCGAGTGAAAAGTCGTCTCTAAATGTACTTTGTAATGCAAACTTGATATTGAACTGCGGTGGTTATTTTGTAATATTCCAGTTCTATGGTTGTTGGTTACATACTGCACTAAACATTTTTTGGCCCCTTTTGTTTTATTCAACTTGTATTGTGAGACAGGTGAAAAAGGGAAAGAAAACTAGAAAGATGCAGAAGAAGAGAGAAAGAGGACCTGGAGTGCAGAAGAAGAAAGTGCACTTGTTGATATCCTCCTTGAGATGACTGAATCTGGCTGGAAGGCAGACACTGGTCATAAGAGTGGCTACATGACATACATCGAGAAAGAGCTTGCTAAAAAATTCCCTAATGCTAATATCAAGGCTGATCCACATGTTATGTCTCAGGTGAAAAAATTAAAGAAATTGTTGTCATATGTCTTAGATATTCAGAGTAATGGAAGTGGCTTTGGCTGGGACGATGAGAGGAAAATGGTTGCTGGAGACAAAGAGCTATTCGATGGCTGGGCAAAGGTACAACACCAGAACCAAATATGGACATTCATGATTTTTTTTTGTTTCCTTTATCTCTTGTTGTATTATTGCTTTTGGACTTATTTAAATTACTTATTGGTCACTGCAGAGTCAAAATGGAGCAGCAAACTTGTATATGAAGCCTTTTGTGCATTATGACAAGCTCTGCAAGATTTATGCTAATGATCTTGCAAAGGAAAGCAACGCTAAAGGCCCTGGAAATGAGTTTGATTTTGGGGAAGAACAATCTGTAGACAATACTATGACTGAACCAACCCAGCAATCTGAAAGTGTTGTTGAATCCCAATCTCATCTACAATGTCCTGGTAGCAATCCATCAAGCGGAAATAAAAATTCAGGTAGCCGCAAGAGAAAGCATGTAGATGATGAAGCCGTGTCTTTTGAGTTGTTCAATTTGTCAAAATCACTCACACACCTTGTGGAAGCTGAGACAATTAATGCTACTGCTATGCAAGTTATCCAGTCTGCATATGACCACAAATTGAAGGCTCAAAAGCTAACTGATGAAAGAAGGGAGCAATTGTATTCTGTGGTGACTAAGTTTTCCGAGTTTACCTGTGATCAACTTGTGAGGGCCGATCGTATCATTGGGGCTGATGCAACAACATTGAATATGTTCTTCACCACTCCAGAAGAATATAAATCTGAGTACATTCGGTAGGTGCTTGAAAGTTCAAAGTAGGAGTTGTTAATACACCTCCATTAGTTCCTTTTGTGTAGTTATATACGTAGCATAAGGTGAAATTAGATTAGTCTAAGTGTCGTTCTCTATATGAAGTGGAGGTAGCGGCTTTATTTTGTAATATTTGGAACTGGTTTATTTTGTGACATGCATAGCAAGGGAAGTGGCATGTCATAGTTGCGGGATTGGGTGAAAATTTTGTTGTAAATATGCCAACTGCGGGCGGGGCTTTTGTAAGTATATATCGCTGAAGGCAAGACATCGTATTACTAGTACATTATGTTTGGTAAAGACTACTTTGTACCTTTCTTTATGATGCTGTCTTCATGTACGGACTAACTGATGGAAGGTATGTTGCATTTGCATTTGAAAATGAAGTCAATTTTCTATGCAAGAGAAATCAACTTTCAGCCAGGGGCATTTTTGTCCAACAAAAAATCATTTCTCTTTCCCAAACCCATGTCAGCGAAATATGGGAAAGGAAAATGACCTCATATCCTTAACCCCAACCCACCCTATCATTTCCAATTCCATTTCCCTATCCCTAACCCAAGGCCATCCAAACACCACCTGAAGGATTGAGCATTAATTCTGAAAAATATAGCTCTTGACAGTCCCTTGCATGAGGATGATCATTTTAGTGATGAAATTGAATATGTGCATATGGGGACTCAGCATAGTCTTCCAAAGTTGAATGGAACTATCTAGTAGTAGTTATGATATGGTGCTACATCACGCTAATAATTCTTGAAAGAATTAGATGGATCATGTACACTTTTAGAAGAGTGAGCATTTAAATTTATCCTGAAGAGATATTAGCTTGAAGCTTAAGCCAGAAGCATGCATATAATTTTCTCGGTTGCAATTGAATTTGTTCGTTATCTATGATATAGCATGAAGTCTATATGTAGCTTGGTTTTGGCTAGGTTTTTCTTGCCATTTCGGTTTACCTGAAGTATATTTGTTAAAATTGCTTGGAATATATGGAACATATGCTGAACATATTGATTTGCCAAGTCTATTAGTATTAACCATTTGCAATGATATTTGTCTACCATGAAGTCACATATAACCTTGTAGGTTATTGCATAAGTTCCTTATGCAATACTACCAAGTAGGTGGAATGGAAAAAAGCACATCAACTAATGCAAGAAGGTACAATGGAAAATACTGGCATTATAATTGATTTTGAAGATCAGTTTTGCCTTGCAATAGTGTGATCCTTCATATTGTACCGAATACAATAAACTTGAAGTTTATATCCTATCTACCCTACTCACATTATTTTTTAGAATATTGTGTACATGAACGGTACATATGTGAGTTTTCATACCAATTACTATTATACAAGTAGTATAATTGCAGTCTATAATACATTGCACTGTGTGGTAGAGAATGCAATAAGCATTCAAAATGAACTTGAAGTTTAGTAATGGTGTGAAAAAAGAGGAGGATTTTGATTGATGATGGCATAAGAAATATGTGGATATACTAGAAATCTAATAGATATGATCTAATCCTGTATGATTGGGTTAACCATTGCATATAAACATGTTGCTTGAAACATAGCCTATGGAATTAATTTATCATTTGAATTGTGTATGAATTTCAAGAAGAAAACACAATCTGCACTAAAATGTTAGCTTGCACGCCATAATCTACACTAATGTGTTGGCTTGCACGCCACTAAACTTAACAATTACTAACCTTGCATAGTTTCTATATCTATCTTCCACTATTGCGCCTGCACTATGGTTTGTTACCATTTGCGCTATCCCATACTAATGATTTGCATACCATATTGAATGTTACACTCTATTGAGTTGACAACTACACTCTTTTTATGCAACAAAAGGCTTGTTCACCTCTATGTTGTATCACGAAGTGTGCACTGAATGCACATAGACAATTGAAAATTGTCAGCCTTTCTCATATCAAAAAGATTGGGATTAAGGGGAATGAAGTGGTCTAATATGGGATATACTCAACTGAATGTGAGTACACGGAATTAAAATTGGCTATTTCAACTGTTTACAGAATAGACCTGCAAGTCTAGTATGACAATCAGACATTCTAGAAGAAACTTCCTTGCATGTTTTAACATTTTGAAACAAGCAGTTTCTTTACCTTAGAGTGTTTTTGAAATTTATGGTTTATTCAATTAAATCCAATTTTGTAGCGATGAAAAAGAAACTAGACGTTATCATTGTTTTTCCGACATGATAAAATTGCTCCATCCTGAATTGAGAGCATGTCTAGCTCACTGCATATATTGTCATAAATGCGCGAATATTTAGCAAATATTTTCACCATCTTTGCATACATGAATGGATTCCCACTTGAAGTTTGGTGATATAACCTGTATATTATGTCAACGGAATGCCTACGACAGGGGATATCACTAGAGATTGTATGCTATAATGTCAGCACTAGGGGGAGAATGAACCCAGAATTGAATGCCATACATTATCATTCCTTAAAAGCTTGAAACATGAATGGAATCGCGCATTATATGTACTCATAAAGTGTAATGCCAAGAAGAATCTTGAAGAGAGGAGTAACAAGAAGTTATTAACTAGAAGTTAACCGAATACCCCGTGTGATATATCACGAGGACGCTTGTGCTTATATCACTAGTCGACTTGTTTGCCATTGATATAAAATCTATTGGGACGCCTTTGGATTCCAAATCAATGGACACTTATCATTTGAATTATTACGAAACTCCTCCACCTCTTGAAGAGAATACTTCACGAAGAAGGATCAAGAATCTCATGAGGAGAGATCATCACCATGAAGATGAGAACCAAACACCATTGTACACATAGAAGTGTTGGGAATGCGGAACAATAGAAGAATATGAGAATAGAAGAAAAGTTGTACAACACCTCCTCATGAATTGCGATTGTTTCTCTAATGGAAGAGAGAACCCGAATTCGGCAACAAAGTCCATGGCAATTGACGCCTGTAAGCATTACTATCGGGTTTATAAAGAATGCAATTGAGGATATGAACCGTAAAGTGGTGAAAGAATATGGTTCATAAGTCTTAGAAAAGACTGATATTTTCATACCATGAATGAAGTTCTGCTGCATATTTGGCAAAATATGAAGAATAAAAGAATATGCAGTTAGTCAATGGATTCTGGAAATCTTAATGACAAAAATCCTTGGAGGACAATGAATAATTCCTGAAGAGAATTACCGCGACATACAATGTCTTCTCGAAAGAATGACATAAGTCTCTTATAGAGCCTCTTGTAGAAGAGTGGATGTATCTCACAGAAGAGAACAATATCTTAAAAAATATCCTTAAAGGAATGATCATAGAATGACTTACCAATCGAATCTTGAATAAACACCATCTATCCCAGAAGTGATTATAGACCCGACTATATGAATAAAGAATCATAATACCTTAATAGTATGAGTACTCAGAAAGTACAAGTTAGCTAAGAATGATGATTTCCTAAATTACCACAGAAGGTAATTGAGTATTGGTGTGAATATCCCCTGATTTAGAATTAAGATTGGTTGATGAATGTTCTAGTGAACATATCATATTGTTGTAATCCTGAAGATGAATAATTGAAGAATAACAATGATCAAAATCTTGTCTTGAACCTTGATAGGCTACAGATGCAGATCATTTGAGAAGTATACCCCAATAATCCTCAGAAATGATTAATTCTCTGCAAGGATAATACTTAGTTTGTATTGCACAGCTTAGTAAATAAGTGATTACTTGATCGAATCAATTATTTATGAATGAAGCATGTTGCTCCACTACTCTCATCATAGTAGACAGAAGAACTATGAGAAAGGTCTATGAATGACTTAGCATTGTGGTATTAAGTTACCATTTGCTCTTGCATATTTAGGCAAAATGTGACTAAGGCATATTAAACTCAGAAGTTTAAAGGATGTCGTCATGAGGGGGAGCACATATAGATTATCTGAAATAATCATTAAATACATCACTTAATTGTTTATGATCAAGAAGATCGCTATCTTAAAGATAATAACCAAGAATTTTTAATGTTGTACTCTTTTTTCCCTTTGTGAGTTTTTACTTGAAGGTTTCTCACATAAGGTTTTTAACGAGGCAACATGTGCAAATATAGTTTGCATTAATATTTGTACTCTTTTTTCTATATGAGTTGTCGCTTGAAGGACGCTCTTGCAAGGTTTTGAGGAAGCAATATTATGCAATATAAGTAACGGTACTATGTACTCTTTTCTCTATTTTTCCCACTGAATTTTTATGAAGGAGTTTTTAATGAGATATGGGTGCCGTCGTAAAATGCCCAAAAGGGAGTGTTATGCTAATAACTCTATTTGGACTAAGAAAGGAAGTTATGGAAGAACCTATCCGACTCCTAGTCCAATATGTAGGTAATTTAACAAACGAGTTCCTATCTTAGACGGAAAGAGGACCTCTTCTCCGAGTATAAATAGTAGAGCACCCTAAGTATTGTAATCACAGTTTATTCAGAATAATAAAGAGAAGGCTCCACCCTACATTGTGTCTTGCCTCTTGTCTACTTTTGTGTGTTGTTCTTTACCGCCGATAAACGTTAGCACAACATTAATGACCAAGCTACTCATCCATATAAAGGGGGCAAAATAGAAGGCGGGCGGTGATAGATGGGGAAATATTAGGTGCAATTGACCCATTCCCGCATGGTGCAATCACGCAGCCCAGCCACCAGATTACCATCAAAGAATCATTGATCGCCTCCCCATCCCGTCATGTAAATTCTCGGAAAACACCCTAAGCTACTATCGTTTCTTCTGTAAATCATGCATTCATACCCGTCAATAGTCGCCGCTTCTAATCTAATCCAATTTCTCATCTCCTTCATGGCTTGCACTGCGCCCGGATCTCCTTCATGTAGCATTCGACTAAAACGATTCCGAAGGTGACAGATTGATCGAGTGCCGCAACTTTATGGTGCGGATGGTGATGGTGATAGGAGGATCTGGAGGTGGTGCTGATCGATGTTGGTCAGACTTTCGTGGCGAAGGTGAATCTATCGAAGGATGATGGATATCTTTGTCTGTGCTTCTCCTAACTCGATTTGGCTGTGCAAAAAAAAGTTTGGTTTGCAATTTGTCGACTGCAATTCTTTCTACAATACGTATAGCTAATACGCCGAGGGACGTTGACGTCGCGCTCAGCTGCGAGGTCTGATGCTCAGCTGGGGTTCGTGCTTGTGCCGCTCGCTGAGGTCGTCGACGCCGACGGCGGCACGCTCGTCTGCGAGTTCCAGCTCACCAGACCTCTTCCCAACCCCCTCGGGGTTCCTGCACCTCGAGTTCTCCTACATCGGCGTCGTGCCACTGCCTGAGATCGTGTTCATCTCACGCGCTGCCCGACCTGGAGGAGCTGGAGAACGCCACCGCCGGCAGCAGGAAGGAGTACGAGAAGATCGTGTTCCCCGACCTGAATCTCATGGAGGCGAACCAGATCATGATCTCGGAGTACACCGGGCTGCCCGTGGAGCCGCAGACCTTCGAGAGCGTGCTGACCTCGAAGGACGGGGACGGCGCCACCACCGTGAACCATGACGCCGGCGTGCGCCTCATGGAGAGTTCTGGACGGAGAACAGCACCATTGCGCCGGCAATGGTGAACGGCTGGCGAGCCGCCTAATCTGGCGCAGAGAGTTTCGGGAGCAGAGAGTTTTCTACGAGGGGTTTTCAGAAAAAGAGATCGAGTGAGGTTGAGGGGATACGTTGATTACACTTGGGTCGCTGGATGCCCATCGGTCGGATGCATGCGTGGATTGCACAGATTACAAAGAATAGGACTATTGCACGGAATATTTCCCCGTGATAGATAGGGATAATTATCTCGATCTCTTGAAGGGCAATGGGTCATTGATTGACAATTGGGAAATAAATCGGTTGGGCCGGATTCTTAGTTTCTTAGAAATTGGGAAACTGATTTAGAATTCTGACAGATCTGACGTGTTTGGAGGCACTCCAGTTTCTAAAAGTTGGTTTCTTCAAAACCGGAAGGCCCCCCTTGGAGGCACCCCAGTTACCATGTAGACCATAGCTTACTGATCCAAACATACAGAGAAAGAAATTAATCTCAGCGCTTGGATCTCATCCCTACTTTCCCATCCAACCACACGTCCTAGGGGAGGCCCACCTCATACAGCTCAGTTTTACATTGTTTATGGCCTTTTACATGGCGTTCTCCGGCCACTACTAAATCTAAATGCACCTGACAACCATGTACCTGCCCATATGCACTCCCTCCATACTCACAAAGGAGGTTTCCGCCATCAGTCCCGATGCTCGACGTCCCGTGTTCGACTCGCTGCGGACGCTTTCTTGCGCGGATGCGAATTTTGCATGCCGCGCGTTTTTTTCCTTTGCATCTCCATGAAAGAAACGTTTGCATGGCTTGCTTGTGCCGCTTTGCATGCCGGCGCTATTTTCTTTTCCCTCCCGCGCTGCTTTTTCCGTCCGTGCAAAATCGTTTTCCCTCGCGTGCCTCGTCAATCCCATGGTGACATTGTCACTGACATCTGAGCTCCACGGCTAGCTGGCCCACGTCAGTGAGGATGTCATGGTGACTTTGAAGTCAGGGGATCTCAATCCTCGGTAAGGTCTTTCTTTTTTGTTTCATTTGCCATGCAACGTTGATTTCATGGAGTACTCTTGTTCATTAGTTTTCGTTCGAATAGGGTTCAATGGCCATCTAGAGGCACCAGATGGTGGATTGCATTTTAACTTCCCATTAGACGAATTCTGGAAATGTCGTTCCCATCAGCGCCCGCGCTCGCCTTATCGGCCATAGAGTCTGCATCGCCGTCTCGTCCATGGATGCGTCGACGGCCTCGGAATCAAGGGTCTCGTCCATGGCTAGTGACGGCGCGCGGCGGGCAACTGCTTGGGCCGCGAGAGATGCGTTGCGAACGAGATAGGAGCGGCACGGTTTAAAGAATCCTCGGGAGCTCGACAGTTTAATGCTTTGTCTCCTCGGGAGCTCGCGTGGACAGCCTCGGGAGCAAGCGACTGCAGGGGCAAATTCGCCCAAGAGAGTGTAAAGAATGCAGAACGACCTACTTTGTGAAATCAGATCAAACTCTAAAACGACCTCCTTTGTGAGTATGGAGGGAGTACCCGTCCTGGTGTTTAAGGCCTTTTTATTTGCCATGGTTTCCGTAACGCACACGTTGGTCGCGAAATTTTCTCCTGAACTTTCGTTTCTTTCCATCGCAAACAAACTTTCTTTATGGTCGTGATGCGCGGTCATAAAGAGCAACACATCGCCTCGCCCATCAGCAGCAGTGGATCAAATCGGCTATCAGACTACCAGCGGCGTCCCTCCATTGGTTAGCCCCAAGCCTTTTTTTCGTTTCCGTTTGTTTTATTCAGAAATCAAAATTGATTTTATCGGTGTACATAGTACATCGTGTCCGTTGATAGATGGTCTAACTCAATGTCAGAAAGGGTCCGTTGATAGGTTTATATATTTATAATAATCAGACAACTAATCTAAACTAATAAAGCAGGAGTTACCTACATATTGGTGGCTTACCAAAATTTTATGTACACAACCATCAAACCCACCTTGATCTCAATCGGACCCGCAACCTCTAATTCACCTAAACCGTGGATCCCCGAACCATCACAGGAGCGTGCACTAGTGCAGAAACGCAAATCTCAGACGTCATATCGCAGAGGTAAACGAAACCCGTCTGTATAAGAAGAAACACAGACGGTGCTACACGGAAACCGTCTAAAACCTCAGTCGACGCCAAGCCCTGTAATAGTCTCAGACGGCGTTCATTTGTCTGATGTATCACATGATGCTGATGCCTGCATTAGTTGGAAAAAAAATGCTCAGGTCAGTAATAATCTAAACATCTAACTAGTTCCATTTTTCTTTTTTGTTCCTGTGTGGTAGCTGTTGTGGCATTCTTTGATCTCCCCTGTTGTTCTGTTGTAGGATGTAAAAGTGCCAAAAGATCCTATTCCTGAAGAAAAACTACACGAAATTCGTGAAAGGTTTGCTGCATTCTTAGTGAATGAAGTAATCAACACTGCAGGCGAGTTCCATCTTTCTGAATGAAGTAATCAAGACTGCAGGCGAGTTCCACCTTTCCTAACAATTAAGTTCAATTATTTTGTTACTGTCATGCCATATGTGATCAGATCAAGATAGAACAGTTATCATGCTACTGCGATGTGATGTTATCAGATCAAGATAGAACAAATAGTGTGGTTGACTGGTAGATGGTGAACAATTGATCGATTCATATGTGATGTGATGATGAAGGCAGCATCAGCATGCAGCATATATCCAGCATCATGAATATTGAGAATTTTTTTGGGGCGATTTGTTAACTATCTAAGACGGGGTTTCTCATCACAGCGTCTGAGACTGCGAAACTATTCAGACGCGACCAATCTATGATAGACGGTGCAAAAACACCGTATGAAACATGCGCCATCTCAGACAGTGTTCAAACACCAAATTCAGACGGGAATCGAACGCCGTCTGAGACATTTTCCTCTTTCAGACGGGTTTTGATCCACAAAGTCAGACGGGGTTTAGAAACCGTCTGAAATAGTTCGCCCTCTCAGACGGGCTTTGAGCCCATATATCAGACGGCCTTTGGCCACTGTCTTAGATGTTTCCATATTTCAGACGGGTTTTGATCCAAAAAGTCATACGGGGTTCAGAAACCGTCTGAAATAGTTCGCCTTCTCAGACGGGCTTCGAGCCCATATATCAGACGGTCGTTGGAAACCGTTTGAATTACTTCTATGTCTCAGACGGTTTTCTAGCCCAAGTTACAGACGGGCTTCTGACACCGTCTGAGATGCTGTACCGTTTCAGACGGTGGATTTCCCCGTCTGATAATGTCAAACATCTCAGACGCGCTGTTACAGACGGTTGCCTCTCCCGTCTGCTATGGGCTTTTGTCCCCGTCCGAAAGTTCTGTTTCTGCAGTAGTGGTGATGCCGAATGCGTGACGTGTGACGCGCGTTACATTGAAATTGTTAACGCGTCCAGCGATCTGGAGAATTTTTTTTCACCTGCGTCTTGCTTCACCCGTCCGCCCCGCCCGCCCGCTCTTCCCGCTTGCGCGTAAGTAATTTCCATCGCAAATCACGTTGGCACCTTCCCTTCTTCACCCAAGCAAATCACGCGGGCGCTGCTCCCTCTCCTCCCCTCCCTGAAGCTCGCGGCGGCGGCGATTCCCTCCCCTCGCTGGAGCTCGCCACGGCCACCCTCTCCTCGTCGCGTGCTGAACCCGTTTTCTCGCGTTGCGTGCTGCCTTCGTGAGCCGTCTCCTCCTCCCTCCTGCGAACCCACCTCCCGATGCCGCCCAAATCAAAGGCTTTGGCGGCCGCCGCCGCGGAGCTGGTCGCCTTGGAGGACCTCTTCTCCACGCTCCACTGTCACGTCCAGGCCGGCGATTTCTCCTAGGCCGTCAAGGTCGCCGACCAAGGTCAAGCCTGCCTCCTTCCGGGCTTCCCCTACGCGTTTCAATTCTCCTGCCCTAACCCCCGTTCGAATCTGGGGACGAAGACGCCGTGCGATGCAAGGTGGTGGCGCACATCAAGTCCGATGAGACCGACAAGGCGCTGGCCGCGATCCGCGCCGCCGAGCGCCTCCCCATCGACCTCAGCTACTATAAGGTGATGCTCTTTCACTCTTGGTCTCCCGTTGGATCTAGCTATTCGATTATGTAATCCCTACTTGGGTTAGTGGGCTGTGTGGTTAGGATATAAGAACGGCACTCAGATCTGTTTTTGCATGGTCTATGTCCTGCAGTGCAGTGTCATCTGCTGATTAGAATACTGAATTCACTTGAAGTGCTTATCTCAATGTAGCGTAATTGTTGCATTGCTTGCTGTGAATTCATGTTCTGCCGAAACTTACAATTGAGTGAACTGCACCGAGAAGGTGATAGAGGAAATCTTTAAAGTGCTGGCAAGGCTGATGGCCCTGAAAGCTATATGTACGATGAATCTAATATTCATGCAAGTACAACATAAGGGACAGTGATTTGATAATACCTGTTTTTATATTTCCCACTATGACTGTGGATCGTATCAGATCATCGTATACATGTTCTATGAATCCTCTGTTTAGAGAGATGCTGTCTAGCTTAAAAATATTGATAGGCTCAACCCTTTTAATCCCACAGCTCCATGCATTTATCTTTATGGTCTGTCATAGTTGTACGAATTCTTGGTATGGATCCTGTCAGATTTAAGCATGCATTGCATGCTGAAATAATACCAGGGTCAAATCTCTATTGAACGCTTGTTTTTTTTTTCCTTTTCTTACAGTTTCTTTGCTCCTGTTTTTTTTTTCATTTTAAGTAGTAATTTGAATTAAACATCGCATTGGATTAGTGTGCACTAGGCGATGGGGATCCGCAGGTGACTAGGCGAGCTGGGCATCGATGCCCCCAACCTACATCTTCGCCGCCTTCGTCTCATGCCAGAGCAACAGCCGTTATCAGGGTCTCTGTTGGCGGAGCCTCGCGACGAACTCGACCCACACGCACCTCACCCTGCTCCCGACTCCGAGATCTGCATCTCCTTTTCGACAACGGCTGTTCTTCTCCCGGCGATGACTTCAGGTGCCCTCCATCATCTATTTTCCTCCGCGTCATTCTCCTTGTCCCCATCCTGCACCTGTGGCGCCTCTGTAATATATTATTTGTTCTGATTTAGATGAAATCCTGTGGGCCCTTTTTTTGTTTATGTGATGATCAGGAAGTAAACAATGCTTGGTACTTTTGATTAATTCACAGATGTGTGCACTAAACGGAATGATCTAATTGTTTTAGATATTACGAATTGTGAAACTGCAGCTAGCTAGCATCTGGTAATCAATAACACTAAAGCTTTTTATTTGTAAAATCTTTGTAGCTAGCCTGCTTGAGTTTAGGGATGTTGGATATGTGGTAGCAGATGATTTCAGTGTAAAATCTGTTTGCACTTTGCAGTCATGGTTCCGATGATCTAAATTTCACTGCTAAAGGCAGCTCTGCGGTACCATTTGTAGCAATTTTTTCGTAGAAGACGGTGTCAATCATCATGATTACCTTGGAAGATGATGCAAGTTAGTTATGCTATGATTGCAGATAGTAATCTTACAGTGCTACTTTGATGGGCTATGTGCAATATTTCTCGCTAGGGAAAAAATTTGGTAAGGAGTTGAAGTACAATTAGATATGTAGCTTGTAAAGAGAGAACCTTTGTAGTTTGCATTTTGGTAACAGTTTTATAATTAAAAGATGTTGGCGATGAATATTTGTGAAAAATAAAATCTTGCTGGTGGTGGACTGTGAACTTGCATAACCTGGTTGGAAACTAAAATATTTCTGCTGCAGCCTATAGATGAGTCAAATCATCGTTGTGTATAATGTAAACATCACATTGCCAGGTGGTTTTTTGAAAAAGATATATAACCATATTGTAACCTAGCTCATTTCGATGGAGACATGCTGCTGTGCATCAAACAAACCAAGTCAACTTGTGGGCATGGTTTTAATAGTTAGAGACATTTCCATCAATTGACATGGCTAATATTATGTTCAAAATATTTTAGAACTGGACTGGAGTTGGACATATGGTTAATTTATATCATAAAACAATTGTTTGGCCTTGGGGTTATGCAAGATGAAGGATATATTGGAAGGATTGAAGCTATATGCAGCCTCCACTGCCCTGGAGCGGATCCACCCCAACGACATCGGAAGCAGCAAACTTAGATCCCTGGCATGTAAGTGGAAAACAGTTATCCGTTTGGATTGACAGTATGATGCTAGGTAGATTGTCAATTTCCCTTCATTCGGTTACACTATGGTTCTTTCTAGACATTTTTTTCCTGCATGTTCCTTGATTGATGATACAAATAGCCCAGCAGGCAAACATGTGATTTCATTCCCAGTCGAACCAAAGAAACCGTGTTTACAGATGAACTGATCAGCACCAATTTCAGGTTTCTTTATCTTTGTATCCCTTTTTATTATTTTTACATTTGCATTGCATTTCCAAACCAAAGACCATCTAAGTTTGAGGCTTTCAGCAGTAAAGCATGATGCCTTTTCTTTTTTACTGAACTCTTTAGGCATAATAGGCACGATGTGCATAGTGAGTCCTGCAGAAGTGTACTTGCAAAGGTGATGATGAACAACAAATTGTCGATGATGGCTTTTGATGAGAGTGAGAAGAAAAAAAAATAAAACGAGAACAAGTAAGTTATGCCGTACTTGTAGTTTGCCCCATGAATCTCCAGCTAAATTTGTCTAGGCATGGAACTGACAGAGTAATACTTGCACACTTGCAGTTTCTCATATGCAGTCGTGAAACACACAAAAGAATCATGTTCTGTGTTGCCTTTAATATGATCTGCTTTCTACATACAACATCACTAGCTAATCAAGTATCAAGTTAAATGTTGCTGAGATTCTTGCTTATGTAATTTCTGAATTACAGTGTCTGATAGTTCTGTGAAGGAATCCATTCCGGATGCATGCTCATTTCTATAATTATCTGACAAGAGATTTTTTTATGTACATATATCATTGAAGTGTCCCACTAGGTTTTTTAATGCAGCAAACTAAATGTCAACAAATACTACTTCATTTTCCAAGCAACAATGTTTTCAATGCCACGCCTCTTCTTTACAACATTCTTCTGGACACTGGCGAAGCCAGGTGAGGCTCCCGTGGTGCACTGGCACCAGGGTCTCAAACGAATTTCAGCTATAATCATCCAATTTTTACCTTATGTGCACAACCTTAGACAAAAAATGTGCACCACTAAGCTGCTGCAGAGGCGTGTCAAGCAAGGTGTGCACTCGGGTGTTAAGAACTCTAGCTTCGCCACTGCTTCTAGAGAACAATTTTTTCCTACTGATACTATGTTTAAAGATTTTTTTTAATCTTTTTGCACCATATTCTTTATGTATGTTTCCAGTCTATACAATATATGAAGGATCAGTGGTGTTTTTCTGTTGAATTGTTGTCCAGTGCTGACTCCATACCTTGATTGAAGGCAGCAGACATTGGTATTCTTTTTGAGCTGCTAGCTCTGTTGGTTAATAACCTTGTTTCAGGGAGGATGCTAGCATTTGGCGATCCATATGAATCTGAGATACATTCCTTGTAGGAAATACAAAGATCTCTAATGATGCATGTTAAGTCGTAAGTGTCACATCCTCAGTAGTGAATTTTTTCTTCTTTAATGTATATTTGCACGAATGCAGAATATGCACTGGAATTTTTGAGCCAGTGTATTATGAAATCCCTTTATCTGCTGATAAGCATCACAATTTATGTTTTTAATAAGATATTTGTAAGATCACCTTAGAACTTAATTGCGTTTTAGCTCTATATCGCTTGCTGCCATTCGATGACGCACGGGGTTTGCCATTTATGAAGCCTCAAGGATTAATTTGCAGTTCATGTTGCAATGGTGCTGATGTGATGCCATCTCCATGTTGCAGTTCTTCCACTGGTAGCTCACATAGAAGGGGCCTTATCACTCTTGTATCAGAGGGGTAATTTATTTGACCTAGCTTCTTTTTTCATATATTATCTCTTTTGCTTTTCAGATATATGTGCTTTCATATATCTGATTAATTGAATATCTCACTCCCATGATCTTATCTTACTACTTTATCGTCAGAGGCTCAAGGATAATTACCTTCTCTTGGCAAATGAGTTAGATACAGTGGTTATTTCTTCTACCGAGAATCAATTTCTAAAACCCTATAGAAATTTTGTTTGAATCCTTGAAATTATCTTCTGTAATTTGTTTGCACAGTGCTTATCTAATCAACATTTTAAAGATAACATTAGTTTTTCAGCAACCTTGCATTTTAAATGTAGTTGATACTGCCAGAGAATAACTCTACTAATGCCCTGTTGAGAGATCAATTTTTCTTTCCTGAACTACAAGCAGATCAAATTTAACAGATCACGCTCCTTTTCCATATATTACATAAATGCCTTTTTCTTGTGAATAGGATCTGGTATTGTCATACACAAAGTCTCCTAAGAAAAGCAGTGGTAATTTTGATTCTGTTTCCAGGTTTCGTCAAGAAAGTGGTTCCTTTGTTCAATATGTTTTGCTGGATGGAATGATATTAGAATTGGATTTTGCTATCTTGTTTCTTTATACATTGGATTTCAAAATTCTTAGATTTCTTGCGCTCGATATTCATGCTTTCTGTGGGACATCCCAGGTGTTGCTCAACAATTTAGAAGTATTATTCTGAGGTAGTATTTAAAATATGTAGATCGGGATATCCCACATAGAACACTAAGCACTCCACGACATCTTCATTTCTTGTAGCTTTGGAACCCCAGGCATCATTCAAATCAATATATATTATATATTGCAAAATAAATGAAGGTATAATATGGTCGGTGGCACTGGATTAATATCCTTGCAGTAAGTTTTCTTTTCTTTTAAATTTGTCATCTTCTATTGTGGCCCTAGCAGCATGTGTAAAATGGGGATTTTCTTCTTTAATTATGTTTTTGTCATTAGTTCTATCGATATATAGTGTCTTAGACCTTGGTCAGAGAAATTTAAGCTTCTATATTCAGTAAGTAGTGACTCCGCGAGTTATTGTAAACGTGTCCTGTTCCTGACTACGATTTAAGGCAGTTGTGGTTCTATAGCTGAGGCCAGTGAAGCATATTGGTACAGAAAGAAAAATGAACTATTGGGATAATTGACCAAGGAATGTTGATCATAATTTTTTTTTTTAAAGTGAGTACAGTAGGAGAGGCTCCCACTGCGCTTTATTGGTCATATAAATCTATAATCTGCTATCAGTAAGTAGTTACACTATGAGTTATTGTAAATGTGGCTTTTTCCTGACCTGCAATGTAGGGGCAGTTCTATGGCTGCTTCCAGTGGAACATATATATTGGCGTTGAAAGAAAATGACATATTTGGATAATTGACTAAGGAATGTTTCTTCTTGCAGTTGACTTTTGTATATTTCATATCCGATGTGGCTTGGTGGTACAATTCTTTTCCCTTTTATCCTATATACAGTATGTAATCTATTCATTTAAGGTACTCATAGTTCCAACCTGGAGCACTTAATCTCACGTTGGAAGGATGGTAAAATTCTACTCATTTAAGGTATTCATGGTTCAGTAAGCTGGCTGGATACCTCCAGAATTATCCTAATCACTAATTTATATTTTGACCCCTAACTTATTCTTGCTAATTTTGTTCATATTTATATTACTTTTTCTTTGTTACCCAATCTTATTTAATTTATTTACTGTCAAATTAAATAGGTCTGCTACTTGATGATTTCATTTTCCCCAGGGTGCTTCTCGCAGCACCACAGCCTGGTGGTGCTTATTGCTGATTCTTGTTAATTTTTTTAAAATTTCATTATATGCTACTGACTTTTGTTTCAGATTGCAAATTCTTTTGCTTTGTGATCGTGTCCGACCTACTCCGGAGGTGCTCAAATATGATGGTTCAGTGTTGTTCCCGTGGTGGTCTAATAGAATTAGCACCAAGTTTACAATTTGCTTGCTGCCAGCATTTACATTCTATCAAGTCCAGTGTTATTCAAGCACTCGGTACTCTAATCACTAAAGATTTCTGTTGAAAACATCACTAATAAGACGCGTAGAAACCCCCCAGTAATTTCTGGTTCGAGTAGAATTTGTAGTAAGAGATGTTTTTTTTCAATTGCAAATGAAATTCACTTCAGTCCATAGATGTTTTTTTTATGTATTGTCTTTTTGATAAATTTTAGAAAATAATCCTTGAGATGTCTTATTATTTGTTCCTACCCCCGAACATCTAGCATGCAGCTACATGAACCTAGACGCCGTCCTGTTCTGCACACTAAACTGTAAGCCAGTAGCTCGAACTGATTCATGGATCTATGGAAAAAGGAAGCAAAACCTCTCTCTAATTTTTTGCTGCACTTTTTGATCTTTAGGCTGTCACCATGAAAACTGGAGCTGCAAAATTTTTTTTTCAGATCTGCAATATTATCCATATGTCAAACAAAAAACAGGACATTTCCCTTACGGGTACCAATGTTTCAGAGCATCTGCTTGTTCTCTATGGTTTATTTTTGTTTTTTTTTTTCTTCCTCAACTTGATTATGAGATTTCCCCTAATTTCACTTTTTGAGTATTCATGATTGCTTATAGTTGCTTCTTGGACATCAACATGGAAAGATCACCTAATGTCATTCTTGTAGCTAAAATTTGTTTGGAGTGCTAATGATCATAGCATATATAATTGTTCATGTTTTTTTCATTTTTCTGGATGGAACATGGAAGAGTGTGGAGACTGGTTACGCAGTTACTTTAAGCCATTTTGTGCAACTTGCAGGTCTATGATAAATTATGTCCTTTTACATGATATATTTTTGCTTTTACAGGATTGGTCGCATCAACTCATGTTTTATTAGTTTAGATATATTTTCATGGTCTCTCCTTTCGAGTCTAATTCTCATCCCCCCATCGTTGATTGTTCTACAATGCCACCGGCCCACTGTATATATAACTCCTCACTAAAGCATGTTACTTTACTGTTTACGGACACCAATTCAAGCATGCTTTTGACTATTCACTGGAAACTAAGTTCTGCTAAAACAAAATATGCTTTTATATATGTGGCATCATCGTCATCTATGAAGCTGTCATCATGAAGCCACACGAAAAATCACAATGCCAGCATCAGTTCGTCCCATGCATTTTGCTTTGCTTCATTCTAAGCGAAAGGCAAAGTTAAATAGTTTAAAGTACCCCACACACTCATAAGTAAAGCATCCTATCTCTCTTTACTCTTTGCTCTCCTTTAAAGAAACGTATCAAAGGACAGTGCTACCATGACAGTTGTAGTGCTTTTTTACGCCTCTGCTATTACAAGAAAGGAATCCAATGAGAAGGAGTTATACTTCTAAGCATGTAAACAGAAAAGGGCTGCAGGCTTCACATGACATAACTAGTTATAAATCGTATATCATGAGGCGTTCAATGCAACTAATCGAAGCATATATATAGCTATTCCAAGGTATGCGACCTTACATTGGATTGTTATTTTCTAGTTCGTTCTTCCTAGGAAATAATTCAATGTGGTACCTGCCATTTTTCCAGTTCGTTCTTCCTATGAGATATTCTAATGAGCTATCTGCCATTTTTCCAGTTTGTTCTTCCAATAACATGAGGTGGCATCTTATCTACTTGCTTAATCAAGGCCAATCAACAAATCAAAGGACCAAAGAATCCGACCATCCAGTGGCAAGCAGGCAACAATTACTTTTTCCTCTGGTTTAGTTATGCTTGTGAATGTTTTACATAACTTTTAACTATTTCTCAATGATTGATATTCAGAAAGTGAGATCATCTAATTGTAATTAATTTTAGAAAAATGAACTTCATTTTCAAGTTTGTTCAGTTGGGTATTATAACTTCGTATTATTGTACATCTAAAGGTTGAATGCGTATTCATTTTTATAGTTTGATTCCGAATTTAATCATAGCTCATAACTGAAACATGTACACTAAAATCGATTTACCTTTGAATTAGTATAGGATATATGCGTTCATAGAAAATTTGCCTGTGCAATTGCAAGGGCTAGACATCTTAGTTCACCGGTGATTTGGTTAAACCGGCAAGGAAACTGGCCGCCCTCGACAAAGCTATGGATGAACAGTATTTAAGTCCAAAAAAAAACAACACAACCTATAGTTTTATTAATATAAACCACAGTAGGGGTTTCCCTACTGTAATTCCTCAAAAAAAAAAAGTATTTAAGTCAAATGCACCCTATGCGTTCTAGAAAAAACAACTCAACCTATACTGAAAACCTTTCTACTTGGCTTAATCAATGATCATTTCAATTTAGCTAAGCAGGTGTTACCCGCTTAACAAAGTTTCTGGCTCCACTCTTGTTAGTACGCACATTTGTAGTTGGCTAGTTTAACTTGTAAAATCTTTAATTGAGTAGAAGCCAGTCAATTCAAATTTGTAGCCTCGTCTAAATCTTGCACCAATAGCCAACAAATTAACATTTATTTCATGTCAAAGATAAGTTCAAAAAATAATAGCAAACGGCAATTACAAAGAAAGCAATGTATTCGAAACATAGCAAGCCTAAAACCCATAGTAACACAAACAATGTTACTGTTGTGTGTTACTACAAGCCGTAGCAACACATTTCTTTGGCTACAGTAATGTATATTCTAACATTTTATAATTTAAAACTAATGAAGGTAACTACATATCATATAGTGTGTGGTGTAGTGGAAGATCAACAACTGTGTTTGTGAGGTCCTGGGATCGAAACCTACCGGCCACCAATTCTTTCATATCTTTTATTTTTGTTACTACATTACTATTGTAACACATTTTTTGAGACCTAGTAACACACTGATATGTGTTGTTACATTATCATTGTAACATATTTTTTCACAAGAAGTAACACAAATATGTGTTACACTAGAATTTGTTATAGTAACACCGCAGGCAAGATCACTTATAAAATGTGTTACTTAAAGCCTTAGTAACACTTTTCTTAAGTTGTAGTAACATATATTAATGTTACTAAAGGTCTGCCGTGATGTAAGTTGCGCTATTGCATAGTCCCACGCAACAGTAAGTATGAAACCACACCACCGAATGCAATCAGGATCAGCACCAGCCAGCCGCAGCCACCAAGCAACGGCGCTGCGCTAGGTGACGTCGAAGCACCCGATCTGGCCTAGGGAAATCTTGGCTAGTGGGCATTCAAGAGCCGGATTTTATTCTTGGATCGCGTGAAGGGAGGATTAAGTGTCGGATGTTTTGCTTTTTTTTTTTGTGATAATTTGTGAACTGTTTTTCTTTTTTTATAGATATTGTGGTGGGAGGTTCATCTCCTTTTATTAATAAATAGATAGATAGATTTCAAATAGTGTTTTAATCTGTATTATTTGGAATCTGTATTTCAATTGTGTCGAGGTCACTTGTATATTTACAATATCTAAGGTAGTCTATCAGATCTTTGGTGTTACAGTGTTTTTGCATTTTTAAATCTGGAAAGTAATATTGAGCTAAGTCTATCAGATCTATGTGTTTCAGTATTTTTACATTTTTTTAAATCTGGAAAGTAATTTTGAGCTACAATTTGCTTCTACATTTAAGTTAGATTTTTTTTTTCTCCAAGGATTAGCATGCATAGGGCTTCCAGATAACCTTCATCTAGTGCAGACAAGCCATAGCGGGTAAAATTAGGACATAAAAATAACGTCCCAAACTAAGGCTTGACGACTTCCTTGTTAATTGTACTTGTATAAAGGAGAATCGACATATTGTTTTAAGTTTTGCGGATTATGCTATTTTCCAAAATTCGTACAACTCTCATATAAATAATTTTTGCACCAGATAATCTGAGACTTACAAATTCTATCATGCCTGCAATGGAGAATTTGATCAAACTATTCAATGAGTTGGAAATCCAGCTACTTGTGCTCCTCAGCTTCACACTACAATTGTTCCTCTTCTTTGCGGGCAGCCTTCGGCGCAGTAGCAGCAACAGCCTCTTAAGGCTCTCCCTCTGGGCAGCCTACTTGGGGGCAGACCTTGCAGCAGTGTATGCACTCGGCTATCTCTCACGGCATGACCAGACCCAACAACTAGCTTTCTTTTGGGCACCATTTCTCCTCATTCATCTTGGTGGGCAGGACACCATTACTGCTTTTGCCATGGAGGACAACAACTTGTGGTTGAGGCATCTGTTGAATCTGGTGACACAAGTTAACTTATCATTATATGTTTTCTGCAAGTCCATTGGAAGACACGATGTGGAACTTCTAATTTCAGGTATCTTTGCTTTTGTTGCTGGAATTATCAAGTATGGGGAAAGAATATGGTCTCTCAAATGTGGCAGCCTTCCAAACGTTGAGAGCTTAGATGCACATCATTACAGTATACAACTGCCGGAAGGAATTGCGGGCGATGTTAGCTTTGTTCGAGCTGCTCTGCAATCTATGCCATCTGTCCTTGATGTCTTAGCTGAGCGCAGCTTGCTTGATGTACCAACGGATTTGATAGACACAATAGATGACTGCAACCAAATGATTCGGATGGTGAGGCTTCAGCTTGGCATGATATATGATGATCTCTACACTAAGGCTCTTGTGCTCAGAACTCGGAATGGAGTTATACTTAGGTGCATCTCCGTGGTCTCTGTTATTGTTGCTTTTGCGCTCTTCCTTGCAAGTGACAAAGAGAGATGTAGCAAAGCTGACATTGCAATCACCTATTCACTATTTGTCGGATGCTTTTCCCTGGAACTCTGTTCAATGTTTGTTCCCATGATGTCGCCATGGACATGGGCATGGTTCAAGGTTCAAAAGTCTGATGCACTCGCCAGGTTGTCGTGGTTTATTTTTTGTTGTGACGTAGGATACCCAAAGATGAAACAACGGTGGCCAAATTTGATTGGACAATACAACCTTCATAGCTGGCTGACTGACAGCAACCTGCAACCAAGGACATACAGTCAAAGAATAATGATCTTGTTCAAGAAGTTATTTGTGGATTTGTTTGGTGTTGGAAAGAAGAAAATATTTTGGCTGAGCAAGATATTAGACACCGAGTACATGGATGTGGATAGCATGATTGTGGAGTATGTTGGAAAAGAGATTAGATTATTACTACATGAATTCCCAACTGATGAACTCAAAGAGTGGCTACATATTGGCCTGCTGCTTAAAAATATACAGAAAGGTTTTGTTAGAGATTTCGGTCAAGGTATTATCGCCCTGCATCACGCCACCGAGACATTTTTGAGAAAATATACTTCTTCTCACTCAGACATGGAGGCAAGGGCAGATGATCTGCTGGAGGTATGCCGGAAACTATCAAATTACATGATGTACCTTTTGGTTACCCAACCTTCCATTTTGCCACTCTCTATCAGCGCGGCAGCTACCCTGGATCAGTTTCAGCAACCTAAAGTACTTGGAGAGCTCACAGGGATAGTGGATGATTTATGTCAGTTGGAGCCAAACAAGGAAACGCTAGAGGAGTTAGCACGCATGTGGACACGGCTCCTTCTTTACGCTGCAAGCAAGTCGAAGGCGGCGATGCATGCCGCGCAGCTGAGCGGAGGAGGAGAACTCATCACATTCGCCTGGCTACTCATGGCCCACTGCGCGATCGGGGATTCCCGTATTAGAAGGATCGAAATTACCAATACTGATACTACTTTAGCTAAAGATGTACGGTTGAGGAAGACATATGCCTTCCATGTTCCTCCGGACGTTGATTAGCGCTTGCGCTAACTCCAAATCGATCACTTATTTATTTATTGATTAGTTATTTGCCCGTGCGTTGCTACGGAATGAGACGTTTTCAGTTGTCACTCTGTTCACCTCTATATATGAAATTAGTTAAACTAATGTTTTTTGTATGAGTTTGACACTCCGTTGTATACTTGGCTATTTCGTTCCTTCCACACACTACAACGAATGTGCCCTGTAGGGGCAGAAGCCAAAATAACGTAGCGGTGGGCTTGAAAGACGACTGCCGCTACAGAGGCAGGAGGAGCCCTTGTGCAATGGTCCGCCTCTACAAAAGCTTTGTAGCGGTGGATTACATTACAATCCGCCGCTACAAAACTTTGGTTAAGAGAAACTTCGGTTAATGAAAAATGATAACCGATTTAATACCAAAAAAATAATTAACCACACAATTCGCTTGCCGTTAATTCGGTTCAGTTCTGTGGTTAACCGAATTAACCGCACAGCGGTGAATATTTGAATCTATTAGACAAACTTATGCAACAAATGCAAAACACAGAAAAGATTGACGTGTTGTCGATGGTGATGTCGATGCACGGATGATTGTCAAGTGAGGTGTTTGGGGATGAGGATGTTTGGGATGGCTGCATTGGGAGCAGTGAGGACTGAGGAGCCTCGTAGTCTACTAGGTTCACCAGACTAACAACCACAATTTTTCCAGTTAACCTTAATTGTCAGAAATCATAACCGTAATTTTTTGGTTAACCGTACTGGCTAGAAATTTTAAGTAATTTGGTATGGTTAATTCATTTAATGATTTTTGCGGTTAACGACCTAGCTAGAAATTAATATCGATGAAGTTGCTCCAAAAAGCTTCATCGATATTTTTTAATAGTTTTCTAAAAGATTAGAGAGGTTAACCAAATGTTTTTTAACAAACATCTGAAAACTTATAAAACGTTATATGAAACCTCTATGAGACGTGTCCTTTGCTTGTTCCAATTTGATACCATTTCATGATCGCATCTTATACAGGGTTTTTAAGCACGTCCAACATATATGACTACCAGTGGCAGAGCCACATTGATGCATGGGTATTCCTAGGAATACCCAACTTTTTTTTTGCACAAAATCAAGTATACATGTTGCACACATATACAACTCTATATTGGGGCAAAAACTTCGAGTATTCGAGCTGTAATCGAAGCGTTCGTCTCACCTCCAGCCCATCCCTCCTGTTCCCGCGCCTTATGCTGTGAAATTGCGAAACTGTCAACCGTCACCCGCCTCTCCACTCATGCACCCGATGCCTTCCCATTCAACCATGGTGGTTATTTGGTTCCACTTGGATCGTTTTTTCCAATAGACTCTAGCTTTACCATCCTTGGCTCGCCACTGCTATTGCACTTGAGCTTTTTTTTGTGTCTGTGTGAGATGGGAATACCCAACTCTCAAATCCTGGCTCCGCCACGGCCAAGATAATTAATGAAATCATAAACTCATTTTTTATGAAAAATCATAAAACAATTTAGGTAATAATTGCTTTCAAGAAGTTTGATTATACTTACTTAGTTAAGATAAGTAGTGACAGTTTCAGCTCTCTTGTGTTTTCCTTTTTTACACAGGCTTGGCGTCAAAACCTAATCGTATCATTCTCATTGGGTGAAGCATGAGCAGAATCCTTAATTTTTTTTAAAACAATCGATAAAATAGTATAATTTATGTTCAAGTTTGTAGCCAGGCCCCAGTGCACATGTGGTCCTCAATTGTTAAGTTTCGATGGAAAATGTTGACTTTTTTTTTTTGGTGCGAAGAGTTGTGATCATTTAAAGGAGTGTGACATAAATTATATATGATATATGATGATAAATTGTATATGATATATAATGATAATTTATAGAAGATGTTTCATAGATGGCATTTAAGTGACCTAAAAAAAATTGTAACCATTTAAATGTTGGATTAGTCGATTAGCTACACAGAATCCTACTAATAGAATTGACTGATATCCTTTAGTTTCTTAAAAACTGGTTTCCTGGTATGGTTTCTAGAAACAAGATTTTTTAAAAATTATGAGAGGGGTTATTTGGATCCTGATTTTTTATAATCTGTAAACCAGCTTTTGGATAATTAATTGTTATGCTAATAACTGTAGTTGGACTAAGAAAAGAAATTCTAGAAGAACCTATCTGACTCCTAGTCCAATATGTGGGCAATTTATCAAACGAGTTCCCATCCCAAAAGGAAAGAGGACCTCTCCCCGAGTATAAATAGTGGAGCACCCCAAACATTGTAATCACCAGTTTATTCAGAATAATAAAGAGAAGGTTCCACCCTAAATTGTGTCTTGCCTCTTGTCTATTTTTGTCTGTTGTTCTCTACCGCCGATAACGTTAGCACAACACGTTATCAGCATGCTCCGCCACTGAGCCGCCAAAGTCGTCGACCAGAAGAAGCCGCAGGATCCAGAAGTCACCTCGGGAATCGCACCAACATCGAGTTTCGCGCCTACTTCGGGAATCATGCCGACCTTGATTTCTGTGCCTTGATGACCTCGACTTCCGCGCCAACTTGACATTGTTGGCGGGAACGGGAACGACTACTCGACGTCCTGAAGAACGGAATTGTATACGCCCTACATGGTTAAGTCCTTGGTTCTATCCTACGCGATAGTGACCAATGGATGGTATACATGCATAAAAATTACAAGGTAAATTTGCTGAACGACCTACTCGTAGTGTTGATCGCGATGGCTCGTTGCAGCCATGGATCGAAAATCATTGCATCCCTACATCTAGTTTTGCTAGGATCACCGAATTGAATTGCATCACAGAAGTGGAGCTTGTAGCCGCCACTGCCGCCAACGACATCACGGCCGGCGGCCACCACAAGCACAACAGTGGCTCACAGACCACACACATATGCATCTCAGAAAAAAAAAACAGAAAAGAAACTAAAAGAAAATGGGCCAAAACCCTAACCCTAACCCCAATCCGACGAGTTCTTGAACTCGTCGCAACCCTAACCCTACCAGCCGCCGCAACCTGCTGAGCCCGCAGCCCGGCCTGGCTCGCATCCAGACAGATCCAGCCGGACCCAACCCTAACCAGGGCTGGATTCAAGCCTGACCCGCCTGGAATCCGCTTGGATGGGCCTGTCGCCCCGTCTTCCTCCTCGCGCGCGCCGCCGCATCGTCGCCTCCAACCACCGCAAGGACGCGGCGACCCGAGGGCCACCGGATATGCCGGCAGTGACCTCACCCGAGGGCTCCCTCCGCGGGATGGAGGAGCCCAGGGCAACAGAGCACGATGGCGATGACTCGTTGTCACTCACGCTGTCCTTGCGCCGCCGCATCGTGCGCTGCTCTGCGTCCTTGCCTCGCAAGAGTCATGGCCTGCAGCCACCGTGATCTGCCTCACCCCACCACGGGCGCGTCGCCGCACGCCGTTGCGCGTCGCGCCATCGTACATGGACACGCAGGGCCTCGCCGTCCGCCGCCATGCCGAGACGCAAGGCCACCCGCCATCCCCCCGAACGAGATGCACCCAGCCTCCACCCGCGTGCCGCCACACCGGGCTGCACGAGTCTCCGCCGCCGCACCGCAGCCGAGGCGCGGGCCTCCTCGCCGACGCTCGGTGCCACGGCGGCGCAGCGGGCTGTGCTTTCGCACTCGCACGCGCGCGGGCGCGTGCCACCGTTGTCGAACGGGAGGGAGAGAGGAGTGGGAGAGGGAGAGTGAGGGATTTGGGTTAGAAACCCTAACCCTCCTCCTTTTATACCGGCTAGCATGCCCAAAAGGCCGGCCTGTTTCAGAAATAACAGAGAAAGTGCGATGAAAAAGGTAAAATCTTGTGAATTTGTAGAAAACCCCTTGAATTGAAAGAAAATTGCGGCTAGGCTATGAATTCTTGCAGAATACCCCCTGACTTTTCCAGAATAGAACTCGCAATCCAATAATTTTACAATTTGGCCCAAATTATTCTAAAATTACATTTTGGCCCTAAATTATTGTAAAATTGACCTTGTAGTCTCTGGAATTTGTCTGAACACTGTTATTTTGCAGATAACACCTAGGTTTATGGGTAATTATGTCAGTAACATATAAACTTGCAGTTTTTTTTTTTGGCAGTTAGAACTTTCTGTTTGTGCATAGTAACTTGAAGTTACGTGGATGATGTTATTTTGCAAATAACACCATGAGAGAATTAGAATTTCCAGCAAATTGTGTGTGCATGGTGTATTTTGAAGCATGATCCTTGCGTTTTATGCATTTGTGGTTTATTTGCTATTTTGATGATCTAAAATCATATTTGAATAAATAACGATTTAAAACTTGCAGTTTTTCTGTGTATATGAGCTCTCTTAATCTTGAAGAATCTTAGCACCCTTTTGAGAGCCTCATAATTTTCCTGGCATGGTTAGGTAATTAAATTCTAAAAATTAAAATACCTTATTGCTAGGATGCTTCTGAGAATTATATCCATTATCTTTTTGGACCCATTTACTTGTTTACATTTAGTAAATTTATATGCACATTTATTTGAATTATTTGTCAAATTTTCTAGCAGAATAAATATCCTATTAAACCTTGAATTTTTACTTTTAGTCTGGTCACTAAATACCAAAATTTTTCCTAGAAGTGAATTATTTCTTGAAGAATTATGCAACCCAAGCAGGGTAAACTATGTACTACTTCTGCAGAACAGATAGTGGTTGCACAATAATTTGATATACAATGATTTGAATTGGAGAAATCCTAAAGTATTTTGGGACTCACCAAAGGAGTAAATCAAGAAGATAACCCAAAATATCGGCACTGGAATGTCAATATATTTGAAATGACTTGAAGTTTCATAGCATTACACTTTAGGAATTATATTGCTATTGAATGAATTTTTGTTGCTAGCAAGAAGCTATTGAACATATCATCACCGAAGATGATATCCTATCAACAATAATGAGTTACTTGTAGTACTCATATGCATAAGCTTTTGGAATCATGTAGAGACCGAAATAAATCATTTGGCAACATATAAGAAAATCCAGGCTATTACCATTGTCTTAAGTATAGCATACTTGGTCATTGGTTCAACATTGGTCAAATTCATAAAAGAATTGTGAATGCATATACTAGGAAGCTTGTAGCTAGTATAATAGGATTATTGGACATAAATCTTGAAGATTAAATCTATGTACTATAGCTCTCATGAAGAAGAGATAACACAATCATAGAAGATTGTTAATGGTACAATAAATATCACTAAAAACCTTGAGGTGCTGTTTGAATTTATGGAAATGGAGCTGGATTAGGGAAATGAGAATTGGGTTAAATCTAATCCAATGTTTGAATTGTGGGTTAGGGAAATGAGTGGGTTAGGAAAAGGGAAATGTACCCTTTATTTCCCAGCATTTGAAACCCGACGGCGGGGTCGGGTTTGCGCGGGTTGGAGGTGAGCGGTCAGCCAAATTACAAATTTGCCCTCGAAAAAAAGTTCCAGATAAAAGGGTCTCGTCTCCTCCGCCTGTGCAGTCCCGCACTGACTACCTCAGATCGAGGCGCTCGTCACACTTGCTCATCCCGTGTTGCTGCTCCCTCGGCAAGGTTGCCTCGCTCGGAAGCCACGGCCAGCAGCCAGCAGGCCGCGCTGGAGGAAGCAAGCTGGTAACCTGCTTGTTTCTTGTTGCCGTACTAGATTCACATCAGAGGAGATTGCAAATTAGTGCATTTTACTTTTTTCTTCCGCCAAATCTTTGTTTCCTGGACTGCTAGTTTCTCTGCATAAATCGGATCTATTTCACATCCAGAAACACGGAAACGAATTTAAAAAAAAAAAATAGGGGGAAAACTGATCTGTTTCTGTTAAGACTCGATAGGAAGCCTGCAGTACCTCAATTGTGCTACCAATCGTGCTCCCCTGTCCTTGCCATGTGTGTTCAGAAGCCAATAGATGGAGTTCAGTTTATGTAGGAACTTTCAGAGGAGAATTTTTTTTTCCTTATCTCAACAGTGTTAAACTAAAATGTTAATTCGTTTGTCTTATAATGTTCGTTGTGTTTGGGTTTAGAATTTTGATCTGACATTCAGTTGACCTGTTACATAGCTGCCTGTATTAACATGCTCATTATAAAGTAGGCGCTAAATTTATCCTAGTAGTTCTTTATCCTTTCATGCAATCAATTTGATTATATGGAACTAACAGGTAACTCAACTTAAACAGAGAATGGCTCCATGGTCTGTCAATATATTGCTGCACCGTGGGGGTGCTTTCTCAAAAGAAGGTTCATTTGATTTTGGGGAAGAACAATCTGTAGACAATACTATGACTGAACCAACCCAGCAATCTGAAAGTGTTGTTGAATCCCAATCTCATCTACAATGTCCTGGTAGCAATCCATCAAGCGGAAATAAAAATTCAGGTAGCCGCAAGAGAAAGCATATAGATGATGAAGCCGTGTCTTTTGAGTTGTTCAATTTGTCAAAATCACTCACACACCTTGTGGAAGCTGAGACAATTAATGCTACTGCTATGCAAGTTATCCAGTCTGCATATGACCACAAATTGAAGGCTCAAAAGCTAACTGATGAAAGAAGGGAGCAATTGTATTCTGTGGTGACTAAGTTTTCCGAGTTTACCTGTGATCAACTTGTGAGGGCCGATCGTATCATTGGGGCTGATGCAACAACGTTGAATATGTTCTTCACCACTCCAGAAGAATATAAATCTGAGTACATTCGGCAGGTGCTTGAAAGTTCAAAGTAGGAGTTGTTAATACACCTCCATTAGTTCCTTTTGTGTAGTTATATACGTAGCATAAGGTGAAATTAGATTAGTGTAAGTGTCGTTCTCTATATGAAGTGGAGGTAGCGGCTTTATTTTGTAATATTTGGAACTGGTTTATTTTGTGACATGCGTAGCAAGGGAAGTGGCATGTCATAGTTGCGGGATTGGGTGAAAATTTTGTTGTAAATATGCCAACTGCGGGTGGGGCTTTTGTAAGTATATATCGCTGAAGGCAAGACATCGTATTACTAGTACATTATGTTTGGTAAAGACTACTTTGTACCTTTCTTTATGATGCTGTCTTCATGTACGGACTAACTGATGGAAGGTATGTTGCATTTGCATTTGAAAATGAAGTCAATTTTCTATGCAAGAGAAATCAACTTTCAGCCAGGGGCATTTATGTCCAACAAAAAATCATTTCTCTTTCCCAAACCCATGTCAGCGAAATATGGGAAAGGAAAATGACCTCATATCCTTAACCCCAACCCACCCTATCATTTCCAATTCCATTTCCCTATCCCTAACCCAAGGCCATCCAAACACCACCTGAAGGATTGAGCATTAATTCTGAAAAATATAGCTCTTGACAGTCCCTTGCATGAGGATGATCATTTTAGTGATGAAATTGAATATGTGCATATGGGGACTCAGCATAGTCTTCCAAAGTTGAATGGAACTATCTAGTAGTAGTTATGATATGGTGCTACATCACGCTAATAATTCTTGAAAGAATTAGATGGATCATGTACACTTTTAGAAGAGTGAGCATTTAAATTTATCCTGAAGAGATATTAGCTTGAAGCTTAAGCCAGAAGCATGCATATAATTTTCTCGGTTGCAATTGAATTTGTTCGTTATCTATGATATAGCATGAAGTCTATATGTAGCTTGGTTTTGGCTAGGTTTTTCTTGCCATTTCGGTTTACCTGAAGTATATTTGTTAAAATTGCTTGGAATATATGGAACATATGCTGAACATATTGATTTGCCAAGTCTATTAGTATTAACCATTTGCAATGATATTTGTCTACCATGAAGTCACATATAACCTTGTAGGTTATTGCATAAGTTCCTTATGCAATACTACCAAGTAGGTGGAATGGAAAAAAGCACATCAACTAATGCAAGAAGGTACAATGGAAAATACTGGCATTATAATTGATTTTGAAGATCAGTTTTGCCTTGCAATAGTGTGATCCTTCATATTGTACCGAATACAATAAACTTGAAGTTTGTATCCTATCTACCCTACTCACATTATTTTTTAGAATATTGTGTACATGAATGGTACATATGTGAGTTTTCATATCAATTACTATTATACAAGTAGTATAATTGCAGTCTATAATACATTGCACTGTGTGGTAGAGAATGCAATAAGCATTCAAAATGAACTTGAAGTTTAGTAATGGTGTGAAAAAGAGGAGGATTTTGATTGATGATGGCATAAGAAATATGTGGATATACTAGAAATCTAATAGATATGATCTAATCCTGTATGATTGGGTTAACCATTGCATATAAACATGTTGCTTGAAACATAGCCTATGGAATTAATTTATCATTTGAATTGTGTATGAATTTCAAGAAGAAAACACAATCTGCACTAAAATGTTAGCTTGCACGCCATAATCTACACTAATGTGTTGGCTTGCACGCCACTAAACTTAACAATTACTAACCTTGCATAGTTTCTATATCCATCTTCCACTATTGCGCCTGCACTATGGTTTGTTACCATTTGCGCTATCCCATACTAATGATTTGCATACCATATTGAATGTTACACTCTATTGAGTTGACAACTACACTCTTTTTATGCAACAAAAGGCTTGTTCACCTCTATGTTGTATCACGAAGTGTGCACTGAATGCACATAGACAATTGAAAATTGTCAGCCTTTCTCATATCAAAAAGATTGGGATTAAGGGGAATGAAGTGGTCTAATATGGGATATACTCAACTGAATGTGAGTACACGGAATTAAAATTGGCTATTTGAACTGTTTACAGAATAGACCTGCAAGTCTAGTATGACAATCAGACATTCTAGAAGAAACTTCCTTGCATGTTTTAACATTTTGAAACAAGCAGTTTCTTTACCTTAGAGTGTTTTTGAAATTTATGGTTTATTCAATTAAATCCAATTTTGTAGCGATGAAAAAGAAACTAGACGTTATCATTGTTTTTCCGACATGATAGAATTGCTCCATCCTGAATTGAGAGCATGTCTAGCTCACTGCATATATTGTCATAAATGCGCGAATATTTAGCAAATATTTTCACCATCTTTGCATACATGAATGGATTCCCACTTGAAGTTTGGTGATATAACCTGTATATTATGTCAACGGAATGCCTACGACAGGGGATATCACTAGAGATTGTATGCTATAATATCAGCACTAGGGGGAGAATGAACCCAGAATTGAATGCCATACATTATCATTCCTTTTAAAACATGAATGGAATCGCGCATTATATGTACTCATAAAGTGTAATGCCAAGAAGAATCTTGAAGAGAGGAGTAACAAGAAGTTATTAACTAGAAGTTAACCGAATACCCCGTGTGATATATCACGAGGACGCTTGTGCTTATATCACTAGTCGACTTGTTTGCCATTGATATAAAATCTATTGGGACGCCTTTGGATTCCAAATCAATGGACACTTATCATTTGAATTATTACGAAACTCCTCCACCTCTTGAAGAGAATACTTCACGAAGAAGGATCAAGAATCTCATGAGGAGAGATCATCACCATGAAGATGAGAACCAAACACCATTGTACACATAGAAGTGTTGGGAATGCGGAACAATAGAAGAATATGAGAATAGAAGAAAAGTTGTACAACACCTCCTCATGAATTGCGATTGTTTCTCTAATGGAAGAGAGAACCCGAATTCGGCAACAAAGTCCATGGCAATTGACGCCTGTAAGCATTACTATCGGGTTTATAAAGAATGCAATTGAGGATATGAACCGTAAAGTGGTGAAAGAATATGGTTCATAAGTCTTAGAAAAGACTGATATTTTCATACCATGAATGAAGTTCTGCTGCATATTTGGCAAAATATGAAGAATAAAAGAATATGCAGTTAGTCAATGGATTCTGGAAATCCTAATGACAAAAATCCTTGCAGGACAATGAATAATTCCTGAAGAGAATTACCGCGACATACAATGTCTTCTCGAAAGAATGACATAAGCCTCTTATAGAGCCTCTTGTAGAAGAGTGGATGTATCTCACAGAAGAGAACAATATCTTAAAAAATATCCTTAAAGGAATGAGTCATAGAATGACTTACCAATCGAATCTTGAATAAACACCATCTATCCCAGAAGTGATTATAGACCCGACTATATGAATAAAGAATCATAATACCTTAATAGTATGAGTACTCAGAAAGTATTAGGTGCAATTGACCCATTCCCGCATGGTGCAATCACGCAGCCCAGCCACCAGATTACCATCAAAGAATCATTGATCGCCTCCCCATCCCGTCATGTAAATTCTTGGAAAACACCCTAAGCTACTATCGTTTCTTCTGTAAATCATGCATTCATACCCGTCAATAGTCGCCGCTTCTAATCTAATCCAATTTCTCATCTCCTTCATGGCTTGCACTGCGCCCGGATCTCCTTCATGTAGCATTCGACTAAAACGATTCCGAAGGTGACAGATTGATCGAGTGCCGCAACTTTATGGTGCGGATGGTGATGGTGATAGGAGGATCTGGAGGTGGTGCTGATCGATGTTGGTCAGACTTTCGTGGCGAAGGTGAATCTATCGAAGGATGATGGATATCTTTGTCTGTGCTTCTCCTAACTCGATTTGGCTGTGCAAAAAAAAGTTTGGTTTGCAATTTGTCGACTGCAATTCTTTCTACAATACGTATAGCTAATACGCCGAGGGACGTTGACGTCGCGCTCAGCTGCGAGGTCTGATGCTCAGCTGGGGTTCGTGCTTGTGCCGCTCGCTGAGGTCGTCGACGCCGACGGCGGCACGCTCGTCTGCGAGTTCCAGCTCACCAGACCTCTTCCCAAACCCCTCGGGGTTCCTGCACCTCGAGTTCTCCTACATCGGCGTCGTGCCACTGCCTGAGATCGTGTTCATCTCACGCGCTGCCCGACCTGGAGGAGCTGGAGAACGCCACCGCCGGCAGCAGGAAGGAGTACGAGAAGATCGTGTTCCCCGACCTGAATCTCATGGAGGCGAACCAGATCATGATCTCGGAGTACACCGGGCTGCCCGTGGAGCCGCAGACCTTCGAGAGCGTGCTGACCTCGAAGGACGGGGACGGCGCCACCACCGTGAACCATGACGCCGGCGTGCGCCTCATGGAGAGTTCTGGACGGAGAACAGCACCATTGCGCCGGCAATGGTGAACGGCTGGCGAGCCGCCTAATCTGGCGCAGAGAGTTTCGGGAGCAGAGAGTTTTCTACGAGGGGTTTTCAGAAAAAGAGATCGAGTGAGGTTGAGGGGATACGTTGATTACACTTGGGTCGCTGGATGCCCATCGGTCGGATGCATGCGTGGATTGCACAGATTACAAAGAATAGGACTATTGCACGGAATATTTCCCCGTGATAGATAGGGATAATTATCTCGATCTCTTGAAGGGCAATGGGTCATTGATTGACAATTGGGAAATAAATCGGTTGGGCCGGATTCTTAGTTTCTTAGAAATTGGGAAACTGATTTAGAATTCTGACAGATCTGACGTGTTTGGAGGCACTCCAGTTTCTAAAAGTTGGTTTCTTCAAAACCGGAAGGCCCCCCTTGGAGGCACCCCAGTTACCATGTAGACCATAGCTTACTGATCCAAACATACAGAGAAAGAAATTAATCTCAGCGCTTGGATCTCATCCCTACTTTCCCATCCAACCACACGTCCTAGGGGAGGCCCACCTCATACAGCTCAGTTTTACATTGTTTATGGCCTTTTACATGGCGTTCTCCGGCCACTACTAAATCTAAATGCACCAGACAACCATGTACCTGCCCATATGCACTCCCTCCATACTCACAAAGGAGGTTTCCGCCATCAGTCCCGATGCTCGACGTCCCGTGTTCGACTCGCTGCGGACGCTTTCTTGCGCGGATGCGAATTTTGCATGCCGCGCGTTTTTTTCCTTTGCATCTCCATGAAAGAAACGTTCGCATGGCTTGCTTGTGCCGCTTTGCATGCCGGCGCTATTTTCTTTTCCCTCCCGCGCTGCTTTTTCCGTCCGTGCAAAATCGTTTTCCCTCGCGTGCCTCGTCAATCCCATGGTGACATTGTCACTGACATCTGAGCTCCACGGCTAGCTGGCCCACGTCAGTGAGGATGTCATGGTGACTTTGAAGTCAGGGGATCTCAATCCTCGGTAAGGTCTTTCTTTTTTGTTTCATTTGCCATGCAACGTTGATTTCATGGAGTACTCTTGTTCATTAGTTTTCGTTCGAATAGGGTTCAATGGCCATCTAGAGGCACCAGATGGTGGATTGCATTTTAACTTCCCATTAGACGAATTCTGGAAACGTCGTTCCCATCAGCGCCCGCGCTCGCCTTATCGGCCATAGAGTCTGCATCGCCGTCTCGTCCATGGATGCGTCGACGGCCTCGGAATCAAGGGTCTCGTCCATGGCTAGTGACGGCGCGCGGCGGGCAACTGCTTGGGCCGCGAGAGATGCGTTGCGAACGAGATAGGAGCGGCGCGGTTTAAAGAATCCTCGGGAGCTCGACAGTTTAATGCTTTGTCTCCTCGGGAGCTCGCGTGGACAGCCTCGGGAGCAAGCGACTGCAGGGGCAAATTCGCCCAAGAGAGTGTAAAGAATGCAGAACGACCTACTTTGTGAAATCAGATCAAACTCTAAAACGACCTCCTTTGTGAGTATGGAGGGAGTACCCGTCCTGGTGTTTAAGGCCTTTTTATTTGCCATGGTTTCCGTAACGCACACGTTGGTCGCGAAATTTTCCCCTGAACTTTCGTTTCTTTCCATCGCAAACAAACTTTCTTTATGGTCGTGATGCGCGGTCATAAAGAGCAACACATCGCCTCGCCCATCAGCAGCAGTGGATCAAATCGGCTATCAGACTACCAGCGGCGTCCCTCCATTGGTTAGCCCCAAGCCTTTTTTTCGTTTCCGTTTGTTTTATTCAGAAATCAAAATTGATTTTATCGGTGTACATAGTACATCGTGTCCGTTGATAGATGGTCTAACTCAATGTCAGAAAGGGTCCGTTGATAGGTTTATATATTTATAATAATCAGACAACTAATCTAAACTAATAAAGCAGGAGTTACCTACATATTGGTGGCTTACCAAAATTTTATGTACACAACCATCAAACCCACCTTGATCTCAATCGGACCCGCAACCTCTAATTCACCTAAACCGTGGATCCCCGAACCATCACAGGAGCGTGCACTAGTGCAGAAACGCAAATCTCAGACGTCATATCGCAGAGGTAAACGAAACCCGTCTGTATAAGAAGAAACACAGACGGTGCTACACGGAAACCGTCTAAAACCTCAGTCGACGCCAAGCCCTGTAATAGTCTCAGACGGCGTTCATTTGTCTGATGTATCACATGATGCTGATGCCTGCATTAGTTGGAAAAAAAATGCTCAGGTCAGTAATAATCTAAACATCTAACTAGTTCCATTTTTCTTTTTTGTTCCTGTGTGGTAGCTGTTGTGGCATTCTTTGATCTCCCCTGTTGTTCTGTTGTAGGATGTAAAAGTGCCAAAAGATCCTATTCCTGAAGAAAAACTACACGAAATTCGTGAAAGGTTTGCTGCATTCTTAGTGAATGAAGTAATCAACACTGCAGGCGAGTTCCATCTTTCTGAATGAAGTAATCAAGACTGCAGGCGAGTTCCACCTTTCCTAACAATTAAGTTCAATTATTTTGTTACTGTCATGCCATATGTGATCAGATCAAGATAGAACAGTTATCATGCTACTGCGATGTGATGTTATCAGATCAAGATAGAACAAATAGTGTGGTTGACTGGTAGATGGTGAACAATTGATCGATTCATATGTGATGTGATGATGAAGGCAGCATCAGCATGCAGCATATATCCAGCATCATGAATATTGAGAATTTTTTTGGCGCGATTTGTTAACTATCTAAGACGGGGTTTCTCATCACAGCGTCTGAGACTGCGAAACTATTCAGACGCGACCAATCTATGATAGACGGTGCAAAAACACCGTATGAAACATGCGCCATCTCAGACAGTGTTCAAACACCAAATTCAGACGGGAATCGAACGCCGTCTGAGACATTTTCCTCTTTCAGACGGGTTTTGATCCACAAAGTCAGACGGGGTTTAGAAACCGTCTGAAATAGTTCGCCCTCTCAGACGGGCTTTGAGCCCATATATCAGACGGCCTTTGGCCACTGTCTTAGATGTTTCCATATTTCAGACGGGTTTTGATCCAAAAAGTCATACGGGGTTCAGAAACCGTCTGAAATAGTTCGCCTTCTCAGACGGGCTTCGAGCCCATATATCAGACGGTCGTTGGAAACCGTTTGAATTACTTCTATGTCTCAGACGGTTTTCTAGCCCAAGTTACAGACGGGCTTCTGACACCGTCTGAGATGCTGTACCGTTTCAGACGGTGGATTTCCCCGTCTGATAATGTCAAACATCTCAGACGCGCTGTTACAGACGGTTGCCTCTCCCGTCTGCTATGGGCTTTTGTCCCCGTCTGAAAGTTCTGTTTCTGCAGTAGTGGTGATGCCGAATGCGTGACGTGTGACGCGCGTTACATTGAAATTGTTAACGCGTCCAGCGATCTGGAGAATTTTTTTTCACCTGCGTCTTGCTTCACCCGTCCGCCCCGCCCGCCCGCTCTTCCCGCTTGCGCGTAAGTAATTTCCATCGCAAATCACGTTGGCACCTTCCCTTCTTCACCCAAGCAAATCACGCGGGCGCTGCTCCCTCTCCTCCCCTCCCTGAAGCTCGCGGCGGCGGCGATTCCCTCCCCTCGCTGGAGCTCGCCACGGCCACCCTCTCCTCGTCGCGTGCTGAACCCGTTTTCTCGCGTTGCGTGCTGCCTTCGTGAGCCGTCTCCTCCTCCCTCCTGCGAACCCACCTCCCGATGCCGCCCAAATCAAAGGCTTTGGCGGCCGCCGCCGCGGAGCTGGTCGCCTTGGAGGACCTCTTCTCCACGCTCCACTGTCACGTCCAGGCCGGCGATTTCTCCTAGGCCGTCAAGGTCGCCGACCAAGGTCAAGCCTGCCTCCTTCTGGGCTTCCCCTACGCGTTTCAATTCTCCTGCCCTAACCCCCGTTCGAATCTGGGGACGAAGACGCCGTGCGATGCAAGGTGGTGGCGCACATCAAGTCCGATGAGACCGACAAGGCGCTGGCCGCGATCCACGCCGCCGAGCGCCTCCCCATCGACCTCAGCTACTATAAGGTGATGCTCTTTCACTCTTGGTCTCCCGTTGGATCTAGCTATTCGATTATGTAATCCCTACTTGGGTTAGTGGGCTGTGTGGTTAGGATATAAGAACGGCACTCAGATCTGTTTTTGCATGGTCTATGTCCTGCAGTGCAGTGTCATCTGCTGATTAGAATACTGAATTCACTTGAAGTGCTTATCTCAATGTAGCGTAATTGTTGCATTGCTTGCTGTGAATTCATGTTCTGCCGAAACTTACAATTGAGTGAACTGCACCGAGAAGGTGATAGAGGAAATCTTTAAAGTGCTGGCAAGGCTGATGGCCCTGAAAGCTATATGTACGATGAATCTAATATTCATGCAAGTACAACATAAGGGACAGTGATTTGATAATACCTGTTTTTATATTTCCCACTATGACTGTGGATCGTATCAGATCATCGTATACATGTTCTATGAATCCTCTGTTTAGAGAGATGCTGTCTAGCTTAAAAATATTGATAGGCTCAACCCTTTTAATCCCACAGCTCCATGCATTTATCTTTATGGTCTGTCATAGTTGTACGAATTCTTGGTATGGATCCTGTCAGATTTAAGCATGCATTGCATGCTGAAATAATACCAGGGTCAAATCTCTATTGAACGCTTGTTTTTTTTTCCCTTTTCTTACAGTTTCTTTGCTCCTGTTTTTTTTTTCATTTTAAGTAGTAATTTGAATTAAACATCGCATTGGATTAGTGTGCACTAGGCGATGGGGATCCGCAGGTGACTAGGCGAGCTGGGCATCGATGCCCCCAACCTACATCTTCGCCGCCTTCGTCTCATGCCAGAGCAACAGCCGTTATCAGGGTCTCTGTTGGCGGAGCCTCGCGACGAACTCGACCCACACGCACCTCACCCTGCTCCCGACTCCGAGATCTGCATCTCCTTTTCGACAACGGCTGTTCTTCTCCCGGCGATGACTTCAGGTGCCCTCCATCATCTATTTTCCTCCGCGTCATTCTCCTTGTCCCCATCCTGCACCTGTGGCGCCTCTGTAATATATTATTTGTTCTGATTTAGATGAAATCCTGTGGGCCCTTTTTTTGTTTATGTGATGATCAGGAAGTAAACAATGCTTGGTACTTTTGATTAATTCACAGATGTGTGCACTAAACGGAATGATCTAATTGTTTTAGATATTACGAATTGTGAAACTGCAGCTAGCTAGCATCTGGTAATCAATAACACTAAAGCTTTTTATTTGTAAAATCTTTGTAGCTAGCCTGCTTGAGTTTAGGGATGTTGGATATGTGGTAGCAGATGATTTCAGTGTAAAATCTGTTTGCACTTTGCAGTCATGGTTCCGATGATCTAAATTTCACTGCTAAAGGCAGCTCTGCGGTACCATTTGTAGCAATTTTTTCGTAGAAGACGGTGTCAATCATCATGATTACCTTGGAAGATGATGCAAGTTAGTTATGCTATGATTGCAGATTGTAATCTTACAGTGCTACTTTGATGGGCTATGTGCAATATTTCTCGCTAGGGAAAAAATTTGGTAAGGAGTTGAAGTACAATTAGATATGTAGCTTGTAAACAGAGAACCTTTGTAGTTTGCATTTTGGTAACAGTTTTATAATTAAAAGATGTTGGCGATGAATATTTGTGAAAAATAAAATCTTGCTGGTGGTGGACTGTGAACTTGCATAACCTGGTTGGAAACTAAAATATTTCTGCTGCAGCCTATAGATGAGTCAAATCATCGTTGTGTATAATGTAAACATCACATTGCCAGGTGGTTTTTTGAAAAAGATATATAACCATATTGTAACCTAGCTCATTTCGATGGAGACATGCTGCTGTGCATCAAACAAACCAAGTCAACTTGTGGGCATGGTTTTAATAGTTAGAGACATTTCCATCAATTGACATGGCTAATATTATGTTCAAAATATTTTAGAACTGGACTGGAGTTGGACATATGGTTAATTTATATCATAAAACAATTGTTTGGCCTTGGGGTTATGCAAGATGAAGGATATATTGGAAGGATTGAAGCTATATGCAGCCTCCACTGCCCTGGAGCGGATCCACCCCAACGACATCGGAAGCAGCAAACTTAGATCCCTGGCATGTAAGTGGAAAACAGTTCTCCGTTTGGATTGACAGTATGATGCTAGGTAGATTGTCAATTTCCCTTCATTCGGTTACACTATGGTTCTTTCTAGACATTTTTTTCCTGCATGTTCCTTGATTGATGATACAAATAGCCCAGCAGGCAAACATGTGATTTCATTCCCAGTCGAACCAAAGAAACCGTGTTTACAGATGAACTGATCAGCACCAATTTCAGGTTTCTTTATCTTTGTATCCCTTTTTATTATTTTTACATTTGCATTGCATTTCCAAACCAAAGACCATCTAAGTTTGAGGCTTTCAGCAGTAAAGCATGATGCCTTTTCTTTTTTACTGAACTCTTTAGGCATAATAGGCACGATGTGCATAGTGAGTCCTGCAGAAGTGTACTTGCAAAGGTGATGATGAACAACAAATTGTCGATGATGGCTTTTGATGAGAGTGAGAAGAAAAAAAAATAAAACGAGAACAAGTAAGTTATGCCGTACTTGTAGTTTGCCCCATGAATCTCCAGCTAAATTTGTCTAGGCATGGAACTGACAGAGTAATACTTGCACACTTGCAGTTTCTCATATGCAGTCGTGAAACACACAAAAGAATCATGTTCTGTGTTGCCTTTAATATGATCTGCTTTCTACATACAACATCACTAGCTAATCAAGTATCAAGTTAAATGTTGCTGAGATTCTTGCTTATGTAATTTCTGAATTACAGTGTCTGATAGTTCTGTGAAGGAATCCATTCCGGATGCATGCTCATTTCTATAATTATCTGACAAGAGATTTTTTTATGTACATATATCATTGAAGTGTCCCACTAGGTTTTTTAATGCAGCAAACTAAATGTCAACAAATACTACTTCATTTTCCAAGCAACAATGTTTTCAATGCCACGCCTCTTCTTTACAACATTCTTCTGGTTCTAGAGAACAATTTTTTCCTACTGATACTATGTTTAAAGATTTTTTTAATCTTTTTGCACCATATTCTTTATGTATGTTTCCAGTCTATACAATATATGAAGGATCAGTGGTGTTTTTCTATTGAATTGTTGTCCAGTGCTGACTCCATACCTTGATTGAAGGCAGCAGACATTGGTATTCTTTTTGAGCTGCTAGCTCTGTTGGTTAATAACCTTGTTTCAGGGAGGATGCTAGCATTTGGCGATCCATATGAATCTGAGATACATTCCTTGTAGGAAATACAAAGATCTCTAATGATGCATGTTAAGTCGTAAGTGTCACATCCTCAGTAGTGAATTTTTTCTTCTTTAATGTATATTTGCACGAATGCAGAATATGCACTGGAATTTTTGAGCCAGTGTATTATGAAATCCCTTTATCTGCTGATAAGCATCACAATTTATGTTTTTAATAAGATATTTGTAAGATCACCTTAGAACTTAATTGCGTTTTAGCTCTATATCGCTTGCTGCCATTCGATGACGCACGGGGTTTGCCATTTATGAAGCCTCAAGGATTAATTTGCAGTTCATGTTGCAATGGTGCTGATGTGATGCCATCTCCATGTTGCAGTTCTTCCACTGGTAGCTCACATAGAAGGGGCCTTATCACTCTTGTATCAGAGGGGTAATTTATTTGACCTAGCTTCTTTTTTCATATATTATCTCTTTTGCTTTTCAGATATATGTGCTTTCATATATCTGATTAATTGAATATCTCACTCCCATGATCTTATCTTACTACTTTATCGTCAGAGGCTCAAGGATAATTACCTTCTCTTGGCAAATGAGTTAGATACAGTGGTTATTTCTTCTACCGAGAATCAATTTCTAAAACCCTATAGAAATTTTGTTTGAATCCTTGAAATTATCTTCTGTAATTTGTTTGCACAGTGCTTATCTAATCAACATTTTAAAGATAACATTAGTTTTTCAGCAACCTTGCATTTTAAATGTAGTTGATACTGCCAGAGAATAACTCTACTAATGCCCTGTTGAGAGATCAATTTTTCTTTCCTGAACTACAAGCAGATCAAATTTAACAGATCACGCTCCTTTTCCATATATTACATAAATGCCTTTTTCTTGTGAATAGGATCTGGTATTGTCATACACAAAGTCTCCTAAGAAAAGCAGTGGTAATTTTGATTCTGTTTCCAGGTTTCGTCAAGAAAGTGGTTCCTTTGTTCAATATGTTTTGCTGGATGGAATGATATTAGAATTGGATTTTGCTATCTTGTTTCTTTATACATTGGATTTCAAAATTCTTAGATTTCTTGCGCTCGATATTCATGCTTTCTGTGGGACATCCCAGGTGTTGCTCAACAATTTAGAAGTATTATTCTGAGGTAGTATTTAAAATATGTAGATCGGGATATCCCACATAGAACACTAAGCACTCCACGACATCTTCATTTCTTGTAGCTTTGGAACCCCAGGCATCATTCAAATCAATATATATTATATATTGCAAAATAAATGAAGGTATAATATGGTCGGTGGCACTGGATTAATATCCTTGCAGTAAGTTTTCTTTTCTTTTAAATTTGTCATCTTCTATTGTGGCCCTAGCAGCATGTGTAAAATGGGGATTTTCTTCTTTAATTGTGTTTTTGTCATTAGTTCTATCGATATAGTGTCTTAGACCTTGGTCAGAGAAATTTAAGCTTCTATATTCAGTAAGTAGTGACTCCGCGAGTTATTGTAAACGTGTCCTGTTCCTGACTACGATTTAAGGCAGTTGTGGTTCTATAGCTGAGGCCAGTGAAGCATATTGGTACAGAAAGAAAAATGAACTATTGGGATAATTGACCAAGGAATGTTGATCATAGAATTTTTTTTTAAAGTGAGTACAGTAGGAGAGGCTCCCACTGCGCTTTATTGGTCATATAAATCTATAATCTGCTATCAGTAAGTAGTTACACTATGAGTTATTGTAAATGTGGCTTTTTCCTGACCTGCAATGTAGGGGCAGTTCTATGGCTGCTTCCAGTGGAACATATATATTGGCGTTGAAAGAAAATGACATATTTGGATAATTGACTAAGGAATGTTTCTTCTTGCAGTTGACTTTTGTATATTTCATATCCGATGTGGCTTGGTGGTACAATTCTTTTCCCTTTTATCCTATATACAGTATGTAATCTATTCATTTAAGGTACTCATAGTTCCAACCTGGAGCACTTAATCTCACGTTGGAAGGATGGTAAAATTCTACTCATTTAAGGTATTCATGGTTCAGTAAGCTGGCTGGATACCTCCAGAATTATCCTAATCACTAATTTATATTTTGACCCCTAACTTATTCTTGCTAATTTTGTTCATATTTATATTACTTTTTCTTTGTTACCCAATCTTATTTAATTTATTTACTGTCAAATTAAATAGGTCTGCTACTTGATGATTTCATTTTCCCCAGGGTGCTTCTCGCAGCACCACAGCCTGGTGGTGCTTATTGCTGATTCTTGTTAATTTTTTTTAAAATTTCATTATATGCTACTGACTTTTGTTTCAGATTGCAAATTCTTTTGCTTTGTGATCGTGTCCGACCTACTCCGGAGGTGCTCAAATATGATGGTTCAGTGTTGTTCCCGTGGTGGTCTAATAGAATTAGCACCAAGTTTACAATTTGCTTGCTGCCAGCATTTACATTCTATCAAGTCCAGTGTTATTCAAGCACTCGGTACTCTAATCACTAAAGATTTCTGTTGAAAACATCACTAATAAGACGCGTAGAAACCCCCCAGTAATTTCTGGTTCGAGTAGAATTTGTAGTAAGAGATGTTTTTTTTCAATTGCAAATGAAATTCACTTCAGTCCATAGATGTTTTTTTTATGTATTGTCTTTTTGATAAATTTTAGAAAATAATCCTTGAGATGTCTTATTATTTGTTCCTACCCCCGAACATCTAGCATGCAGCTACATGAACCTAGACGCCGTCCTGTTCTGCACACTAAACTGTAAGCCAGTAGCTCGAACTGATTCATGGATCTATGGAAAAAGGAAGCAAAACCTCTCTCTAATTTTTTGCTGCACTTTTTGATCTTTAGGCTGTCACCATGAAAACTGGAGCTGCAAAATTTTTTTTTCAGATCTGCAATATTATCCATATGTCAAACAAAAAACAGGACATTTCCCTTACGGGTACCAATGTTTCAGAGCATCTGCTTGTTCTCTATGGTTTATTTTTGTTTTTTTTTTCTTCCTCAACTTGATTATGAGATTTCCCCTAATTTCACTTTTTGAGTATTCATGATTGCTTATAGTTGCTTCTTGGACATCAACATGGAAAGATCACCTAATGTCATTCTTGTAGCTAAAATTTGTTTGGAGTGCTAATGATCATAGCATATATAATTGTTCATGTTTTTTTCATTTTTCTGGATGGAACATGGAAGAGTGTGGAGACTGGTTACGCAGTTACTTTAAGCCATTTTGTGCAACTTGCAGGTCTATGATAAATTATGTCCTTTTACATGATATATTTTTGCTTTTACAGGATTGGTCGCATCAACTCATGTTTTATTAGTTTAGATATATTTTCATGGTCTCTCCTTTCGAGTCTAATTCTCATCCCCCCATCGTTGATTGTTCTACAATGCCACCGGCCCACTGTATATATAACTCCTCACTAAAGCATGTTACTTTACTGTTTACGGACACCAATTCAAGCATGCTTTTGACTATTCACTGGAAACTAAGTTCTGCTAAAACAAAATATGCTTTTATATATGTGGCATCATCGTCATCTATGAAGCTGTCATCATGAAGCCACACGAAAAATCACAATGCCAGCATCAGTTCGTCCCATGCATTTTGCTTTGCTTCATTCTAAGCGAAAGGCAAAGTTAAATAGTTTAAAGTACCCCACACACTCATAAGTAAAGCATCCTATCTCTCTTTACTCTTTGCTCTCCTTTAAAGAAACGTATCAAAGGACAGTGCTACCATGACAGTTGTAGTGCTTTTTTACGCCTCTGCTATTACAAGAAAGGAATCCAATGAGAAGGAGTTATACTTCTAAGCATGTAAACAGAAAAGGGCTGCAGGCTTCACATGACATAACTAGTTATAAATCGTATATCATGAGGCGTTCAATGCAACTAATCGAAGCATATATATAGCTATTCCAAGGTATGCGACCTTACATTGGATTGTTATTTTCTAGTTCGTTCTTCCTAGGAAATAATTCAATGTGGTACCTGCCATTTTTCCAGTTCGTTCTTCCTATGAGATATTCTAATGAGCTATCTGCCATTTTTCCAGTTTGTTCTTCCAATAACATGAGGTGGCATCTTATCTACTTGCTTAATCAAGGCCAATCAACAAATCAAAGGACCAAAGAATCCGACCATCCAGTGGCAAGCAGGCAACAATTACTTTTTCCTCTGGTTTAGTTATGCTTGTGAATGTTTTACATAACTTTTAACTATTTCTCAATGATTGATATTCAGAAAGTGAGATCATCTAATTGTAATTAATTTTAGAAAAATGAACTTCATTTTCAAGTTTGTTCAGTTGGGTATTATAACTTCGTATTATTGTACATCTAAAGGTTGAATGCGTATTCATTTTTATAGTTTGATTCCGAATTTAATCATAGCTCATAACTGAAACATGTACACTAAAATCGATTTACCTTTGAATTAGTATAGGATATATGCGTTCATAGAAATATAAATTTATCGATTTCAGGTTATCATCTAAATAGAAAATTTGCCTGTGCAATTGCAAGGGCTAGACATCTTAGTTCACCGGTGATTTGGTTAAACCGGCAAGGAAACTGGCCGCCCTCGACAAAGCTATGGATGAACAGTATTTAAGTCCAAAAAAAAACAACACAACCTATAGTTTTATTAATATAAACCACAGTAGGGGTTTCCCTACTGTAATTCCTCAAAAAAAAAAAAGTATTTAAGTCAAATGCACCCTATGCGTTCTAGAAAAAACAACTCAACCTATACTGAAAACCTTTCTACTTGGCTTAATCAATGATCATTTCAATTTAGCTAAGCAGGTGTTACCCGCTTAACAAAGTTTCTGGCTCCACTCTTGTTAGTACGCACATTTGTAGTTGGCTAGTTTAACTTGTAAAATCTTTAATTGAGTAGAAGCCAGTCAATTCAAATTTGTAGCCTCGTCTAAATCTTGCACCAATAGCCAACAAATTAACATTTATTTCATGTCAAAGATAAGTTCAAAAAATAATAGCAAACGGCAATTACAAAGAAAGCAATGTATTCGAAACATAGCAAGCCTAAAACCCATAGTAACACAAACAATGTTACTGTTGTGTGTTACTACAAGCCGTAGCAACACATTTCTTTGGCTACAGTAATGTATATTCTAACATTTTATAATTTAAAACTAATGAAGGTAACTACTTATCATATAGTGTGTGGTGTAGTGGAAGATCAACAACTGTGTTTGTGAGGTCCTGGGATCGAAACCTACCGGCCACCAATTATTTCATATCTTTTATTTTTGTTACTACATTACTATTGTAACACATTTTTTGAGACCTAGTAACACACTGATATGTGTTGTTACATTATCATTGTAACATATTTTTTCACAAGAAGTAACACAAATATGTGTTACACTAGAATTTGTTATAGTAACACCGCAGGCAAGATCACTTATAAAATGTGTTACTTAAAGCCTTAGTAACACTTTTCTTAAGTTGTAGTAACATATATTAATGTTACTAAAGGTCTGCCGTGATGTAAGTTGCGCTATTGCATAGTCCCACGCAACAGTAAGTATGAAACCACACCACCGAATGCAATCAGGATCAGCACCAGCCAGCCGCAGCCACCAAGCAACGGCGCTGCGCTAGGTGACGTCGAAGCACCCGATCTGGCCTAGGGAAATCTTGGCTAGTGGGCATTCAAGAGCCGGATTTTATTCTTGGATCGCGTGAAGGGAGGATTAAGTGTCGGATGTTTTGCTTTTTTTTTTGTGATAATTTCTGAACTGTTTTTCTTTTTTTATAGATATTGTGGTGGGAGGTTCATCTCCTTTTATTAATAAATAGATAGATAGATTTCAAATAGTGTTTTAATCTGTATTATTTGGAATCTGTATTTCAATTGTGTCGAGGTCACTTGTATATTTACAATATCTAAGGTAGTCTATCAGATCTTTGGTGTTACAGTGTTTTTGCATTTTTAAATCTGGAAAGTAATATTGAGCTAAGTCTATCAGATCTATGTGTTTCAGTATTTTTACATTTTTTTAAATCTGGAAAGTAATTTTGAGCTACAATTTGCTTCTACATTTAAGTTAGATTTTTTTTTTCTCCAAGGATTAGCATGCATAGGGCTTCCAGATAACCTTCATCTAGTGCAGACAAGCCATAGCGGGTAAAATTAGGACATAAAAATAACGTCCCAAACTAAGGCTTGACGACTTCCTTGTTAATTGTACTTGTATAAAGGAGAATCGACATATTGTTTTAAGTTTTGCGGATTATGCTATTTTCCAAAATTCGTACAACTCTCATATAAATAATTTTTGCACCAGATAATCTGAGACTTACAAATTCTATCATGCCTGCAATGGAGAATTTGATCAAACTATTCAATGAGTTGGAAATCCAGCTACTTGTGCTCCTCAGCTTCACACTACAATTGTTCCTCTTCTTTGCGGGCAGCCTTCGGCGCAGTAGCAGCAACAGCCTCTTAAGGCTCTCCCTCTGGGCAGCCTACTTGGGGGCAGACCTTGCAGCAGTGTATGCACTCGGCTATCTCTCACGGCATGACCAGACCCAACAACTAGCTTTCTTTTGGGCACCATTTCTCCTCATTCATCTTGGTGGGCAGGACACCATTACTGCTTTTGCCATGGAGGACAACAACTTGTGGTTGAGGCATCTGTTGAATCTGGTGACACAAGTTAACTTATCATTATATGTTTTCTGCAAGTCCATTGGAAGAAACGATGTGGAACTTCTAATTTCAGGTATCTTTGCTTTTGTTGCTGGAATTATCAAGTATGGGGAAAGAATATGGTCTCTCAAATGTGGCAGCCTTCCAAACGTTGAGAGCTTAGATGCACATCATTACAGTATACAACTGCCGGAAGGAATTGCGGGCGATGTTAGCTTTGTTCGAGCTGCTCTGCAATCTATGCCATCTGTCCTTGATGTCTTAGCTGAGCGCAGCTTGCTTGATGTACCAACGGATTTGATAGACACAATAGATGACTGCAACCAAATGATTCGGATGGTGAGGCTTCAGCTTGGCATGATATATGATGATCTCTACACTAAGGCTCTTGTGCTCAGAACTCGGAATGGAGTTATACTTAGGTGCATCTCCGTGGTCTCTGTTATTGTTGCTTTTGCGCTCTTCCTTGCAAGTGACAAAGAGAGATGTAGCAAAGCTGACATTGCAATCACCTGTTCACTATTTGTCGGATGCTTTTCCCTGGGACTCTGTTCAATGTTTGTTCCCATGATGTCGCCATGGACATGGGCATGGTTCAAGGTTCAAAAGTCTGATGCACTCGCCAGGTTGTCGTGGTTTATTTTTTGTTGTGACGTAGGATACCCAAAGATGAAACAACGGTGGCCAAATTTGATTGGACAATACAACCTTCATAGCTGGCTGACTGACAGCAACCTGCAACCAAGGACATACAGTCAAAGAATAATGATCTTGTTCAAGAAGTTATTTGTGGATTTGTTTGGTGTTGGAAAGAAGAAAATATTTTGGCTGAGCAAGATATTAGACACCGAGTACATGGATGTGGATAGCATGATTGTGGAGTATGTTGGAAAAGAGATTAGATTATTACTACATGAATTCCCAACTGATGAACTCAAAGAGTGGCTACATATTGGCCTGCTGCTTAAAAATATACAGAAAGGTTTTGTTAGAGATTTCGGTCAAGGTATTATCGCCCTGCATCACGTCACCGAGACATTTTTGAGAAAATATACTTCTTCTCACTCAGACATGGAGGCAAGGGCAGATGATCTGCTGGAGGTATGCCGGAAACTATCAAATTACATGATGTACCTTTTGGTTACCCAACCTTCCATTTTGCCACTCTCTATCAGCGCGGCAGCTACCCTGGATCAGTTTCAGCAACCTAAAGTACTTGGAGAGCTCACAGGGATAGTGGATGATTTATGTCAGTTGGAGCCAAACAAGGAAACGCTAGAGGAGTTAGCACGCATGTGGACACGGCTCCTTCTTTACGCTGCAAGCAAGTCGAAGGCGGCGATGCATGCCGTGCAGCTGAGCGGAGGAGGAGAACTCATCACATTCGCCTGGCTACTCATGGCCCACTGCGCGATCGGGGATTCCCGTATTAGAAGGATCGAAATTACCAATACTGATACTACTTTAGCTAAAGATGTACGGTTGAGGAAGACATATGCCTTCCATGTTCCTCCGGACGTTGATTAGCGCTTGCGCTAACTCCAAATCGATCACTTATTTATTTATTGATTAGTTATTTGCCCGTGCGTTGCTACGGAATGAGACGTTTTCAGTTGTCACTCTGTTCACCTCTATATATGAAATTAGTTAAACTAATGTTTTTTGTATGAGTTTGACACTCCGTTGTATACTTGGCTATTTCGTTCCTTCCACACACTACAACGAATGCGGCCTGTAGGGGCAAAAGCCAAAATAACGTAGCGGTGGGCTTGAAAGATGACTGCCGCTACAGAGGCAGGAGGAGCCCTTGTGCAATGGTCCGCCTCTACAAAAGCTTTGTAGCGGTGGATTACATTACAATCCGCCGCTACAAAACTTTGGTTAAGAGAAACTTCGGTTAATGAAAAATGATAACCGATTTAATACCAAAAAAATAATTAACCACACAATTCGCTTGCCGTTAATTCGGTTCAGTTCTGTGGTTAACCGAATTAACCGCACAGCGGTGAATATTTGAATCTATTAGACAAACTTATGCAACAAATGCAAAACACAGAAAAGATTGACGTGTTGTCGATGGTGATGTCGATGCACGGATGATTGTCAAGTGAGGTGTTTGGGGATGAGGATGTTGGGGATTGCAAGAACTCTAAAGTTTAGTGCATCACAAGAAAGATATCAGTTTACACGCATGTCACTGGAATTAATTGAAACACAAAGTGCTACATCCAGAATGGCTAAAGCTATTCGCTGTCACTATCGTCAACATCAGGGAATGATGGACCATCATTATCACTGAAGTATTGGTGCACAGTCTCATCTTCATCATCGCTAGATTCGTCTTCTTCCACCCCTTCATCCCTTTGTTTGCGAATCTCATCAACTATACTTGCATCAACATTAACAAATTCTTCAGCGTCCGGATGTTCACTCACCAAACTTTCTTCATTAACAATCACCTGGAACTCTTCACAAATATCATCTTGGTATGTCAGTCCCATGCCACTTGGTCTTTCATCATTGTGGTTTTCAGCCACACGCCACAAGTGCCTATGCGTGAATTTTTGAACAACACTCCAGCTGCCACCATGCTTGGTGTCTTCCAAGTAAAAAACCTTGGTTGCCTGTGTTGCTAGAATAAAAGGATCATCCTTGTACCATAACCTTCCACGGTGAATACTCCTCAAAAAACCATCATCTTTCATTCTACCTTTCTTGGCATTAGTGTCAAACCAATCACACCGGAATAGAACCACTGTCCGGCGGTCACTAAAATCTGAGTTGTACTGCAGCTCAACAATTTCTCTCAAGCAACCATAAAAATCAATATACTCTCCATTGTGTGTACCCTCAACCACGATTCCGCTGTTTTGTGTTCTTCTATTTCTCTCACGGTCGGC